>JAHSPW020000014.1:10991408-11331408 GCA_019985065.2 Arctostaphylos glauca
CATGTTGCCCAGGATTGTAAGCCATCAAAGTGCCTAGATAAAGCCTCACCCTCAACCAAATAGTACTCTGTCACATAGTCTTTCAGTGAGCCCTCATGCCTCAACCTGTAGAGCTTGCAAAATTCCATGAACTCCATATTCTCGAGGTAGAAGTGCTCCTTCAACTCTCTTTAGAAGTCAGTTTTGGCTTTGATTAAACGAGCCAACAGGGCATTGTTTAGTTCGATTGATTCTAGTTGTACCAACATGTTAATTGTGGCTGGAGTAGGCTGGTGAACCTCATTTGTTTCTTCATTGGAAGCCACTACCTATAGGTTTATAGCTTATCGTTGTGCCCCAGCATTGCTAGATAGGGCAGTAACCTGTGGTACTATAATTTTCGTGGCAACTCTTAATTTTTAAGTTTCCATTGTGGTCGCCAATTGTGGATTGTTGGAATATGATCAATACTCCGACCAAGTTCTTATGGAAAAAAGGTAGATCGAAAAGTGCACCATAAGATATTCCACTCGAACATTTTTGCAAAATGAACAACCAGTCAGAGACACCCCGATTAATAGTCATAATGCCCTCTGATGGCTACATTAATAACTATAAGAAGGATGGCTCATAGAATAGATGATCTATCTGTTGGAAATTTGAAAGGGTTGTGAATGAAATTGGGACACCGGAGGGTCTCACGAGGCAACCGGAAAGTCTCCGCATTTACAACTCATTCATGGTCGCTTTGATGTCCATCAATAACGCTATTGATGTCCATCAATGACCCTATTAATCTCCTTGTTTATGATTCTTGCGGTTTCGAAAGTTTATGGATTCTATTTATAGTGGATCCTATTTTTTGTTTCGGCACACCGAGAACGAAGAATGACTTGGAAGTTTTGTGTCTATACGATTTCCTTTTGGTTTTTCGTGTTTTGTGGAGAGAGACACACAAATACAGTTTGTTCGACAGGCGGTCGATCGGGTGGTGTTCCATCGACCGAGTGAGCCGTTTTACCCTGAGAGACAGGCGCCGGAGTGATTCTCCAACACCCACGGGAGGCGGCGAATCTGTTTTAAGGGAACTGTGATTTCACAGGACTCGGTTGGTAACGTTTTCTATTTTCCGAATCGGTATTATAATTTCGTTCTATAATTTTTGAGTTGTAGATTACTGAAATTATTTTATGGAATTGAATCCGATCAACTTGTTTGCATATTTTTTCCTACAATCTTAAAACAGATTCGGTTTTGGTTGATCGGTATTTGATTTTTCCACGAAAATCTTTTTTTATTTTGGGACTAATCGTTTAGTACAGATCAATCTTTCTTAGCAAGAAAATTGAGATGCAGGGAAGTTATGGTAATGCCAGAGGCGAAACCCATAGTAATCTGGCTTATCCGGTTTGGCACCACGGGCTGTTTAAACCGGTTTTTCATCCCAAACATAATTCTAGAGAGAGGCTTACCGCTTTCGGGTAGAGAACTGTCGGCCATGACAGATTCAAACAATTCCGTTTCTATTGATACGGAAACAATCTACATCGGCAGAAAGGTTTGATATATCATACATCTACAAGTCCATAGTCATATACATCCGTAAGTGTTTTCCCAACATGGGTATATTACTTGAACAAATATTTACAATTGTTCTTCAATGTAATAATCCAGGGAATACATGATGTATTTCCTGGTATATCTTGTTGTGTTTTCATGACAACAATACATATGGCCCCATGGTTATATAAATATCGCTATATACAGTAAGGAAGTTTTTCTCATGGGGAAATTTCAAGTATGATAGTATTAACAATTGATTTTGTTTAACAGTTTTTGTGTGGAATATGATGCTCGTAATGTGATTTTGATCATACACATACTGACCCACTTTCTTTTGGGATTTTTCGTGGGCTATAGAATGATAGTCAAGGACCTAGTTTCTTATACAAGTGAATCTACCTTATTTTATTTTATAATTTATAGTAGAGATCAAATGATTTTTGTAGCTTTCACAAATTCTCAAAATGCTCTGCTCCCATAATGTGATTTGAGGCATTCCCATGCAAAACGTATGTATATATATTCACAGAAAGAGGATGAAAGGGTAAAGCATTGCATAAAGGGGGAAGGAAAAAAAAAAACTGAATACTAATACAATAAGATATGTGGTTTTAAACTCCTCTAAGCATGTGTAGGATGCTAATCCACTTGCATATGTATGGTCATGATAAGGTGTTTCTTTGATCTTCTTAGAATGCATATACCATATGAGATCCAATTTTGCCTCATTTTTTTTTAACATGTTTAATGTGGAATGGCAAGGATATGAATATGATTGAAAGACGTGATTTAATTGTCTTTACTAGTAAGAATTTGCATTAAAAATTTGAACGAGTTAACTTCTGAGAAAAATGATCTAGTGGGAAATCGGGCGTTGGAGTTGGAAGATAGGGAGTACATTTTGGATCATTATATCCTCAAAATGTGATTTTATTTATGCTCAATCCAAATCATTGAGATCAATGCGAGTGAAATAGAGGATAGATTGATTTTTTCCAGTTTTGAAGGTTGGGAAAATAAGTCTGATTTTGAGCAAAAAAAAAAAATAGAACTTGGTTTTGAAATGGACTATAGATATTGTTTGGCATTACAATGTTCATACTTTCAGTCCATATGTGTTCATGGGTTAACACACTGCTATACATGGCTTCGAGATTTTATTTAGCCTTAACTTGGATGGTGTTTGTTTTTTACGGAAAAACTTGTGAGATACAAAGTAATTAACTAAACCCAATTGTCACAAGAAATTAGCCATGTTTGGTTCTTGCTTTGGAAAATAATTTTTCATAGCTATTTGGAGAGGCTTGGGCTTCAAACTTCTGCTTATTCTAGCAGATCAAAGACAAAGTTGTGAGATTATGTTATATGTGAATTTTATTAAAATTCTTTGGCATTTAACAAAATTCAGGGTGATTAAATTTTCAATTTAATTAGTCATTTATGTGGTACCTTAATGCAAATAAAGTTTGTGTTTGTAATGGACAATTGCCCATTAAGATAGTATTAATTACTATTATTGGAGACTAATGCTTTGGATTTATAGCATTTTTGCGTAATAAAAATGCATAAATTATGAGGAATGGAAATATTAATTGCGGCAATGTCCTTAGTGGTATAACCACAACTGTTGGTGCGCCAACAGTGATCCGGCGGGATCATGCTCTTCTATTTGATGAGAATGAGCAAAGTTGACAATTTATTGTCGGTGTAAAAAGTGATTAAGACTTCTTTTCAATACGTTGAAAGAAGCAACAAACTTTTGAGTTTGATTCAGTGATGTGTATCACTTGAATATCTCACGCATATGGGGAGACGAAGAGTTTTATACTTTTGTCGTTGATAGCATAAGATAATGCTATCAGTACTTGCTCGAAAGTAAGAGTGAGATTTTGAATAAACTCATTCTTTTCAGAATGAAGTTTAAAATTCAATATAGCAATAAAGTTAAAGTGCTGAGAAATTACCGTTTGGTGAATTTAGTGTTCAAACATGAAGTTGTTTACACAATATTTGCTAGAACTCGATAGAGTTGTTGAATTGGAAAATCATGGCTTATAGGCAATGATAATTGTACGTTGATAAATCTTGTTTTATCACGAAATATGAATGATATTCTCAATGTGAGATACTATGCAAGGAAAGTGATTAAAAATTCAAGAATGTGGGGGCTGAGAGCCTTCCCCTTAATTCTTGAATTGTGGGGGTATCTAGCAGATGTGATGATACTTACACCCAAAAGGATCCAAGATAGAACCATTGGAAAGCGATAGTCAGGGTGTTGTGATACTTGAGATACACACATGACTATAGACTGCACTATACCAGATATCTTGCAGTACAAGAGAGGTACAGTGATGCAAATTGAATATCTGATATAAAGGATTCAGAATCCATAAGTGGGTATGTTTCATACTAACATGTGTAGTTGCGTGGTGGAAATTTTCCAAATAGACGTGTACAACACAGTCTATGATGTTAGTCAGAGTTTATTACTCTAGACAAGACAACTGAAGAGTCAGAATGGCTACGCCAACTTCTGAAAGATGTTCCTATGTGGACAAAAATATGTGCCAGCAATATGTGTAAATTGCGATATCCAATCAGAAATTGGATGGGCACAGAGTAATGTGTAATGGTAAGTCTCGACATGTCATCGTAGACACAATACCATTGAACAACTGCTCTCAAGTTAGATTGTCACAATTTGACAGAGTGAAGTCAAAAGGCAATATTGTAGATCTACTAACCCGAGGGTTAAACAGAGAGTTGGTTGTAAAGCATCGATGGGAATGGGGCTAAAGCCTATGACGTTAAAAACTACCGTGATGGAAACCCAACCTTGTTGACTGGAGATCCCAAGATCAAGGTTCAAAGGGACAACTTAATCGCGTGTGATTACAGATATCACTAAGGAGATTAATTCTTCTACCTATTCCTATGGTGCAACAGTGAAGTTGTAAGGATAAGCAATGTCTATTTGCTTTTAATGACTCTTATGCGTTGGAATTAGAATTCCTAGTAGAGTATTTGAGATGCTCACGATAAGAGATCACCTATGTGAGTGTGAAGTGGGGCCGCTTTAATAAGAATTTGAGAGGGCAAAATTCTTAATAACACTTGCAGAACCAGGATGTGTGTTCATGGCCAAAACAAACACAACAGTGAGAACTAAACTGTGTTATGAGAAGTTCCTGTGTGAAGTCTATTGTCTCGGTTTACACAAACGGTAGAACAGTTCAAGACATCATGTTCACTGGTCAGCTAGTAAATCCGATGGGCTTTCACAATGGAAGGTTCAAGGCCAAAAGCTACCTATCCTATGCAGAAATTATCTGATGTGCTCTCTCTCCGAGTTTATTTTTGTACTTTGTGTGAGTTTTTTGCCAAGTTCATTCATGTGGGGGATTGTTGGAAATTTGAAAGGGTTGTGAATGAAATTGGGACACCGGAGGGTCTCACGAGGCAACCGGAAAGTCTCCGCATTTACAACTCATTCATGGTCGCTTTGATGTCCATCAATAACGCTATTGATGTCCATCAATGACCCTATTAATCTCCTTGTTTATGATTCTTGCGGTTTCGAAAGTTTATGGATTCTATTTATAGTGGATCCTATTTTTTGTTTCGGCACACCGAGAACGAAGAATGACTTGGAAGTTTTGTGTCTATACGATTTCCTTTTGGTTTTTCGTGTTTTGTGGAGAGAGACACACAAATACAGTTTGTTCGACAGGCGGTCGATCGGGTGGTGTTCCATCGACCGAGTGAGCCGTTTTACCCTGAGAGACAGGCGCCGGAGTGATTCTCCAACACCCACGGGAGGCGGCGAATCTGTTTTAAGGGAACTGTGATTTCACAGGACTCGGTTGGTAACGTTTTCTATTTTCCGAATCGGTATTATAATTTCGTTCTATAATTTTTGAGTTGTAGATTACTGAAATTATTTTATGGAATTGAATCCGATCAACTTGTTCGCATATTTTTTCCTACACTATCGACCAAATATGCATTGGGAAGTACAGATCTAAAGTGTTGCTTAAAGTATTTTGGTTTATATAAGTGGCTAGAAATACCTCAATAATTGACCTAGCATAAGTTATCCGAATGATCAATCTTTTTTTTGTTGGTGGATCTTTGCTCCTATTTATAGGGGTCAATTACGTGATCTGATGAAGCATGAGCATGTCTTCTACATTTATCGTCCCTAATTATGGGCTGATTTGATGTATCATAGGATTGATCAGTGCACTCTTTTGTGTTGGTTGGCATTATGGTAGCATCTAGTCTGAGGTGACGTCATTTAAGCCTCAATGTTATAAATTTGGTTGTTCGAAATGGTTGTAATCCAATACAGTTATCACCGAAAAAGGTTTTCGGTCCAAGATGATTGTAGTCCGAGATGGTTGTTCCCTAAGGTGATGGGGTAGATGGACGAAGCCTTAATCCTCGGGTAGATTGCTCGTTGATTCTCGAGCATCTTTGGGTTGGCTATAAGATCTCTCTATTCACCTCCCGCAACTCTCTCTTAGCTTACTACCACTCGGTCGTATCCCTTGTTCTATTGGAACTTGCATTCTTTCTCATCAATTGGAAGAACGAATGACATCAATTCGAGGACTGACTTATGAAGTGGTTCAAAGTTGCGGCATGCCCATTAGATTTTGACCTTTTTAGCACGGCTCAGTTGTTGCAACTCTATCATCGTCTTTACTTGGTCGGGGTTAGCTTCTATCCCCCTTCTTAGCTCAACTGTTCTTTTTAGGCGCTTTGGGAGCTCGAGACTCTCACACCTAGGGAGAGTGATGCCTTCGGGCCTCATTACACAAGTGTCTTTATTTGGAGCGCCTTCGGCCTCTCTCCTCCTAGTGTCCGTTCTCTCTCAAAATCTTGCTTTCCACGCCAAGAGTTGGTTTTAATTTTGTTCACCTTCTTTATGAGTTGTTAGATCTCATTATCCCATTCGTCTAAACGAGCCAACATGGCCTCGTTTAGTAGCATATTGATTCATTCCAGGCTAAATATTAGAAAGTTGGTTGTCCGAGATGGTCGTTGCCCAACATAGTTGTCGCCGAGGAAGATCTCTATTTCGAGGCGATTGTAGTCCAATGATGATTGTTGTTCGAAGTGACGTGGTAGTTGAACGAGACCTTAATCTTCAGGTTGACGGCTTGTTGGTTTTCAGACATCTTCGAGTTGGCTATAAATTTTATTCACCTCACACATGTATAAATTGAGCCACCACTTGATACACTGTGAGAGTCAATTAAGGTTAACCTGGATAATTATTTTTATACTTTTTTCTTTTTTTATAACCGAGGTATCCGGACGGTTTGGGGACTAAGCTGGTATTGCTTGGGGGGTCCCCCATCTAATGTCGACTAGTCCTCGGGGCTCTGAAGTTAACGACTAGGTAAACCTCCATAATAAAGATTTCTACTTTATCAATTAAAAAAATGATGAAGATAAATTTTTCAGAATAAAGATTAAATATTATTTTTTCTTGACACAGTATCTTTTTTATTGGTTTATTTCATTTTCGTTATGAGACTATTTATGAATTTAATTTAATTATTATAGAACTTCACATGAGAAAGGTGGTGCCTCGTTATTTTCATCCTCATATTATATATATATATATATATATATATATATATATATATATATATATATGTGTGTGTGTGTGTGTGTGTGTGTGTGTGAATATAATTTTCCCATCACTTAAAAGAAAATGCATTTTGAGAGATTAACTAAAATGGTCTCAAATATCTTAAAAAATATGATTTTGAGAGGGTAACACATTAAAGTCTGATGTTTATTTATGTTTACTCTTGAAGTTGAGCTTATAAATCAAGCTAGGTGTAATGTTATAAATTGGAAAATAATAAAATTGATTTCAATATCAATTTTCCTATTAATATCTTACCATATTCATCTCCAAAAGTAAGACATCAGCTGTTAAGGGACCCAAAGTGAGACCCAGCACTATCTGCTATAAATACCCGTTCCTTTACACGGCAAAAATCCTCCCCCGTCTCTCCGTTCTCCTTTTTATCACTTCCAGAGTTACGTCTCCCCTCCCTGAAGTCTCTCTCTCTCTCTCTCTCTCTCTCTCTCTCTCTCTCTGTTCTCACTCTGTCCAAAAGCAGCACAAACAAAGTACATTTTTCGGTGGCGAATTCCGGCAAATTCAAGTGATTCCCAAACAAAGTAACAATTTATCACCAAAGTACAGCACAGCCATGGTCGACGTGGACAGAAGAATGGCCGGTTTAAACCCGTCCCATGTGGCCGGCCTTCGTCGCCTCTCCGCCCGAGCGGCCGCCGCCCCACCCCACTCAACCCCCCTCCCCGCCAGAACCGGCCTCCTCACCTTCACTTCCCTCGCCGACAAACTCATTACCCACTTAAAAACCTCCGGAATCCAAGTCCAACCTGGTTTATCCGACGCCGAGTTCGCTCTCGCCGAAGCCGAGTTTGGCTTCGCATTCCCCCCAGACCTCAAAGCAGTCCTCTCCGCTGGCTTGCCCGTAGGTCCTGGCTTCCCCGACTGGCGCGCCGCCGGCTCCTCCCGGCTCCACCTCCGCTCCTCCATCGACCTCCCCATCGCCGCCATCTCATTCCACATTGCGCGCAACGCTCTGTGGTCGAAGTCGTGGGGACCACGACCCTCCGACCCGGAAAAGGCCCTAAAAATAGCCCGAAACGCAATCAAACGCGCCCCTCTTTTGATTCCTATTTTCAACCATTGCTACATTCCGTGCAACCCTTCTTTAGCAGGAAATCCCGTCTTCTTCATCGACGAGAACCGGATCTTCTGCTGCGGTATTGATCTCTCCGATTTCTTCGATCAGAGTTCCGATCCTCAATCTCTCTCAAAACAAAAATCCGTTGGGTCGTCGTCGAATTTCTCTCGTCGAAGCCTCGACTCCGTTACAGGAGGAAGAACGCCAAGATGGGTTGAGTTCTGGAGCGATGCCGCCGTC
The DNA here is from genome assembly GCA_019985065.2 of Arctostaphylos glauca. Lineage (NCBI taxonomy): Eukaryota > Viridiplantae > Streptophyta > Magnoliopsida > Ericales > Ericaceae > Arctostaphylos > Arctostaphylos glauca. The sequence continues at coordinate 10,999,934 of JAHSPW020000014.1, forward strand.
GACAGGCGTCATCGGAATTCGAATTCCTCCTCCTCCTCGTCCGAATCCCCTGAACAGTACATCGACATGCCGAGATCCGAAATGCCTAAATGGGTTGAGGAGTATGTTGAACAAATCGGGTCGGTGTTGAGAGAAGGAGGTTGGGGAGAATCAGACGTTGATGAGATCATACACGTGTCGGCATCTGGATTCTTTGAAGGTGAGATGGTTCTACTGGATAATCAAGCGGTTCTGGATGCTTTGTTACTGAAAGCGGATCGGTTTTCGGATTCACTCCGGAAGGCAGGGTGGAGCTCCGAGGAGGTGTCTGATGCGTTAGGGTTTGACTTCCGACCGGAGAAGGAGAGGAAACCGGCTAAGAAGTTGTCGCCGGAGCTGGTTGAGAAAATAGGGAAACTGGCTGAGTCGTTTTACCGGTCATGATGATGAATTTTACCGGCTACCGGCAAACATCGAGATTCTTTTGAGTCTTTTTTTTTCATTTTTTCTTTTTTTCTTCTCCTTTAAGTTTTCGAGGCATTGGGTTTGCGATTAGGCTAAATTGGGAAAGGGGAAAAGGAAATCGAAAAACGTGTGATTGTACGACGAAAGGTGTATAAAAATGATAAACTAAAGAGTTCAAAATACATTATCATTACCACTTATTCATATTTAAATGCTACTTGTTTCTTTATTCTTTATTTTTTATGTTTTATTATCTCTCAAAATATTTGTTCATAAGTTGATTTATTGAAATTTTTTCCATGTCTTTCTCGCTTTTAAAAATTATTTATTCAAGAATGTGCATATTCATTTAATGCTAAGAACACAATGGGTAATTTTGGAAGATTAAAATTTTTTAGTACTAATCATTGTATCTCCATAGTAAGTTAGAATTTTAAAAATAAATAAATAAATTGATAAAAAAAATACAGCAAACTATGTTTAGAATTGTTAGATACATGTGAACTTTTCAAAATAGCATAAGTTTTATGTGCATCAAAATGATTCCGAATGTATTTGTGTATAAAATTCTGTGTTGTTAAATTTTTGGAATAATAAATGTGGGTGTTGGGAGATTTTAATTAATATAGTTGGAAATGGTGGCACAGATATCAAATGGGGCAGAGCACGTGTGTAACTTTTCTCGAATGGAAGGACGTTATTGGGGCCAACGTAGGGTAAACCTTATAACTCGAATCAAATCCTAAAACCAATACTATGGGGTTGTGGTGCGCTGGTGTGGGACAAATTGCGTCGCTTTCTAAGCATGGAACATTGAGAGAAGAACGATGTCGTTTTTTTCTACTGTAATATATCTGACTGTCGTATTGTTTGGGGGGGGGATGGCCCAGTTCTGTCGATTGAGAATTGAGCACTTGTGTTTGGGTGTTGGGAAAATATTTTTGCTTTTTCTTTTGTTCAGATAGTAGGCATTGGGAGTTTTTTTCTTGTTCTGGGAAAAACACAGCCTGGTGATTGCGATGACACGGTACATGCACGATTACACGGAAATTGCAAATGACGGGAAGTCTCTTCCTTGGAGTGTGTCTTCTTTTGATAAACAAATTGTCAAGTGTGTGTGAAGTGCGTGAGAGAGAGAAAGAGAGAGAGAGAGAGAGTGTGGATTCGAATTTTTCCTTGGAAATTGGAAAAGAAGGAGAGAGATCCACCCAGAGTAAAACCTGACAAAGAAACCCTCTCAGGGATTTGCTTTTTAGAGACAAAATAACGAGGTGCTCTGGTTTTTTGTTGCCAAAGTGAAATTTTTGAATGATAGATGATCAGGGGCGGTGCTGTAATATTATCCAAAAGCGGGAGGCAAGTTAGGAAATGAATAAATGGGAGGGCCGGAGGGCCCGCCGAGTAGAAGACAGAGTAGAGTAGTACTCTGCAGACTCGCGGAGAGGTGGACGACTTTCACTGTTTCACATTTTAGACCGAAAAATATGTTAAATAATTTGCCTTTTTTTTTGTTTTTTCTCAAATAAGAACAATTCACCTATTGCTATTTTGCTTGTTAAAGTCATAATTTCCATAAAATTTATATTCATTGATGAACTAAAACTGCTTCAGAGAAATAGTAAAATCATTTTTGGTGTCAAATTTAAAAGTAATTTTGTCTTCGTCAAATTGGACACATCCTTCAAACCAAATGATCTGTTTCTTTTTTGGGTAAAGAAAAATAAATATGCTAAAATTATTTTAACACCTAAGTTATCCTTGCTCTTAATTTGACATATAAGATTTTCTCATCAAGGGCGGAGCTAGCATAGGTCAAGTGGTGTCACTCGACTCCACTCCATTTTGTAAAATTGTTACATTCATTAAAGATTTAAAAATTAATTAGTAAATTTGACCCATTAAAACTTTAATATTGCCCCAAGCATTTTATATGAGATATAAAAATTGCCCAATATTTCACATAAAGTATAAAAATTGCCCCATCATTTGACCAAGGTATAAAAATTGCTCCAAACATTTGATTTGATTATAAAAATTGCCCCAAATATTCAACCTATTATATAAACTATACCAAGTATTTCATCTAAATAAAAAACTAAGTATATTTACTATGCAGATTGTGTAAAAAATTATATCGCATTTGAATAAAAATTAATTAATAAATAACACGTTATGCATCTATGACTGAAAAGACATCTTAATTTTTTCTGATATATTTTTTCCAAATAGAAAAAGTCATATTTTATTTAAAATTAATATGAAGGTAAGACTCTCTATATATCTGTTAGTAGAAAAAATGGTTATGTAATTTTAGTGAAGATTTTGACTCCACTGATCGAAATTTCTGAATCTGGCCCTATGTATCATATAACTTAGGCTATCAAAAGACTATGTATCATGTCATACTTGGATATTTTTTTACTAAAAGTCTTACTTATATTTAGGCTTTTTGAATGATGAAATTGAAGATAGAATGTTGAATTTGACCTGGTCAATGAGTTTCTTATCATTTTCACAACAATCATCCTTACTTTGATATTGCAAAATAGTTAGTAAACATAACTTTATGCCAAGAACACTATGTTGGAAAGACATTTTAGAAAGCAAGATCCAAGGAACGGCCACATTGTAAGTGCACAGAACATGATCAAAATGTAGGCCACAATCTAGCTTAGTGATAAAAGGCAAGGGCCACTAGAAGCATCCAAGTGCAAAGCCCTTTCAACGGTTACATTAAACATTCATTCATATAGCCGTTCAAACCCAATCATGGATCATCCTCGGCCTTCCAAATTCTTTGATACGGTCAATTTTAACTCTAATCCACCTTTTCTTTTTTCTCTTGCTCAGCAAAGCAACAGATTTTAACTCCAACTGTCCAAACCCATTTTAAGAGCTTTTGTGATGCTCTTTTTTTTTTCTTTGTTACCTTCTTTATTTTTTTATTTTTTTTGTAGTTTACATCAAATAGAATACAAAATCACTTGGAGTAAACCCTTTTGACAGTACCAATAGATCAAAGTCTTCACCAAAATCAGCCAAGTCTAGGCCGAAAGGGTGGGGGAGAAAAGACAGTCCAGTTTCACTTTTAAAGCACTATTAAGTTCCCAAGACAAATCAGTATAATTATTTTTCTTATGGGTAAAAAAGATTAATTTATACTTATCGATCTTTTAAAAATAAATGATATTTGAATGATATTGTGGAGTCTGGAATTCACTTGTTAGACTTCTGGCTTGAATTTTGTTAAACATTTATTATGCTGCAAAACACTCAATACTAAGAAGAGTGTTGACCGGGATTGAGTTTCCGGCAGACATTCTGACGATCAAGTTAGCTTTTGAAAAAAAAACCTTGAAAGCTTGAGTAAATAGTGCGTGTGTAACTAAGGTTTGAGTGCCCATGAAATATTTATAGAGAAAGTTTTCAATAATCTGCCTGAGACTTCGACCGAAGATGTCACGCCTTGGTCCGAGAATCATGGCTCTTTTGCCACGTGTCCTATGTCCGTGCAAATTAGACAGGTACATTTGCATGTCTAGTAACGGTTTGGCCCCCACGTTTGCCCAGGTAAATGTCCGACAACGTGAAAAATACATCTTCACGTGGTCATGTAAAGTGTAGAGCCTTCAGTAGGACAACCGGAGGTTGCAACTTGAGAGATGTAAGACCCTGACGATGGATGTCGACCAAGTGGATGTTCGGTTGGACCTAGCATGTCATGCGCTGGGCAAAAAATGAGGCATCCCTATCAAACTCCTCGATCAGAGTTGTCCTTACTACTTGGGCCTGGCTCAGCTCGAGCTCAACACAAATGGGTCTAGGATGGACAAGGACCGAAGGCCCATTGCAATACATATCTAGCCTAACACGGATTCCGATATGCATATATATTTTTTTAATTTGTAAATTTTATTTTCACTGAAGGTTGGTTGTTTGCGGGTGCCAATACAAACTTTTAACTTCTTCTTTTTTTCCTTCTCTTGTTTTTTTTTTTTCTTTTTTTGTAGTAGTATTTGGATTGTATTGGTTGTTTGTATCCTATCGGCAGGTATATAACAAAAATTTAGATTTTCGGCACCGATATTTGCATATGTACGGGCCAATAATTTTTGATATTGGACGATATAGGACTGTATCACTGATACTATTATGTATCCTGATACCGCAATTAAAATCTTGCCCTCGACACTCATTCTAATATACTACATTTTTTTAAGAAAAAAATTACAAAACATCCCTCGGTGAAATTTCTGGAGCCGCTCTGTTTACATCTACCTGTAGTTACAATATACATGCATGTATGTAATCACATGAAGCTTTAGCTAGGGAAGGTTTGCAGGCATATAGTCTTGTTGCGAGGTTTGCCATCATGTGGGAGGATGATATGAATTTAATTACTTTTTAATTCTGCCACTGTATTTCTTTAGAACCCTTTAATCGTAATTAGTACTATTATAATAATCATACTTATAATATTGGAGATGTAGAATCAAGAAAGCACAGAGAGAGTCTGATTCACAATTGAGCAGCAAAATCAAAAATAAAAAGTAGGGGGTAAGAAAAATAAATGCTTCCAACGGTCACCTTCCAGGCTTCCACTACCGAAACCGACCGTTGATCACGTTCGATACCTCCCGCCATTTACTGACCTTCACGTGCCACCACCACCACAACCGCTGTCACGTGCAAAGAGACAGTCTCCCTGTGTCACGTGGAGTAGACTGATTGCCCAGATGCATACGACACTCCACGTGGATCCTACGCACTGTTGGCTGGATCCTGTGGATTGGTTTGGGGAGTAAATAGGGCTTTAGGACCCCTCACTAATGTGCCTAGTTTTGGGGACACATAGGAACCAAGTAAAACCGATCCTATATCAAAACATGATATCATTTTTTTTTTTTTTCTTATAACTGAGGTATTCGGGCGAATTTGAGATTATCCCAACTTTAAGTTTAACATTAAGTTTTAGATTGTATGCATCTACAGCTAATATAAATGTATTTGTGGAATTATATAGAGAAATCAAAAATATCTACAGTAATTTTCTAATACAATTATTGAATATGTATGTGCATAAATTGATATCACATTTCATATGTGACGGAGTAATTAAAAGGCAACCCATGCCCACCTCTGAAATATCAGCTTTAGTCGTAGAGCAAATAGGGTTCCCGTTAAATATCAAGTTATCCGAGTTTGGATTTGCATTCACTCGTTAAAAGCTCATTTTATATTAAATAAATTTAGAGTATCTTTCAAATAAAGTTGAACGAGATACTATTCAACTTATCATGCTTGATTACTCGAGATAAGCTCATGATCAATCAATTAGATCTCATTCGATTCTTTCTGCCTGGTAAACAAGCTAAACTTTAATATACTTAAGAAACTCGTCAAATTTTCAAACTAAGCTTAAACAATCTATTGTTGCTCGACTAGTTCGGCTTTGTTTATCAGCTCAAGATATAAACCCATTTTTCTCGAATTCGGCTTTGTTTATCTTGTGTGGGTGACACCACACACACAAGATACGTCAATTGTACCCAACAAATTTTTCCAACAGAGTATGGGAGTGGGTGAAGTATGATCCAACATTGTGTTAAGCTTGGTGAGGGTATATAGACATATAGGGGGGGTGGCGGTGGCCTCTCACATGTCCTCTGAGAATGTGTCTGAAATCTCTCAAACTCATGGTGTGTTTGATATTTGTCAATGACAAGGGAAACACTCCCCACTTGGGGGTCTTAATGTCTTGGTGGATGTGTTGTGTGTGATGCCCCATGGTGTAGTTTGAGGAGGGACAATTTCCAAAAGCTTGGATGGCGACCAATCGTTTCAAATTAAAAGATTTGAGGGGCCGCGATTTGTCAATGTTTTTTGGACACATTGATCTTGTACTTTGTACGTATACTTTTGCTTAGTGGTTGGTATTGTAACACAGTGGGATATGGGTCTTTATAATCTACCAAACTTACTATGAAATGATAATTTGGCTCGGTGGTGCCCGTCAAGGTATTATCATTTCATAATGCAGACAGTTTGTTTGATAGAGCTTGTCGATTTTTTTTTTTTACACAATTGCGACGTTTTATGAATTGTCACTGTTTATGAATTGATAGAGCTTGTCGATTTTTTGAGTATTATTGTCACTGTTTTCCATTATCTTTTTCTGAATTTGTATCAACTTTTTTGTAATTAATCATTTGTCTTCAAAAAAATGCATAGAAAGTAAAAGTTATATTCAAAAGTTCTAAAAAAATCACTAAAAAATTTAAAAATTAAAAAAAAATTATTTTAGTTTGTTTTAATATCTTTAGCCTACACTTGTTTTAATTTCAGCCCATATTCTTGTACTTTTTTATTTTTCTCATCAAGACGAATAAGAAAACGCAGAAAATAAAAAAATATCCACACAAAATATCATAAGATATTAGATAATAAATATTATTTTTAACATACAATAATTTAGTCCAAACTGAATTTTTTAAAGTTATTATCACCGTCTTATTTGTTAATTTTTCCTACATTTTACCAAATTCGTTTCCAATCTTTTATAAATTACTCATCCGTCTAGACTTATTTAATATCTAAAAATAGAAAATTAGAATAAAAAACCTCAACAAAATTATTAAAGACGAAAAAATTGAAAAAAATAATAATTTCACTTTATTTTGCCGATGCTTGGGCCAGGACCAGGGCCTTCTTTAAACTTCAAAATAAGGATTGGGCTCCTTCTAACACCCGAGCCCAAAAGAACATCACCCACCAGTGGGTTATGATCACCATTGAGCTCCAGTGTTCTAACAGTGTAAGTGAAGAACATGCATTATGTATCCCACACCATTGCTCACCAGCAGAAAATCAAGCCAAAAAAATATCTAAATGATTTTATACTAGCGTATAAATTTCATAACATCAAGCGGGTGTCTTTTTCATACTCGCATATTCATATTCGACGGTTCTAAGCAAAAAGAAAGTAGACATGTTTCGTCTTTAACTATAGACAGTATACAGATGGTTTATATTTCGGAAAAATTGGCAGTTCTACAGGGCCTGTCCGCCCCAGAATAAATGCTATACAATTTCCCTGTATCTCAACTAGGAAGGTCTAGTTGAGGTTTTCTCATACAGCCGTAAGAAGCTCACCCCCTTCCGTCTTCCCTGCAATCTTTTGTGAATCCTTCATCACCTTTACCCGAAATGCTACCTGCATCAGGTAAAGAAGATTACTTTGACATGCCATTACTGGACATATAGTAACTGCTCTAATCACCATATGTATTGTAATATACAACTTGCAACAAAAATAATCCGTTTTTTTTGTCCGTGGGGGTGGGGAGTTGAAATAGTAACGGCATACTTGGAACCCCGGAAAATTTTGGTTTATCTCACCATTCTGTGCCTAGAAATTGTAGAAAATCGATTCAAAAGGGATGGATTAACTTCATTATTTGCATGTCTTAGACTGAGCTGACAATTCAATCTTCATATAGTAAGAGATTACGATGTTGAGATTGTGACGGGTGTAAGACTATATGAGAAGCAGGATCCAGAGCGTCCGCATAATTTACTTATTGAATTTTGCTTTCTAGCTATTAGGAAATGCTTCAACTAATCCATAGTATTTTAAAAGCAATACAGAGATTTCTTATCACCTTCCTATCAGAACCAAACTCGATAATGTCTGTTGGACGGAAGCGCGCAGGGAAGTTTGGAGGCACACGGTACCGCTTCCCTTCAATACTGCAAAAAGTAAATGAAGTGAGATCCTCTGGAATGTTCTCTAAAAAAGGCAAGTGTGCATACTTTTTGTTTTGCCGACTTACTCAACAATCCAGGTACCATGTTCACTCCGTAAATCCGTTACGAAAAAGGCACCATCCTTACAGCTTATTCGAGCATGCATTTCGGAAACCTGACACATGAAAAATCTTGTGATTCGGGATCAAGAGGAGAAAGAACGTAATTGCCAAGAAACTAAACGTAAAGCTAATGCAACCGCCCATTTCACCTGAGATGAAGGTATGGATATTGATCTTCCTGGAAAATCTGTATGGGATACACTCCTGCAATCACAATAATACATCAAATTTTGTTGTCTAATTTACAGACACCATAACAATTTGGTGCCACAAATAATCTGGAAGACAGGTCGACATATTCTATGGGTATTTCATAATCGATCCAGATATGGCAATCTATGCAACATCTCTATCATTTTCTTAGTCAATTGCTTTTAACACCTTTAACACCTTCAACACCTTCCCAGATAATGTACTATAGAAATCCTTGGATTATGGAAGAGTTTCACAAAACCACCTCGTACAACCTCATTATATCCTACATAAATCTATACGTTCTTGTGTACTCTTTCCGCAAGATAAATCTAAATATATCAATGAAATGGCATACCCAATCACGCAAGTTTGTTTCTCATTCCTACTTAAGTAAATAGGCTTCAGAGCACCATTTGCATTTCCATATGGAAGCAGACACCACCTACAAGGGAAAAAGGAGGGCAAGAAGAAACCATGCGTATATGACTTCAGAATATGCAGCAAGCAAAAAAAATTCAGATTTTAGGCTAGTTGTACATACTCTCCATCAAGAGCACGCTCCAGAGCATCATCGTCTGCAAACCATCTTCTTAATTGATCATTGGCCTTCATTTATAGTAACACATTAGCAAAAGAAAAAATTTGTATATCTGTTAAAGTTTGGGAACCCAAAGTTAGGTTTTACCTTTCATTGCAATCATTATATAAATACAACAAGGAACATAATTACACTACAATCCTCTAACGCTAAGCTAATTATTAATTACTAACTGCACAATTAATTTACAAGTTGGCCCATATTTTAACACTCCCCCTCAAGTCAGTGCAAAAATATCAATCAAACCCAACTTGAATATAATGGGATGAAACATCTTGCTGCCAAGACTTTTTGTGAATATATCCGCTAGTTGATCTTCAGACCGCACAAAAGGCATGCATATCAAACTCTCGCTCAACTTCTCTTTGATATAGTATCTGTCAATCTCTTTATACTTCGTTCTGTCATACAGGATTATGAGTAATGTTTATGGTAGCTTTATTGTCACAGTATAGTTTCATCGGACCATCATCTCTAATCCCCAAATCCGATAGTAAGGTGTGAAGCCACAAAAGCTCACAAGCACCATGAGTCATGGCTCTATCCTCGGCTTCTGCGCTAGATCGAGCAACCACTGATTGCTTTTTACTTCGCCAAGTTACCAAATTTTCCCTAAATGAAAGCACTGTAATCAGATGTAGAGCGTCTGTTATCTACGGACCCTACCCAGTCCGCATCAGTAAATATCTCCAGATGCAAATGACCATGGCTAGAGAACAAAATCCCCTTTCCTGGAACTGACTTGAGATATCTCAAGATACGATAAACAGCATCCATATGTGCGGTATGTGAATCATGCATAAATTGACTAACAATCCCCACAACATATGAAATATCCGGTCTAGTGTGAGCTAAATAAATCAGACGACCCACAAGTCTCTGATATTTCTCTTTGTCAGTACGTTCCCCCGTATCACCACTAAGATGGTGATTAGCCTCAATAGGAAAATCTGCAAGTTTACCCTAGCATACCTGTTTCCTCCAAGAAATCAAGAATGTACTTCCGTTGAGAGATGAAAATGCCTTTATCAGACCTCGCCACTTCCATCCCAAGAAAGTATTTCATTGATCCTAGATCCTTGATCTCAAATTCTTGAGCCAGTTGAACTTTAAGGTCAGAAATCTCATCCACTTCATTGTCTGTCATTATCATATCATCAACATAAACAATAAAGATAGCAATCTTACCACCACTTTCTTTGATAAACATAGCATGATCAGCATGACTCTGCCGGCATCCAAATCTCAACGTAACCTTCGAAAACCTGTCAAACCAAACTCTTGGTGATTGCTTTAAACCACACAAGGCCTTCCTCAATCTACACAGCTTTCCTTCACCTGCAGTTGAGGAAAACTCCGGTGGTATCACCATATAGATTTCTTCTTCTAAATCACCATGGAGGAAAGCATTTTCCACGTCAAACTGTTGAAGGAGCCAATTCAGATTTACAGCACAAGAGAGTAGGGCCCAAACAGAATTCATTTTTGCTACCGGAGCAAAGGTCTCTTCGTAGTCAATCCCATAGGTTTAAGTAAAACCCTTGGCAACCAGTCTCGCTTTGTATCTGTCAACTATCCCATCGGCATTCTGTTTAATAGTAAACACCCATTTACAACCTACTGGTTTCTTTCCTCCTGGAGGAGATACTAATTACCAAGTATCATTCTTTTTCAAAACTGTCATCTCCTTTACCATAACTTCCTTCCACTTAAGTATCATAATCGCATCCTACCAATTCTGTGGCATAAATATAGAAGAAAGAGAGGAAACAAAAGCATGATATGAAGGAAACAAGCGATCATATGAGACAAACTGAGAAATGGAATGTTGGGTACACAATCTAACGCCTTTTCGGAGAGCAACAAGAATATTGAGATCACTTGACTCAAGAAAAGATGGTTCAAAAGAAGATTCATTACCCAATAAATCAGGGGTAGGGTCTGGGACTGAAACTGGTAGTGGTGATTGGCAAGATGGCACCACACATAAAGATTTACCTTTTCGCTTATATGTTTGCAATATAGTTGGTTGGCAAGTTGTTGTTCATACCCAACCTATTCACCAGTGTCTTTACCTGCGCTGTCAACAGATATAGATTCCTCTCTATCAATGATGAGCATCACCTTCTCCCCCTCACGAGGAGATGGTAAAAACATCTCTTCCTCCCTAGTAGATGGTGGCCCCCCCTGAAGAGATGGGGTGGAAGAAGAATAAAAAGACTCGGTCTCCCAAAAAAGTAACATCCATAGAGACAAAAATCTTCCGAGAGTGAAGATCGTAACACTTATATCCCTTTTGGGTGGGGGAGTATCCAACAAAGACATTTATGAGTTTTAGGACCCAACTTGCCACCCACAAGGTGGAAAGCATGAACAAAGCAAACACAATTAAAAACTTTCGGGGAAAGAGGAGACGATACACGTATGAGGAAGACACGCAATAGGGGTTCCGAAGTTGAGAACATTAGAAGGCAGACGGTTAATAAGATAAACATCAGTCAAAATCGCTTTGCCTTAAAAATATTTGGGAAAATGCATCATGAGTAGAAGGGAGCAAGCAACTTCAGCAAGATGACGATTCTTATGTTCGGCGACCCCATTTTGTTGTGAGATGTCAACACAAGTCGTCTGAAAGAGAACGCCATGTGCATTCAAATAGGCCCGAAAGGGCCAGTTAACACATTTTGTGCCATTATCATTGTGAAGAATTGAAATATTGATTTCAAATTGTGTGTGCACCATCCGATGAAATGACGTGAAACAAGAAAATACTTCACTTTTGGACTTGAGGACATACACCCAAGTCACACGAGAATACCAATCAATAAACGTGACAAATCAACGAAAATCTTTAAGAGAGGTAATGGGAGAAGGGCCCCAAACATCAGAGTGAATAACCATAAAAGGAGCGCTACTTCTTTTATTAATAGGAGCATAAAAAGAGCATTTATGTTTTTCAAATTTACAAGCTTTACAAAAAAAAAAAACTAATTTCTAGGACAAGACTTAGTTAAATGAGGAAAAAATTTCTCTAAAATGCCAAAAAATGATGACCTAAACTCCGGTATCATTAATGCAGTAAAGATCAGAACTATTATCTGCGTGTAGGGCCTGGCCATAGGACAAAGGTGGCGAAGGTGTAGACTCCAAGAAATAGAGACCATTATACGCTCTACTACTGTCAATCACCTTCCCTGTATCCAATTCCTAAAAAACACAATGAGAAGCAAAGAATGTCACAGAACAATTTGCAGAACGGGTAAAGCTACTGACAGAAAGAAGATTAGTAGCAAAATTAGGAATTTGTAGAACTGAAGAAAGAAAAATAGTAAGAGAATAGCGAATGGAGAAAGAGAAATAGTAGGAGAATAGCGAATGGAGCCCTTCCCTGAAATAACAGAGAGAGATCCATCGGCTATTCGGACCTTATTCTTACTAGAACAAGTAGAGTAAGTCAAAAACAGACGAACAACCTTTCATATGGTCGGATGCACCGAAGTCGATAATCCAAGTAATACCAAAAAAGACAGTAAAAGCACTATCTGAGATACCTGTGTGAGCATACTGAGTGAAAAGAGAAGCTATGGAAGTAGAAGCAGGAGTAAATGGAAAATCAACCTGAGCCATAAGACGCTTGAGAGCTTGCATCTCCCCCTGAGAAAAACCACTAATAGGATTAACACCGACTAACCCTAGAGTCAGCAAAAGGAGAAACTGTAGATTCCGAGACATGAGCCTAAGCTTGAGAATGCGCAAAACCATGGCCACCGCCCTTGCCACGAGGAGGGCAACCATGTAACTTCCAGCAAAATTTCCTGGTGTGTCCAGTATTATCACAGTAATCACATTGGAGAGAGGCACGATAAGTAACACCAGCGCTAGCACCAAACTGACCACTCTGTAAGGAAGTGACCACTAAGGCAGAACGAGTAGGAATAGTATGCAACATAGCACTGCGACGACTCTCCTCCTGCTGAACAATAGAATAGACCTCACCCAAGGACGGAAATGGAACACGACCCAGCACTTGCATCCTAATCTGATCATATTCCGTATCAAGACCAGCTAGAAAATCATAAACTCATTCTTTTTTCAGTCACTGGATCCATTTAGTAGCATCTTCAGTGCATACATCGTAACACCCCTGATAATGATCAAACTCCTGCTAGGCACGACTCAAATCGGCATAATACTCAGGGACCGACCGATGATGTTGGTTCAGTGTACGAAGTTTCTTTCTCAACTCAAAGCACTGAGCATCATTCCCCCGCTGAGAATATGTACAAGCTACAGTAGTCCAAATCACATATGGAGTCTCAAGAAGAAGGAAGCTATGGCGAAGATCAGCCCTCGTAGAGTTAAGCAACCAAGTCATAACTAACGATTGCTGAGACTTAAACAGTTTCAATCCAGCAGGGTCTATAGGTTTAGGAACCGGACCATCAATGAATTCAGATATCCCTCAGGCTTCAATGGCCAAGGTAAACATGCAAGACCAAATCAGATAGTTGTTGCCATTCAATTTAATAGGGCAAATATCCAAAGTAGTGTTATCAAGAGGATCGACACGAGTTGACTCCTTTGCACCACTAGCACCATCGACAACAAATTTTAGATCGTCCGCCATATGTCAGAATGATGAACAACCGAGGAAATATACCACTAACAAGGTCAAATACCGCAACCAGAGCACAAATACCATCAACAGGATAGAAAACACCACCAGAATGGAGATCAGACCACCGGAAAGCACAAGAAGCAGTGACCTGAGAGCAGCAACAGGCAGAAAACCAAATACCTCAAATCAGCAAATCAACAAGAGAAGAACGGTCGGCGACAGAGAGAGATGGCCGGCAACGCCGATAAAAGACCAGATCGCGCGAGAGATCGCACGAGAAACAGACCAGGGCACGAGATCGATCTTGAGAAAAAGGCCAGATCGCAAGATCCCGATCAAGCGGCGCCGTCAAGAACGGCGATGGTCGGCGGTGTCAGTCATAGACTGCGGCGACGATGGCGACAACACAGAAGGCAGCGGTGGCGGCTAGGATCGAGGTTGAAAGAGAGAGAGAGAGAGGGGATAAACGCAAATCGCAATCACGATTGTGACTACCGGCGACGGCGGCTCGAATGGTGATGGCCGGCGACGCAATGGATGGCAACAACAGGCGAAGGTTGATAGCGGCCACTGGCTGGCAGCAGTGGCTAGGGTTAGGGCTATTAGGATTAGAGTTTTATTTGGTGGTGAGAAAAAACTCAACAGAACACTTAAGTGAACAGAATCTTTTTACCAGTTGGGTGTTGAGAAAACTCAACAAAAAAAGAAATCGTTCGATTAGGACAAAAGCACTGATCGTCGCTCTGATACTATGTTAAGTTTTGGAATCCCAAAATTGGATTTTACTTTTTATTGCAATCATTATATAAGTATAATAAGGAACATAATTACACTACAACCCTCTAACACTAAGCTAATTACTACTAATTGCACAATTAATTTACACGTGGACCCATATCTTAACAATATCAAAGAACCACAATTGAACATTACAAGTGAAACATGTGGAGTTTTAGAAATCTGAGCAACATACTTTGTCAGAGAGTCTGCAGCTTAATGTTCTTCCCTCCAGCTTTGATCTGTGAAGGCCGAAAAAAGTTTCTTACAACTTGATTGCAAAATTATACCATATTCAGAGCTACATTACTTAAATCAACATCATGTTCCTCTTACTTCAAGTATCTTATCAAAGACCAGAGCAAAATTCTTATTTGCAGATTTCAGAGCTTAGAGGGTTTGATGCTTAAATTTGGATCTGAACATAAATTCTGGCAACCAGAGATTGCAGATGCATTTGAGAATAATCTAAAGTGGAACAAGAATCATGTTGACGTCTGCAGTAGGTCCAGACTGTTTTGGAGCTAGGTATTGAACATTAAGGCTATGTTTGGTTAGGTGTTTGGGAGAAAATCTCCCAAACAAGTTTCTGGAACAAGTTTCTCAAACATTTTCCCAGACAACTTTTTCTCTCTATAAAAAGTGTCTCTGAAACATTTTTCTCCCAGACAAGTTTCAGAGACACTTATAACCAAACAACGTCTCAGAGTTTTGTTTCTAAAAATTGTTTCAGAAACACTCAAAACGAACACACCCTAAGACCAGCAAGCTAGGATAATAGCCACATTGAAGGATCATCAAAGACGCAATCGAAGAGCTCTTTGCTTGATCCCGAAAATTTCCAACTTGTTGACAATGTTACAGCGCCTCAATCAGCTATTTAATGGAACTTTTCACTAAAGAAACTTCCAAAATTATTACACCTAAAAAAATTCCATAAATAGGTAAAGCTCGCAACACATGAGGAAGCGCTTTTTGAAAAATTGGAATGAGCTCTTATTCTACAATTACTGCATGTAGAATAAT
Source organism: Arctostaphylos glauca (assembly GCA_019985065.2). Taxonomy (NCBI): domain Eukaryota; kingdom Viridiplantae; phylum Streptophyta; class Magnoliopsida; order Ericales; family Ericaceae; genus Arctostaphylos; species Arctostaphylos glauca. Next base: position 11,015,460 of record JAHSPW020000014.1, read on the forward strand.
CCCCAAGTAGAACTATAACGAAGAAAAATAAGGAAAATTAGGATCTTACCCATATAGAATAATCCCCAAGTAGAACTGTAACGAAGAAAAAGAAGAAAAATTAGGATCTTACCCATTGCCACCGAGGACCCAACTCAACATCAAAGGCATCCCAAGGTCAATAAAAACTCTCCCTCCAACTCGGCCTGGATGTGGTATTCTAAACTGTGTCAAAAACTGCAAAACACAAAACATAGACAGTCTTGAAATGTACGGAGAACTCCATAGCAAAGGCAACATCTCGTTATTATTACAAATTCGTACCGACAATGGGCCAAGGCCAACACCCAAATATGCCTTATAAGTTGATGCCATAATTGCAGCCATTCGTGCGAGTCCATGAATAACTGCAACCCGTAGTTTTCGAGCTTTCTCATAGCTGGTGAGATATATAAAAATGAAAAGCAGGGATAACTGAAACAGATGCATTTGAAGATTGTTAAAATAATAAGTCTTAATGACCTAATAAAGTCGATAGCTTGCTAAATGCAAATTTTGGACACACTATTTTATTTTAAAAGCTAGAAATATTTTTCACGTCAACCTCTCATCATAAAACTCTTCAAATGGTGCAACCTCTCCCCTATACATACACGAATGTGCTTTGACATTTTAAAGGTAGTAGTCTTTATTTAAATTTCTTTCATTTGTACGGTTCCTCAAACTCTCGTGGTGCAACTTCAAGTAGGGATGGCAATCTCGTCCGATCCAATCCGCCCCACTCCGTTCCTCGCCCCGAATGGATAGGGGATTCAGGGATTTTTTCGGGGATAGGGTTGGATTGAGGATAAATTTTGAAAACAAATGGGGAACAGGTAGGATTCGGGTCTATGTATCTCTATCCCGATCCCCACCTCCACCCCACTCCGCATCGCACTTTACCTGTGTATCCCCTTAGGCTCTTAACCCTTTTATAGTTTTTTAAATTAATAGGTTTCTTTTCTGTGTCCACTGCTCACCCAAAATATCTCAATTAAATTAATTAACAGATTTTTTTTTAGTTATAAATTGAAACTTATAAAACGATGCTATGTTAATTGTTAACTCTATATTTTAGTTAGTTATTGTTGTTATTTTTGAATATTTTAGATTGTAAAAAATGAATTACTTTTACTTAAGAATATGCATGCTTTTATTTATTCTCCTTTTATTACTTTTTTTTTATGAAAATGAGAATTATTTCAAATTTTAAGTAGTTACTAATGTAATTTTTTTATTTTTAGATCTCCAATCTCTATTTTGGAGATCTCCGTTCTCCGTTCGGATAGGGGGTGGAGGGCAAAAATAATCTCCGTTTGGGGGTCGGAACAGGGATGGAGTTTGAATATAGGTTAGTGGATCGGAGACAGGAACAGTAACATCCACCCCTGATCCGCCCCGTTATTATTCCTAATCTCAAGGGAGCCTCTAGTTGGACGACAATGGTGTCAAATGAACCCACTAATTTTCAAAAACTAATTATAGAACAAAAAGTATCATATATATCCAGGAGTGTTGGATGAAATCCACAAAAATAAAATATTGGGATCAAGATAGTCTTTCTTCGAATCATGAGGACAAAGTACTCTATTTATCTTGTCACTTTGGAGTCAATCTAGTAAACAAAGCAACAAAAGTTCCGAAATAGAGTTCACTTTCTTGAATTAAATTCAGTGTAACTGTATCTTATGCTTATGTTATTTAGTAGAGGATAGCTTTATTTCATGAATTTATGGAGAGAAAAAAGTTTCGAACTACCCTAGCAGCTAAAATTCTTGGAGCCGCCTTTTTTGCAGCAAAAGCTCAAAAACAACCTTAAACTAAACTTGCATTGTGCTGAACAAATAACGCATTACCTCCTCAAAGATGAGATAACATCAATAGGACTTCCTGACTCTATGCTTCGCTTCCAAGCTTTCTCAAGTTCGAGTGCAAGCTGGTAGCCATCCTGAAATTATGAGACAAACTAGCTTAGCAAATCTCCTCCATTGAAAATTCTTTTTTTGAACAAAAAAATTGTCAGCTCATTGGCATCATGTACCACACAAGAACTCAACATTCTAGTTTTTAAAAAAGGAATTACATTATTCTTTATTTGTTCCTGTTAGCGCAATCACTCAATCACACACACAATATTGAATACGAAACTGTAAAGAAATCAACACAAGATTTATGTAGTTCCCCGTGTACCCGCTACGTCCACGGGAGCGAAGCGAGATTTGTTATTTGATCTTAATACCTAGGATTATACAATAAAGAGTATTTATAGATATATTCTATTCCAATCATAGTCTGATTCTAATTAGGTAAAACTAACTCTAATTAGAATACAACTCTAATTAGAATACAAATCTAATTAGGTCGTACAGTCCAATTCTAATACAATTAGGTTGGACCGGAACGCGGGGGGCGCACCCCCCAAACCATTGGGCCTTCGGCCCAACCTCAACTGTTGAACCCGTGATGGTCGCTCCCTCGCTTTGCTCCACTACGCTCGGCTTCTGGCCCGCTCATATGAGCCATAAGTTCCAACAGTTCCGAGACACGAGAATCAGAAAATTTATGGCATTCTTTTACTTCTTTGAAAAATGTTTTTTTTTTTTTTTTTGCCTACAAGACATTAACATGATACTTCAAGTCTAGGGCTATATATATTCCGGTCAGTTTAGGAAATACAAAGTGAAGTATTTATGAAATCACACAGTCCTCAAAGAAGCACCTCAATGGCCATGCATCCACCTTGACCCAAATTGGGCTGCATTGCATGGACAGAGTCCCCAAGCAAGGTTACACGACCCCTTCCCCAATTCAAAGTCGGTGTCCTGTCATATATATCCCGTCTAAGAATTGCATCTTCATCAGTGGCCTGCAATAGATCTATCACATTATCACACCATCCCCCAAATATCCTCAGCAACCTTTCCTTTTTACCTGCCACAGCATATTGTAGAGAATGTTCAAAGTTAATGGAGTTAACATCCACATCCCTTTCCTAGGTGCCAAGACTAGTTGAGAGTCTTAACGTGGAAGCCTTCTAATGCCAGTTTTTTTATAATATCCACTCGGCTAAAAGTGAATACTTAGAATCCACGAATTAATTACAACAATAATAAAGATCTAAAAAAAGGAAATTAACCTATTTCCATCCTCAATAGTTGGGGGTGCAGGGTGGGATAAGACCATCCTCTGTAGGAGCTCAACAAATTATTGTTGGTTTATAGATTACTTTCTTATAGACCCAACTTACATAGCATTTTCACTGCTGTATAACTGAAGGGGCAGAAGCACTGCACCTATGATCAAGTGCCCTATTCACGGTCATATCGATGTCAACTGACCAGTAATTTCATTAGATCATTCCTCGTGTTTTGAAAATTATAACTCAATGTGCAGATCAAAGAGAAACTCCAAAAGTAGACGTACTCCCGTGATATTGGAAGGTTCAAAGAAGCAAATATATCAAAACATTCCGGGATGCGAATTCAGTTGATAAGTCCCATCAAATTCATTGTCCTATTCAAACTAGCATGTTAAAGATTGTGAAGAATATCTACCAGTGGGACCATCTACACCACCCGGTGGTTCCTTGTGAAATGCATACCACTGCATCTTCCCTGCACCAACGTCTGAAGAAACAAAGTACTGTTTGTGTCCCAAAAATACTCGGTACCTTCAAAAAAGAGACAATCTGCAAATAAGTCCCTACCCTAAATACATGAGCTACACGTTAAATAAACATATGATGCAATGATGTAGGGGCCAAAAATCATACCCAACAGACTCAATGTCTGCAGGCACAAAATCTGCAATACCAGTGTAACAAGTGTAGCCTGAATATGTAGCTTCCGTGGTTCCAAACAAATTTTTCCTCACCTGTTCAAAAGGAAATGAGTATCTTTAATCTTCACAGTTAAGAGAAATCTCCAAAAATTTGTAGACCAAAATAGGTCCACCAACGGAATAACATTAGTTATGCAATCTTCTACTTTCTAATGAAAGCTTCCAGAACTTGCTGATTGCCTAAATTAAAAGGCAAGTGGTAGAAACTTATACGAGCAAGGAACAGAAAAAAAAAGGGGGGGACAAAACTTAATGCACTTGCTAGCTAGCGCCAACAAGGTCAGACCAATTTTCAGCACAAGAGATCTTCTCCCAAAAACCAATGTCATTTGTCACTGCCGCCATGTTTGATGGAACATGCAATTTCATGTACGTGTAGAATATATATTTGTTAACTTCATCTTCGCTTATGCAAAAATAGAATAACTTTTCCGTAGGCGAAGTCTGTAAATCTTATTTATGCAACTATACCTTTGACCATATACCATCAGCACCTACTAAGAGATCCCCTTCATAACTCTGTCCATTCTCAAGGACCACAGTAACCTGACTTTGCATAAAACAGGTATTAACGTCAGCCCTCCAGATATTGCCCAAAAAAAAAAAAAATCATTCTTAATCAGTGTGTTGAATACATGTCATGACAAGAAGAAAATTGCAAAAAAATCGGCTTTACAATCCCTTTGCAAAGTTACCAATAAGAGGACAATCTAAACCTCTGCTCTGTTGTTAACAAAGCAAAGTACATAGGCATCACAGCTAGTTTACCTTTTCGCCGTTGTCCTCAAAATCAACAACATTGCTCTCATTAAAAATCATATCTTCTCCCACAGCACGACCTAAGATTTGTTGCAAAGTCATGCGACTAATAACTCGTGTGACTGGAAGCCCCCGTTCCACTGCAGGAGTGAATGTATCAAACTTGATGTACCTGCAAACCAGTAATGCATCATTATATGGACAAGTTGCTTACAAATACTCACTTGGAAAGGCAAACAATCAACAATCGCATTAGAAGGAATTTTTTCCTTTATTTGTTTGCTTTTTTGTCCAAAGGAAACAACTCATCAGGGAAAACATTCTCTCTATCTTTTGTTTCGCATCAAGAGCTACTAGAAACAATGGATCTACACTCTCCCTTTGGTTATTAAAATGCTGCAACTACTTATCTACTCTTCGTATGCTCATCAGATTCTTCATTCTTGCATTAGTTGATCTGGAGAACTCCTCAAGGCTTAAACGCCAAGTTCCTAGAGAAACTCTGTAGATGTTGGCTCCCATATGTTTGAACTTGCAAAACTTTACAGTATCCTGCTTATCTATGAATTGCATCAACCTTAGTTGTTATATCCTGGTGACTCCAAGGATGTTAGGGGCTAACCTGTTTGGTTCCTCTTAGGGTATGTTTGTGAATTTAAGGTAGTCACATTTCCTAAGAATTGCCGACACTAAAAGAGGATATGCAATGAATAGTTCAACCAATGACTGGCATGCAAATTTACTTGCTGGAATCCCATTTTATAGAATCATCTGAAAGGTATGGGTAATCAATATCCCTCAAACAAATGAATACATATACCATCATAATTGCATTTTTGTGTCTGCACAAACTACTCAGCTCAACAAAGACATTATGAGTGCAGATGCCTTTTTTTCTTCAAAACCTCTAAGGTTAGGTAATAATTTCCAGAGGCTGTAAGATTAGATTCCAGATTTCATTCTCCATAATTACCACTTAATCATGTTTCACAGCCCCTGTTTTTAACGCTTCGGCTATTTCACCAGAGAATGAGGATCACTCTGCTGCTACATGATGTGCAAAGAAGGGTATTTGATCTCTTGATTATGAAAGTAATGTTGTTTGCTTAATTCACTACATTTCAGAAATCTGTCAACAAATTTTGCATTTGGCTTCAATTTACTTGGTCAAAACTAACATTCCAGGTAAGGTACCGAGTAGGAAAATAGGCAACACAAGAATCAGCATCGAATTTCTACGTTTTGGGAGTTGAATAAGCCCCGGAGGCAATTGAAAATAAGTAGGACCCATTTTAGACATCTATTTTTCTTGGATTCCATAACCTTAGTCCTCTCCTTTACCTTAATCTCTATATGCAGGTGAAACTTGAGAAGTAACCGCTGGAAGAAGTCAGATTCTAAGCTTTATTACATAAAATTCCCAAAACCAGTTTTCCTTTGCCGATACACATGAGGCAGAATTCCTAGTTTGCACAAACAGCTTCAAAGTATAAATTGCTATCGTACAGCTTACAATACACCCGTAGATCCCATTTGACCTAACTTATTTTTTGTACAACCATTTTTATCTTAATTTTTCTGTGTTTGTTAGTTTTGCGTTGAATGTTTATGAATTATTGATTCGTTTTGACAAGAGGAATCTAAAACCTACAAAATTATCATCAAAACCTTTACAAAGTTCATTGAAGACAAAAATAATTCAACACAGATACATTTTTTTAATCATTTTTATCTTTTTCAAACCTTTTTTTAAATTTAATTTGTAAAATTTAAAGCAAAACATAGAAAAGCAAAAATCCTTTTTAAAAAGCAAAAGAAAACTATAATGAAGTTAGGCAAAACCTAAATGGCCAGAAACCTGTTCACAATCTTCAATGGATTCGATGCATCTTAAGACAAAATTCCTACGATGCACAACACTGGCAGTCACTGTAGTCCAATACTGTGATAAACATTTTAAGATTCTTCACGAAAAGTCTGTACAAATTAAGATGATTGAACAGGCAAAAATAGGAAACAGGGGAAAATGGAAAGAAAATATGAATGCATAAGGCTACATTTGAATAGAGGTAGACTTCAAAAGAAAGAATTTAGTGTCGGATTAGGAGGATTAGCTATAGAACTGCTTGTGAAACTAGATTGTAAATCATCTCCAACCCACTAGGACAATGAAACCTGTTACCAATAATAGCTAATCAAACTCACTTTTCCACATTTGGATGGCTCTCGAACTTAATGTCAAAATCAATATGTAACCTAAATTAGAGCTATTTTCCTTGAATATTTAAAGTCAAATTCCTTCATTTACACTCTATATCTATCCTAAGAGCATCTCCACCCCCCCCCCCCCCCCCCCCCAAAGCTTCTCTCTCTCTCTTTCTCTCTCTCTTCAAAATCATATGAGTAAAACCTCTCTCTCTCTCTCTCTCTCTCTCTCTCTCTCTCTCTCTCTCTCTCTCTCTCTCCTCAAAATCATATGAGTAAAACCTCTTAAAATTCACTTACGTCCTTAACCCAAATTCAATCAAATTTGATTCTACTCAAATTTTTATTGAAATCAAGAGAGACTCACATCTTTACTTGGGATTTGAGTCAAAATTTGAGTAAAGGGTGGAGATGGCCCAAAGGAGTTAGATAAAAAAGAACATACCAAGTTCCAGAAACACCATCAACCAATCCGTTAATCCGCTGACCAGTGATACATCCAGCCCTCATAACCTCCTCCGCAACCTCCAAATCAATTGCTTCCAAAGCGGCCAATGCATTACTCTGTACCTGAATCGGACCCCTATACTGTCCCTCTCCTCTAATTGCACTCAAGTCCTTCTCAAAAACCACCACGTCAAACCCTTTATTCTTCGCTGCCAAAGCAAATACCAAACCCCCAATCCCTCCCCCCGCCACCAGTATCCTCAGCTTCTCCGGAGGCAGTTTTTCGTCAATTTCCGGTGGGGACACTACAGCTGCCGCCGTCTCCCAAGTTGTCTTCTTAGTTCGCCCACTTTCGTTGCTTCTGAAACTGTAGTTACGGTGGACTGAGTCCAAGAATTCCAGTGGGATTGCTTTGGAGATGGGAACTGGGAAATGGTTTCTAGAGTAAACTGGTGGTGATGGGCTTATAGAACTGTACAATACAGTTGAAGTCATTGTTGTGGGAAAAGTTTTGGAATTTCAAGTTGGGTTTCTTTCCACTTCTTCTGTATTGGCTTTCCCAATGGAGTGAGAGAAAGAGAGAGAAGGGTGAAAATAATGGAGGACGAGGTGATTGTGAGGTTGTAAGGATTAGGTGCCAATCCATGGACACGGAGAGAGCAGCAAATGGAGGTGGTGGTGGAGCACCAATGATGGAGATTCTCAAAATGCCATGTGGCAATCCCATTGCTTTCATTAATCAGAAAAGTCTTTCACAAACAAAACATGTTTCTATGGAGGTTGTTATTTCCTAATAATATATTTATCTTTTTGGGTTAAATTTTACTCACTTCTCTTAAGATTTCTAAAAAAATATTTCCTGAAAATGCACTAGTATTTTTGTGCTTTTTGAGGGTATATATTTTACTTCTCTTAAGATTTCTGAAAAATACAGAAATCTCCTGAAAATGCACTATCCTCAATTATTTTTTAAATTATCTCTTTAAGAATTTAGATAAGTAGAGAAATCTCCTAAAAATGTATTATTCTCAATTATTTCTTAAATTATTTTTCATATTTTTTATCTTTCCTAACTTCTCTTCATGTACTTCACTCAACATGGCAATGTCATATCTTTTATAACCTTCTAAACATCTATACTATATATTTATCTCTCACTCTTCTAAGTATGCTCATTTATGTAAAGAGAAAAGATGCCACAACCAACAGTCTCTAACATGGCATCTTCTCAACATCATTTCACTTTTGATCTTTCCAAAGTGATTCACGGATAAGGAATTAATTCATGTGCATGGGTGAATGAATTTACTGCCATAATTTGAGAAATTAACAAAAAAAAAGTTATTTTTATTCTATTGTTATCATTTTTACCTTTTATTTTGGGTTAGTGATTTATTTATTTTTAACTTGTCTTGATGAGATTTGAAAAATAAATAAAAAATAAAAATAAGTTGCTTGAATTTTTTAATTCATAATGATGAGAAGATATTTTTAAAAAGAGAGTCATGTAAGGAAGATGACAATTTTCAAAAGAGACATGAAGAATCTAAAACAGTTGCCCTTATTGAATTATTTAACTTTTTATAAACTTCTATAACTTTTAATCATAAATTTTTACTTTTTAAATTTTCCTCAACAGAACTGATTCAAAAGATAACAAAATCAAAATAAAATTAATAGAAGTTCAAAAGAATAAAAATAATATAAACAATTATTTAGTTCAAATTATCTAAGTCCTTAAACTTAATTAAAAGAAAGCACAAAACATCTAAAACGTACTTTAATTCTATTTAAGGATTCATTTGGCCTGTGGTAATTATTAGATTATTCACTGTTTAATTTTTCGTCCTTATTTAAAAAAAAAATTTAATTTTTTATTTTTCATCAAATTTTTGATGGTTGATAATTCGTCTCGACAAGAGATTTTAGAAAAGTATAAAATTATGTTAAAAAATTAAAAAAAATCAGAAAAGACAAAAAATAAATCAAAAACAGCGTCTATGTTGACATATTTTCGCCTTTAGTGACTTTCTTTAAACTTGTAAATATAATTTTATACTTTTTAGATTCCTTTTGTCGAGACGAACCAATAAGCTACAAAAAAATAATATAAAAATAACAAATACAAAAAAAATTTGAATAAAGACAAAAAATAAGCCAGAAAATTAATTTTGACCAAATAGACCCTTAGTATCCTATATCCGTGCATTAAAAAAAATGACAAAATATAAGTCAAATTTATCTAAATTTTTAATTTTTAAAATTTAAATTTAAATTTAAAACAAGATCATTGCCGCCACTGCAACCTCCCAATCTTTTCAGCATCGCGATTACACCCTCACCACCACCACACCCTCACCAGCCACCATAACTAGCAATCACCTGCCACAACACCACCTCTCCCCCCCCCCCCCCCCCCCCCCCAACACCACACAAACCCAATCCAACCCAACCCCAAAACACGCACACACACAACAAACCCGCACCTTTAACCCCACCCATTGCTACCTCAGCCCTTCCCCACCTCGGATTCGATAAGGCTATAACGCACCTTCCAGTAGTGCTTGTGTAATGTATGTAAAACAACATAATTTTGCCTACTTTGCTCTCGAAACTACATTGCACATAAGGCACAGTTGTTCTGTTACTGCACCAAACATATTATCTGGGCATGAGATACCTGCAAGGCAAAAAATTCTACATGCCTAACCGCCTCTACACAGGTTCCAAAACACCAAAGCAAAATGGTCGCGCCCAACAATTTAAGTTGCTTTAAACAAAATACTATTCAAATTTAGACATTCAAATTGTTTCCAGGATGACATTTTAAACAAATATGATAGGCAACTGTCATAAAATATTCTATCAGACACCAAAATGATGCTCTGATTGTTTCGACGCCAGTACTCCTCTCTCTAGTATGGCCGATACCTCAGATCCGCTCGTGAAGGTCTCCCTCCACCCATGCCGTAACTCCACTGCAAAACACAAACATGCATATGATTAATCCTTAAATTTCCCAGAGGTAATGAGGCACTGTTCTTAAATACAATTCATTTCCTCAGACCTTGTAGCCCAACAGTGTACGGTGAAATCGGTCTCCGACTTGCTCGGTCGAGTAAACCGGATACCGAGTTATTAAAAAAATAAACTGTAGCTCGAAAAAGAGACGGAAAATAAACCTAAGACTGAACTAAAATGCACTCTATTTGACATCGTTAACATCAACAACCATGTTATCCACTTTCTGTTACTCACGTTGTCAAAATCCAGGCCTCCATACATCCGTCCGTAACCGCGCATAGGACCACCACTATATCCCCCATAAGGTTCAGCATTATCCATCATGAAGCTTCCACCACTGGGACCAGCATCATCAACAGGCGTAGCTGAATCTATTGCAACCTGGTAAGCAAAGTTCCAATCACCAACAATTAGGCAAATCATTCGTGTGATCAGTTAATCAGTCGACATCCCACCGAAACTAATTACATGGATAGCATTTAATGGATAAAAAATAAAGCATACGAGTTTGATGTCAGACTGATGAAGCATTCACGAAGAGAGAGGAAAAATTAGGAACGAGACAATATATTCCACAACCACGATTCAAGTACGAATCTATCCAGAGCTTAAAACGGCTTAGAAATAGAAACAGACAGACATGTCTCAAAACTAAGAAGCAGTTGCCTCATGAGACGATTACCAGAAGAGTGTCAGTGCCATCCAAAATGAGATGAATGGACCCTATTTCTCAAATCGAGGACTCTTTACACATGGAATTGACAAGAACTTGAAACTCCAGCGAAGAACCAGTTCACTATCTTTCAACGATGCCAGAACATTTATACTCGCAAAGATAACATACGGCTTGATCTTTCAGAACCAGACAATAAGAGGAGGAGACATTGTATCAGAGACCATCAGATCTGAGGTAACCTATAGAATGAGGCCAAGCCCCTGGTCCTCCATTAAACATTTTAAATTCAAGTAGGATATAAAACCTAATAAATTCAAATTAATTCACAAAAACCAGCATCACAAGACATGTTAAAGGACCATTCCTAGACGCGTTTTAGCTTCTCCATGTTTGTAGATGACTAAAAAGATGCACCGCCAAAAAAATTAAAAATTAAAATAAAGAATGTAAAAACAAATAAAATCCTACAATTCAGTAATTCCACAAGGTTTTAATATAGCAATTAGCAACATGATATAAAAACAAAATAACACAAATCATAAATCTTTCTTTAGTACCTGCTGGCCGCAAATCTCATGCGACCTTCGAGAGACACGATCTGCAACACCCTCTTCAGCAAAGGTCACAAAACCAAAACCTCTATGGCCAGTTCTCTTAGGATCCTACAACACAAACATTTCGATGTCAACAGAATATCAAGAATCCATTCATTTTTTTGCACCATGATAACATCAGCCATTTTACCTTTGGAATATAAACATCAAAAATTCGGCCAAATCTACCGAAATACTGGCGAAGATCATCAGTGGTGGCCTCCTGAGGAAGCCTGCCAACAAAAATCTTTTTGCCCATTCCTCGAGTGGATTCCCCTCCTAATATAGACAAAGATAACATGAAAGCATTCTCCAGTGGTATTCTAACAAGGTGCAGGCGGAAAGGAACTTACTTCCATACATCGCACCCGGATGATCATACAAGGTAGGAGCACCTAGAGCAGCATATCTAGTTGCCGCAGTAATATAAGCATTATATGCACCATACCCCCCTTGTGGCATTCGGCTTACTGGTCTAAATTCGTCCTCCTGATAACATAACACTGTGGTAAAATAAACCGCAGTCTTTGTATACACTATGAAAGTACAAGTTCAAGTTTTCACCAACATATTGAGGCAGCTTTTGATATCGGAATTCGAATGGAATTGAAGATAAGGTCTAAGATATTTGACTCAATGGATAGTAATGCTACACAATTATGTTCCAGAAAAAAATTCTTACAAGTGTAGAGTCCAGTTGTTTAGTGAATTACCTTGGGTGTTGCACGGTCCACCACTACAGTGGAACCTCCCAATTCATGACTTTCGGCCATCAGATTATCAACAGATTCTGCCTCACAGAAAGAATAAAGATGTCGTAAACATGCAATTGTCTGAACCAACAACAGTAAAATCAAAGTAACAACCATAATATGGATAATATACGCATTTCCTCCAGTTTTCATGCCTCTTAGACTTTGCAGTTACACAAGACATGGGAATCAAATTTATATCCATAATATGGATAACTACACATTATCCTTATATTGCAATTGGGCAGGTGTTTTCCTGCTAGGAATACATACGAAAAAAATTCCAAGGACCACTGCAAAATGAACAAAATAGAGTTTTTGCATAAAACCATTACGAGTCTATGACTTCAATCCCAGTATCAAAAAGCACCATTTTTCTTGGTTCTTGGTTCTATTTCCATTTCGGTTAGCCATTCTTTTTCTCTCTCTCTCATGGTGATCAGTGTTACTGCCCAAAAACAAGTCTTTTGTCCCTACTTATTTGCTTAAAGGACCCTTATGAGGGAAAAAGTGAATAATTAATACCTATCAAAGTGGAGCTCTGACATAAATGATATGAAAACAAAATTACGAACATTGCGCTACTAGTAATGTGTAGCTGGTAAATCTAATTTTCTTGAGAAGTAGCATTAAATTGTAACAGAATAAACTATGGAAGTGTACTTTACCCTTGCTATAGGTCCCGTACAACTTTTTAGAGCACGTTGCCTACCACCGTATCATGTTCTAATCTTGCTTTTTGTTCACATAGTTGTCCAATCGTGACTCGAAATTGCCCTTTTCCAGATGGTGAATCAAATAGGACTATGCATCTGGATACTCGAGATATATTACATGTATGAAACACCCAGACCTAGATCATGATAATTTTGGTTTTGCATTCCAATGGTAAGATACATGCTTATTTGCTATTATGCCAGTAGACATGGGTGAGAGTATCACTTGATGCCTTAAGATATTCTTTTGTAAGTGCACACACATGGATAGAGTTGGATATAAAAGAGGCTAGAATTTTTTAGAGATACCTTATTTTTCCTTTAGGTTTTGAGTAAGTATGGAGATTGGGGAGAGAATTTCAAACAATGGCATATAATACTGCAGACCTTAAAAGGGTATTTTATCACTTTTCCAGCCAACACAAAAAAAGGACCAAAAAATGAATTCAGTTGATCAAAATTGGATATTCAATCTTGGTTTGCCGATTCATCAACAATTCTTAGCTATTAAAGCTTCCAAGTGTAAGGCCAAATCAAGAAACCAAAAAAACAAGGAAACCCAATACCCCAAAAATATAGTCCTGCAACATTACTCCGTACACCCTGATAGTAAAAGCATTATCCATACTTACAAATACAAATTCTTCCCAATGATGTACTCTATAATCATTCAAATTCTGCGAGTGCGCCGCAGAAGACAATTAAGAGGGGAGAAAGAAAGCAAAAACGAAGTAAACTTGCATACTAGGTATGAGTTACATTATGGTTGCTGCAGTCCAGAAACGCTGTTAGACAAACACATTCTACCGATTACAAAAAGAACCCCAAGATAACCACCCACCCCCAACCCCTTTGTTACTGTTTCTGTATAATAATATACTACACACTCAATCATCTGCATTATTCCTTCTTTAATTCAAAAACCACGAACCAACCGTAAATCTATTGTGGCAAAGCCTATCAAAGTACTTACACTACGTGAATAGTCATTTGATTCAAGAAAGATGATAAATACATGTTGCCAAAGGGAAGAATTTAAGGACTTACCAGCACTTGCATAAGTAATGAACCCAATACCACGATGCCCTTTGGTACTTGGATCCTACAATATAATACCACAAACGATGATTAGAAAAGTTTATATCCTAGGACTTTGTACTTCACAGTCAAAGAGGTGACGGCAAATACAAATTTATGCGTTTAAATGTATCATGCGTGAGAGAGAGAGAGAGAGAGAGAGAGAGAGAGAGAGACCTTTGGCATATAAAGATCTGTGATTTCACCATATTGCTCAAAATAACTGCAAGGAAAAAATAGCGGTCAAACTACATAGCACAATGAACCAAAACAGGTTCCGCAAAAACCATAATCACCTTCGGAAAGCCGCATCTGTCACAGACGGTGGGATCCTGGCCACAAATATCCTGGTGACTTTCTTTGATGGTGCCCTCATCTCCTCCTACCACAAAAATTGTCAAAAAACAGACAAATGACTATAAAAATGCAGTTCACAACTATACAATTCCGTTACTATTGATCAAAAGAGAAATAACAACAGAAATATTGAGATTGCAGTAAAAATTGCACAGCTTATACAATCATACACCCACCTTTGGTGTGGCCACTTTTACTTCCAGCATTCTATTGCCAAGAAAGTGCTCACCAGACAATACATTCTGTTCAGAAAGAGAGAGAGAGAGAGAGAGAGAGAGAGAGAGAGAGAACATTTAGACATGAGATATTCTCATATGAAAACTGCAAAAAAAAAATGACAACAGCGACCGTAAGCCATCTCTCTCTCTCTCCGAAGATCAAGAAGAAAACGCCTGGTCGCAATTGCTCTTGTAGCAGTTTTGTTTTCTCTTAACTTTCTTGTTCAAAGTAAACTACTTCAGTCCTTAACAAACTCAATGAATAAGCATCAACAATAACAGATAAGAAACATAGGCATGAACAGCCCTACAAAATAACTGGACTATTACAGAAATGATCATAATAGCCATAAGCTGAAGAAAATAATCATAAGAACAGGTCACCTTAGCATCCTCAACTGATGCAAATGTCACATATCCAAAACCGCGAGAACGACCACTGGACCGCTCCTACAAGACAATGTAAGCACATATGTTTTCAGTGAAAAACAAATAGCAAAGAACTCAATTTTTTAAGCAAATCCACAGTAGCGCGAGTCTTATTTAACAAGAAGTACAGATAACACCCTTCAGTAGTGCTAAGTAACTCAAGAAGCTAAAATGCATTCCCAGGCAAATTTTGCCGCACAACTAGCAGTGTTAAAACTCTGTTCTTGTCCCTGACCACAGCCTTCACGCAATGGGTTTTTACCAAAATTTTATCCCATATTTGTCAGGATTTTTCAAGGCAATGTAAGAATAAACATCCATCAAATCCAAGAAACAGTCAATTAGCCTGTAGAAGTAGATGTCAAAAACCTATTATAATTTTACCAAGAGCCCTGCTAATGCATACCTGGGTCACCACTTACCAGTCTTGAGGAAAAAATTCTTCAAGGCTCTTATGAGAAAACACATTAGAGTTATTATATACATATAAAACTAAGTAAAATATGTAAAACCTCTATCCTACACCTCAGTGGTGGCTCCAGGCATTCTCAGGGTAGTCGAAGAAACCAAGCATCACTCATCTATTGCTCTCATTCTGTCAAGCAATTTAATCTTTATGAAATCTGCTTCCTAAGTAGCAACTACACAGTCACGCGAAACATTCAGTCAACACTACATGGACAATGCAACGTGCAAATTTTGAGAAGATGAAAGAGCACCCCACTTTTGCGGTGTAATGGGAAAAAATATTTATGTTGTCATATCATATACTGGATCCATAAACTGTAACATAAAAATAAGGCTCTAATTATAAGGAAGATACTGTAATGCCTTCATTCACATGTCTTTAGATCATTCAAATTTGGCATTTCACTTTTCACAAAAATTTTCCAACAGAAAGTATTTACCATTTACATGGGTCATTACAATCTATCAACCATCATCAATTAAACAAAAAGAAGACTTCTCTAATCTTTATTGTTTACATGCCCAGCTTGTCCATAATATCGAAGAATGGCCCAATTGTTCCTACAGTATCCAAATGAAAAACACTTCTACGAGTGTCGGTGATGTACAATCAACACTGGTACGTGACCTGAGTTGCTGCTTCATAGACTGGTGCAGTCACGACTCATGACAAGTACGTGAAGCTAATTTTACATGACAACACAGGATATATAATCAATGGAATGTGCTGGCCTCTAAAACCATTTCATCAATGATCGGGTTACAATACACTTTTGAGATGGATTGGGTTGAAGTTAACAGGGTGTTTGGACTCTTTGGAGCAATAAAATGGCTCACAGCATCAAAGTTTTTAGCTTAAATAAAAAATCCAAGATATTTGGGAGTTCAATACTTTCAAGAGTTATCAAAGTGCATGCCAAAGGGTTAAACTAATAACTCCCTATATAAGTGTTTTTTTTTTGCTTCCATTTCAGCATATTCAAGTGAGCACCTCAAACAGCTGTGCAGATGACACCTCTGTTCAATATTTTCAAGAGTTGTCGAAGTGTGTGTTAAAAGTGTTGAAGTAACAAATCACTATATAACGCTTTTTGAACTTTTGCTCCCCATTTTAGCATATAGTGAGAGAGGGAGGGACAAGAAGCGAAGGGGAAAAAAATGTCACCCTTCAAGAGCTGCTTGTGGA
The DNA here is from genome assembly GCA_019985065.2 of Arctostaphylos glauca. Lineage (NCBI taxonomy): Eukaryota > Viridiplantae > Streptophyta > Magnoliopsida > Ericales > Ericaceae > Arctostaphylos > Arctostaphylos glauca. Next base: position 11,032,225 of record JAHSPW020000014.1, read on the forward strand.
ATATCTATTCGAGAAACACTTCAGCACAAAATGAAGAAAAAAGAGGATTAAAAAATGGAGGATGTCTTGTAGATATCATGTGTGTGAACAGTTCGCATATTTATATATTCAGAACGTAATATGAGAACTTAATAAATCATCAAGGATAGGTAACAAAAGAATTAATAGTCAGCTAAACATACAAATATTCCCTGTCGAGGGAAGGAAAGCAGAGAGAAACCATAACATCAAATATAATTCCCATCAGAGCAAATGAAATAAATGCAACTTTGTTACGCAAACACCAGAACAACATTCTCCTCCAAGCATAATGAATATGACTACCAACTCCCTGCCTGCATTTTGACTTTCAATACTCTAAAAATCACAAATAGAAACAAATAACTTCACTGAAGGTTTCTAATTTCTCAAATATTGATGAAACAAGCAATCTCTGACCTGCCAAGATTATCAGCAAGCATAAAACTACATTATTTTGACGACTTCACTCTTCCAGCATAACGAGAGAGAAAAGGTAGAGCTCTGAATCATATAACTAGCAGTCAAATATGCTAAAAAGATTCAAACGTGCTTCCTTCAAGTTTTCGCAGCAATCAAAACATACCACTCAATGTACACCAATTAGAAGTCATAAAAATGTGTCTTCGACACAAGTACTGACCTTCATCACGATACAATCCTCCAATTCCCCAAATTTGCTCATATAATCCCTCAAACCATCCGTATCAACATCCCATGGGACGCCTAATACCTAAAATAACATAAAATACACATTGCAAATAGATAGGTACATAATTTAATATAGCTAATCAAACAGCTACAAAGAGACGATACATTGCCGTATACATGGAAATTCGGAGGGCAGAATCATACCACAAGCTTCCTCTCCGTCATACTCGAGAAATTAAAGATGCAGATCAAGAAAGTCGCTAGGCTTGGGGCCCTTCGGACACACACTTACGTTCCCTCTCTCCTCGTCGCTCTTCGCTCTCGATCTCACTTCCCACCGCTCTATAGACCTCTCACACTCGACTCCTGCACACAACAAACACACCTCTTTCTCACACACAAACACGATCATCAAATACCAAATCAAACTCACCATGTCCACCGATTTTCTTTTACAAACAATACCTTGAACAAGTTTGATGAATTTTATAAACAAATTTTACGCTACCTCACCGTTGATTGTTTTGGATTTTCGAAACCCTAAAAATGCAGAGCTATCATTCTATCCCTTCTCTCGCTTTACCCTCTTTTCTCTCTTCCTCGCACCGCTCAATCCTCCCATACGCTGTGTGACCAGTTTTAGCCCACGCTTGACCCAAGTCTCGAAATATAGGCCCAACTGTGGTCCTCCTTGCACATTTGCTTGAGCCCAATAAGATAGAAGAATTAGGCAGTGCTTTGCTTTTGAGTATGCTGTGACACTGTTAAATTACCCATTTAGCCATAAAAATTGACATTTTTTTAACCTATATTCAAATAGTTTAATACTATTTTTTCTTCAATTTTCGTGAATTATGATTTTTCTTGACGAGAGGAATCTCAAAGATAAAAATTATTACTATTCCCAAAACATTGAAAAACTTATTAATGAGCTCGAAAACTGAAAAATTGATCTACACTCCTACCTTAACTCCTGCAATCAAGTTTGGTGGCAAGTGGTAGTTGTCTGGTCAAGGATTTTTCGATAATCAAGTTAGTAATCGAGTAAACGGAGGGTAGGTATAGGCAATATGAAAAGGCAATGAGCGAGAGTGTGTAGACATACTTGGTCTTTTGGTAGGAGGTCTCCTTTAATAGATTGGTGAAGGGGTTGCTCTCATCCAAGGTTATGACTACCAATTGTGCCTATTTTCCAAACGAGTGGTCCTCTTCATGCCGGCATGTCGATCAAACGAAAAACCATAACATTAAAAAAATTGTATTTGAAATGTCGGCACAAAGCCTAAAGAACCATCAGAAACACATTATGGAATAAAGTAAAGAGTATAAAAAATGTAAAAGTGTCACCATTACAACCGAAGGGACGACAGCATAGCACAGTTCGGCACCGGCCCAGAAGGAACGATAGACAAATTACTAAAAATAGAAATAACAAGTCAGAGTTCGGCATCCTTCATGTCGGTGGGAGCATCGGATGGAATTGGAGGAGCCTGGCTAGTAGGAGCATCAATCGGGAAGGGTGATAGTTCGGTCAAAAGCGAAGAATCGATCAAAACATCGACTCATCCTTATTGATAGGTCATGTCCTTCGCCGATGCAATCTCCTTGGTCTAGTCCTTCTCGGCCTGATCGTACCCCTTATTACAGTCATTCACATCCAAGGTCTTTCGTTCCTTTATCAGCTTCTTGACCTCTGCTAACAACTTGGCATTGGCAGCCTCCACCACATCAAGTTTTGAAGTCAAAAAATCCAGATCCTTTTTCTGGGACTAGAGTCCCAAAGTTATTAATCTCATACTAACAAGGGTACCGATTTTGTTACCGGTAATGTATGTACCGGTACCGATGTACCAGCGTACCGTTTTGAATTTATCACTAAAAAATAATAATTCGTTTCTCAAATAATATATTTTTTAAATGGTTAAATAATAATTACCTTCTCCTCACCACAAGATGTAAATAAATTATCAAATAGAGTTAAAATAATAAATTTTGTGCATGCATTTTTCTAGAGTTTAGGGTTTATCTTTTGTCTCAACTTTTTGTCCTTACTCACTTTTCGCTTGTCGTTTGTTGCATGTTATCTTTCTCTCTCTGTATGTATGTACATATATGTGTATACAATATGGGATCTGATGAAGTCCGATGGTCTTATTCGTTTGTCGTGTTTTGTTTCTAATTCAATGTCTTGGATATATAGTGATCTGCCATCATCGTTTCTAATTTTTCCTTTCTATAAGAGGCTATGATGGTACCATTCGAGATCTAGTATACCATCGTTAATGCCGATACCCCCAGAATCGCTGAAAACTTTGCCAGAATGATACACACTTACACTTGTCCCATTTTGCCTCCGATACGGGATGTACTGCCCTGGTATCGTGCGATATGAGACATGATTAATAATATTTGATTGGACCTTCTCCTCTAGTACTTCCCTAAGCTTTTCTTTTTGAAGCTTTTGTGTTTGATTTTGTAACGACCCGCTCCCGCTTTGTACAATATTATCCGCTTTTGTCGTCCAAATTCCATGGACTTCCCAGCAGGTCACCCATCTCAGGATTGTTTGAGAGCGAGCACGCTTAACTGTGAAGTTCTATTTGGTGTGGGACCCTTGACCACCCATCCGGACGTCCCACTGAGACTCCATCTCCTGGACGCAGGCCCCACAGCTGGCACCACAACCTGGTTGGAATGTCACAGATTTCTTTGGTAGACTCATGATTTTAGGAAGTTCTTGGTACAACAAAACTAGGGATTGTACTATCTAAATAGAGAAAATGAAAAATAAAAAATAAAAATACATCTAGCGGTAGGAAAGAAAAATTGAATAGACGTGTTTATCGAAATGGCAGAATTGAGTGCGTTCTTGTAGAGTGACTTTATATCCAACGGCATCACCTCGGCATCTTTCGGCAACACAACCAAGCAGGCAAAGGTTCGAGCTACTCATGGTCCTCGATGGTGTTAGAGTCAAGCAACAGCCTTTTGTCGACCTTGAGCTTCAGGGGCAAACATCTTCTAGTTCTTCAACCACCTCGGTAAAGTCAGAACAACAAGAGAAGGTTTTGGCATACAGTCTTCGCATTCCTCCACTCGTGCCTTCTTTTTGGGCCAAATAGAGGGTCAATGGGTTGTCTGGAAGAACATGGATTGAGGATGGCACTAGAGGGGCTTCGGTGGTGGAGCCAGATGCCAATTGGCCGACAAGGCTTTTTGGACGACATTGCAAACATGAGAGGTGTGCCATTTTGGTAAACTCACTATTTGTCGCGTGGGCTATTTTTTTGTCTAGGTACCTTTGAAACTTGTTGCATGCACCTCTCTTATCCATTGCTCAATTCTAAGGTGTGTGGGAATAGTGGGAAGGAAGCCAAGCAGATTAGCAACCTTGTGGCGGTGCGCTGTAACTTTGAACGCCACTTTACACCTGCTCTGGTCGAATTCATCGATAAAAGTTGGAAAGACGTGAGGATCAACAAGAAAACTATGTATGAATAAGAAATTAACCGAATTAATCTTTCTTTCAGAATCGCATAAGTTCTTGAAATACTTTCATTGTTGGAGCACGCAATCCTAGAAGCACATTGATGTTTTTCCTTTCTTCCATGAGAGAGGAAAACACAAATCTTCCTCATTTAAACTTTGTCACCTTGAAGATAAAATTTAACGCTTGTTGTGATGAGTAGAATCATAGTATATAAAAATATAAAAAGTATAAAAATATTATTTTTATATGTTAATTGTAAAACACATTGAATTTTTTTTTTCTTCAAAATCATAACAGTAGTTTTACCTTTAATATAATTTTTTTTAATCTCATAGAACTTTACATACTGAATTTGATAGATTTTGTGTAACTACTTTTGTATATTATATTTTTTAATTAAGATAAATATTTTTGACTTCACTTGTTTGGTTATTTTTTTATTTCCTAATTGTATTTTATGTACGGAGGTAAATGTATATTTTAACCGATCGTACTTATATAACATAGATGTAAAAAACAGTCAATATAACTTACTTTTTTCTTTTAATTAGTAATTAGTTTAATAAGATTATACAATATGTATTTTTAAATACATAATTTTATTGAAGAAAAAATATTTGATTGAATAGTTTCAATTAGAACAATTATTTTCTTTAATTTTTATAGACACAGGGCATATTAAGTGAATATTTTGGAAATTTTACTCTAAATACGAGATGATATTATAATTTTTCGTCAAGGAGTTAAGGGAAACTAACTAGAGGGGGAACATTGTATTACTTTATGTGTTATAGAGGATGTTTCTGTATTATTTAAAACCTCAGGCCTTCGCAAAAAAAAAAAAAAGGGGAAAATTCTTGGTACATAGACTATTTTGATATATCTAAATATAGATATTTCTGAAATTATTAAATATATATAAAAATTTTAATTGAAAGAACTACATATCTATTTAACGTAGGGGTGTAACCGGTCCGGTTTGGTCTGGTTTGATAGAATTTCTGGGACCGGACCGGTTGTCCGGTTTGAAAATTTTGTAAACCGAAACCGGACCGATTTCACCGGTCCGGTTTCAATCGGTTTGAGCCGGTCTCGGTCCGGTTTGGACTTTTTAATTTTTTGGACAATATTTCGGATCAATCACAAAAAGAAGGAAAAAAATTAACAATTTATAGTGAAATTTTCAACAATAAAAATACATTGAACACTACTCTGAAAGATTGAACAATTTTAAATTACTCTTATTTTTTATACCCAGACTAGTGGTTTTCTATTTTCATTCGTTCTTTATAAATAGTGATTTTTCATTTCTAAAATATGGTAATAGTCTAAATCCTAATAGATTAAATAACTAATGGAGTAATGAGTTATAAGTTATAAGTTATAACACATAAACCTCAAAATATAATATATTTTTATTTATAACCCCCATCCGGTCCGGTCCGGTTTGAACCGATTTTGTATTCCTCCAAATCGAAACCGGACCGAAAAACCAGTTTTTCCAAACTCCCAAATCGAAACCGGACCGAATCGAATTTTTCAATCCTCAAACCGTTGGTCCGGTCCGATTTTTCGGTCCGGTCCGGTTTTCCGGTTTTTATTTTCACCCGATTTTTAACGATTTAAAACATTTAAAAAAAGTTGTGTTTTCGTGTCGGCAGTCGGCAGAGGCAGTGGAGCCAGTCACGTTCTAAGAGGCAGATGCCAGTTGCATTATTGGAGGGGAGTTGGGCCCCATCTTCTCAGTACATTGATGAGTACACAGTTGTATGACTTGTATCCACCTACTGCTCACGACACGTGACTTTCATCACCCCACGTCCATCTTTTACCGGCTGAGATATGCTTGTCAATGTTCTGAATACCGGATCGGTTTGCGTACCGATTTTCCTACTGATACGGTACGTACCGGTACCGGTCATGTACCGGATACCGTATCGGATTTATCGCAACTATCAATATATATATAAATTATAGAGAGAAAGCTAAAAAAAATTAAATTTTTTTCGCAATTTAAAAAAAAAAAAAAAAATCCGGTACCGGCCGGATACCGGGCCGGTATCCGGCCGATACGGCCGGTATCCGACCGGTACGGCCGGTATCCGGCCGGTACCGGCCGGTATTGAGAACGGTACGGTACTAGAGGTACTTGGTACCGTTTTTTTGCCAAAACGGTACGTACCGGCCGGTACCAGCCGGTACGGTACGGTATTAATAACTTTGATGCTTGTGCACACAGCTCCATAATTTCATCCGATTTGATTCGTTTAGTTCACTATTCTGTTCAGATTAAAATTTAGAAATAAAGATGGTCAAATTTACTTCAAGCCTTACACGTAACAAAACACAAATGTATTTTTAAACATTCTATGCACAATACGTTTTTATTATTTTATAAATCTTATATGCATTGGTCGTCTAAATCTTATGTGTCAAAATTTATGCCTTATACTGTTTTGCACATATTTTCTTCTGTTTCGATCATATTCACCTTCTATTTAGGGTGTGTCATAAAAAAATAAAAAGAATATATTTTAATTTAAAAAATTTTAAATAAATCACCGTTGAAGACACAACATAATAAAATAATAATTTTCTAAAATTAGTTATTCGTTATAACAGATAATCAATTTAAAAAGTTTTACATAAAATTTATTCTATCCGTTCTAATTTATTTATCTATTTTTGAGATTTCAACTTACACAATTATTACTACTAAAAAAATTTCTTACATTCTTAGCATTAAATAATTGTACACATTCTCCAATACATAATTTTTTTTAAAAAAAAGATGACATTAAAGAAATTTTCTACAAGTTAATTTAAAATTAAAAAATATTTTAAAAAATATAAAAATCAAGAAATAGAGAAATAAATCCGATGGAGAGAGTAATACTTTAAAAAAAAATAAAAGTAGTATTAATACCGAATAATTTAAATTAAAAAGTTTTTACTGTCTTACCGTCACGAGGGATAATTCAGTGCTTCTACGCCATGTTCGCAAAGATGTACCCGCCGCACAGTTAGGTGAATTTCACCGTAGAAGTCCACAGACGTGCTATACTTTGAGAGAAACTCATACGTGTAGAGTCAATCATAAATGTGTGGTCGGAAAAAGTAGTTGGTGCTTGTCCGAAAAGTACCGAATAAATTTTGCCAGACAGTCACAAGACTGACAACTATCACCATCTCTCTCTCCCTCCCTCCCTCCTTTCTCGAAAGCGTAGACCTGCAGCGAGAAAACCGAGAAGCGGAACCTCCACCGGAGAAAAAAACACATTTCTATAGGACCTCCATCTTATGATTTGTATGGCGCATTCAACGCTCGTCACTCTCCTCTCTCTCTCCCTCATTCCTTTCCTCTGGGCGTCACCTGTTCGGGCAAATGCCGACGAGACCCGCATTCAGCTAATGACGGACAAGCTGGAGTGGCCGGCGGCGTCGACGATGTCTCCATACGAGGCCGAGCAGTCGGGTGACGACGACAACGGAGAGGTAGACCCAGACGACGGCGTAATCGGCCGCCGGTCGCTTTTCTGGCACTCAATAGTGCGTTACTACATCTCGTACGGTGCTCTCTCCGCCAATAGAATCCCGTGCCCGGCTCGCTCAGGTAGGTCCTACTACACCCACAATTGCTACAGGGCTAGAGGCCCAGTTCATCCTTACACAAGAGGTTGCTCGAGCATCACCCGTTGCCGGAGATGAGAAAAATAAATTAGACACAAGTAAAACACTTGTTGGTTTAGGTTCTGTTTGGTTATATTTATGTCGAAGTGTAGTAGTGTTATGTGTGTCTCTGTTTGTGCTTCTTTTGTTCGTCGATGTAGCTTTTGAATTGTGTTTTTTGGGGTTGCTTTTATTTTATGTACTATTTTACATTGAGCTTCAATTACTTCATATTTTGCAACTTTAGGCATTACCCATAAGTTCTGAAACTCTTTTTAGACTTTTAGAAAGTGAGAAAGGAAAGAATTGTGTTTCTTTAAGTTAATTTTGAGCAACGGTTTGTTCAAGGTATGGAATTAAGAAAAACAATACGATGGGAATCTCCTCATGGTGTGTGTGTAGTGGAAGTAGAGGCCACGGTGATAATTTATTTTAGACTAATGAAGTTGATACAATTATTTTATTTTTTATTTTGTTCGCAATTTTAAGAAACTAATGCTATTATATTCATATTTTTTTTGATAATTTTTAAATACTAACAAAATTTAGAACCTAAATCGAAACTAAATCGGACCAGTCTAATGGTTTAGTTCTTGTTTGGTTTTATATGTATAATGGTCAGAGTATGATTTTCAATCATTTGGAACCGTTAAATGTGATTTAGTTTCTGAATTTTTTCAGAACCGGTCTAATTCAGACCATACACTCCTACTTATATTATAAGGTACAATAGCATCATTCTAATTGGAAGAGGACAAAATTGTTTTCTGTTATGACCATAAATGGCTTGAATTTTGCCAACCACCCCAACAACTCTCACTCAATTATACCGATGGTTGTACAAATTGGCTTAACTGCCACTCCATTAATTGCTCGGAAACGTCTATGGTTCCGAAATTAAATTAAGAAGTTTTTTTTCGAATTCAAAATTAATTATTGTAATTTACTTATACTTGTGATTGTATTAAACTAAGTAAATTATGACCATTATTTTTGAATTCAAAAAAATTTTCTTGATTTAATTTTTGAGATCTTGGCATTGCTCGTCGAACAAAAAATTAAACTAGCAAGACACCTATATATTTCCTGGTTTTTCAGCATCTTTGAATAATTCTTTGGATTGTATTAGCAATTATGTTACAGCCACACCTACATTACATAAAGGGATTGGGACATTTTTTTTGTAATATGAGCATAGTTGAGGATTAATTTGTAAAAGCACTGTCTTGTATATTTACTATTATGTGCCTGTACTTATCTTCTTGTACTGTGTGGGAAAATAATACTATAAGATGAGGAAATAGACAAGGGATTATCACTAGATTCGGCTTTTAATATATAGATAAGAAGGCAGAGGAATTAGTCTATGTTTGGTTTGGCGATATCATTTCGATGTTTATTTTACCAAAAATAAATAATCATTTCCGCCTAATTTTATTCCATAAAAATAATTATGAATTGTCAATTGATTTTTGGTTAGATGGTCAATAAATCTTAAGCTGGGTGGCTTTTAAATGGGTGAAATCTATGTTGTACATAAGACGGAAGTCTAGGCTTGACCCATATTGCTCATTTAGGGTCTTCGGTAGGTCTACAGTAGTGTCCTTAACTGGGCCGTGCCAAGCTGGCAAGATCTCTCTCTCTCTATTATCATTGTCGGGCACAGAGCCAGCCCTATACGCTTTGGAGGCACTAGGCGAACACATAGAATGAGACCCTCTGCATATTCAAAATTAACACAAGAATATTCCGAAATTAATTTAGAAAGCAAAATATAACATTATTGTTTCATATTTTAGCTAAATTGATCTTATAGGATAACATATACAAAAAAAATAAAAAATACTCAATATTTAAATGAAAATAAAAGTGGGAAGCGTTTTTGTATTTTTGCTAAAAAGATAGATGTTTATCTTCTAATATTTTTTGCGTTGACAGTGTATCAATTACACTATAGGAAAATATTAGGATCTCAGACGAAACATCATCCGAGTTGTATCAATCTAGATTATTTTTTCACCCACCCACACACAATGTCTCTCGAGCACGTACATATGTTTTTCCATGTATCAATCTAGATTATTTTTCTTATTTTCTTTGTATTTATTAGTTTTACATAAATATTTTATATAAATTATTAATTCGCCTTGACGAAAATAATTTTAAAAATATTTTTTTTTGCCTAGTTAAAAAAAAATATAAGCCTAAATAGCTTATGTATTAATTTATTTTCCGTCTTTTATTAATTTTATTTAGTTCGTAAACATAATTTTTCTTAAAACATCGCCGGACAAGAAATGCAAAAAAAATAAAATAAAAATAATAATCAGACCCTGTTTCACTGAAAAATAATCTGATTGTTTGATGATAATCAAACTTATCTGTATCTGGTTGACGGGAAGATAAGCGAAACCGACCCTATTTAAGTTTTTTTTTTTTTTTTCCTTTTGCCCCATCTGGCCCAAGTTTAGGAGTCCGCCACTGATTTGATAGATAGGAAGATTGAAGGGCTCTACTGGACTGGACTATTGGGCCTTCAGGCCCAATATAAAAACAAAACCTAGGCCTAAATCTCTGCACTATAGGGCCTTGAACAGAACGTATCTATCCTATGGTTGCTCTAAGGCCCTTGATTTGTAACTTGCAATTTTTTATTTTTAAAAAAAAGGGTGTTCGAGTGAACTTACATGTTTGAATTTTATATGAAAAATTATCGAATGCGTATGTAATCATCTTCTAAAAATTCCCTTAGACCATCTGTCTTTTTTCTCATCTTCGAATATGAATTTTGGTTAATGAAGAATTAAAGACTCCCGAGTTTCGTCAAAACCTCGTATAAACTTATTTTACACTTAATTTTCATTCGATCTGAATAAATCAATAATAGCTTGGCGAAGAATTAAATATGCCTTAATAACGCCAAAATCAGCATCTATGCTTTGTTATTTTTATAAAGAGTTGTATGAGCTCCAAGTGACATGATTTTATTTAGTTATATGTCCAATTATAATTGGTTTTTTTTTTCCCTATCTTTTTAAATCTTATTGCTTGATTTATCACCTACAATCATGGTCGATAATAGCAATGCACATTTTTAACATAAATAAGATACATATTACAACATATTATATTTGATATGCTATCAAGACCGCTGTTAGGATCAAAACAAATAGTATTTAAAAGGTTAATATAATTTTGTTGGTTATATCCATCCAATTATGAATCGATTGAAAGTTGATATTTTTTATGAGGTCTAATAATACCTTTATTTAATAGAGATGCAATTATCTTATATTTCTATGTCACATTCACACGCTACTTCACATGCTATTTTTATCATTGAAGGATGACTTCTCTTTTACGCTCTTTCGTATAGATTAGTTAGATATAGTTATATATTTCATGTTAAACCATGATTGTCCGACGCATTTTTCAACGCAATATTTATATCCTTTCAAGATTTAATAATGGATACATGAGATACTTGCTAACAAAATTGCTCAAGTAGATTGAAAAAAATATTGTCGACATCACTAAAATATAATCATGTTGATCTTGCGGATCAAGGTGTAATATACAATTAGATTTAATGAATTGAGAAAAGTAGCAAGTGAAACATCCTAATTCCTAGATCATTTAGGTTATGCGATTTGCTATTTTTCGTTAATCTCTTTCAATAAACAATCATCAATTAATATCAGTAATCCAAGCATGAATGAGAAACAAGCAAAAGATAAACATGTGGTAGGCGTGAAAAATCCTTAAATGGATAAACATGTGGACGACCCTGAAGGAATCAATGCACTATTTACTGATCAATGTGTTGTCATAAGTAATCTTATCTTATAATTTGAATTCTCACAATCGTCCTAAGATCTACTTGTTGGATTTTCGTTCATCACACCTAGTATTGCTTGACCGATGCTGCTTTGAATCCACAAGATTTTTTAGTCAGCCTCCTAGAGTCTAGAGATCTATCGAAATAATTTGTATTGCTTACGTTTTTTTCCCTAGAAATTTCCTCATATCAAAGTAAAAGAGTAGTGAAACTCATTCGTAGATCTTTAATATACTTGAAAATCCATAGATAGATCTAAGTTAATCTCTATGGATCATCAAAGAAATACTGTTAAATTTCTCTATAGATGTTCAAGGATTTTTTCCGCACAAGGTAGAGAGTGTACGAGGTTGGGTTAGGCCAAAATATGAAGATTTCGCTTATTTATAACTTTTGTTGGCCATTCCAATTTGATCGATCGATTTCAAATTCAATCAATCAATTTTTGAATTTGATTGACTGATCATGTTAATTTATTTTTCTCCTTGTAGTCAGACCAATACGATTGATCAACTTTAAATTTCAACGTAGTCTGATCCATCAATTTAATTCGATCCAACGACATTTAAACTTGATTGATCAAGTTACTCTGGTTCAAATTTTTTTCTACAACTCTCGAGAACTCAAAACCTAATCACTCATCTACTCGTACATATGTTTAACTATTAATGATTCATTTTCACAAATCCTACACAAACTCTCTTAACTCAAATAAAGGTAAAATAAATTATTTAACTCAATACAGGATACAAGGATTGTGTATTTTGATAATAATTACCAATACATAGGAGCTAGAATTTTTAGAGTTTACACTAACTTTTTCATTTTATCAATTTCTTAATTTTATTATGTTAGATTATTTTTCTAGTAATTACTCACCGAGTTGCTTTCTCCCCCACATCTTTTATTCGTGTAATTAGTGCGAACAAAATAAAAATAATGAAAAAGTTTATTAAAAAATTTAATCTATAGCGTTAAATATTGACCACAGTAAATATAAATATGCAACATTATATATTTCTCGTCTATCCTAATAATTAATTGTATTCGTCACTTATATGGAGATAAAGACAGAATAATAACCACGTTATCTATTTTTGTTATCGAATTTTAAACATAATATTTAACGTAGTAATATCTGGAATGGATTAAAAAAATAGTGTTCAATGTTTATTTTATTTTATTCCCTTCCGTCAATAAAAAGGGTGAGAGGGTCCTGACGGAGGGGAGTCCTCCCGAGGTCAAAATCAAACTCGGCTGGCTCGGTGGGCCATTCCGTGACAAATTCATCTGAAATCTCAACGAGCAGCCTCATTTGGGTGGGTACCCACTTACCACAGGTGAAGTCTTACACCCCCACTTGTGGCCGCACCCCAGCCTCAGAGGACGCCGTAGACCACGTTTTGCGGTGGCTTAAGGGGCAAGGGGCGGGCCCCAACCTCTTTTTCTGGACCATCCATTTCCCAGCAGCTTCTGTTTTTCATGTTGCGGCTTTACCTAGTAATGAAGAGACAAATTCCTGGATTTCCTTCGCTTTAATTTCTACGCCTTGAGAGCATTCATGTTGGGCAACTTGTGAGATATTTTAATCCCAATTTTGCTACACACACAACACACTTGCACAATACATTACACAACACAGCCAAAACGACGTCGTTTTGGCTGTGTTTTAAAAAAAAAAAAAATTAAAAACCAAACCCTTCTTCCCCAAACCCCACCCCCCTCCCTCCTCCTCCGCCGCCGCCTCCACCGCCGCCCACCCGCCCCAGATCGCCACCGCCTTCGCGCCACAACACCACAAGGTCTCTCTCTCTCTTAGTGGTGGTCGCCGCCGTCTGGTTGTGGCCGTGGAGTGGTGGTCCCGAACTCTCTCTCTCTTCGACTGTCGCGAACTCTCTTTCTCTCTCTTCGACTGTCGCGATCTGGAGCGGCGGTGGGGGGGCGGGTGGTGGGGTTTGGTGGTCGCGAAGTCTCTCTCTCTCGGAGAGCTGAGTAGCCTAGGTACTTTTGGAGTTCGGATGCGGAGGAGGAAGAGGGGAGTGGCGGGGGAGGTGAAGGTGAGGAGCAAAATGGGCGGGTGAGGTTAGGGTTTGGAGAAGTGGTGGTGGTTAGGGCTTTGAGGGGGAGGGAATGCGAGTTGGTGCGGTTTTGGTGGAGGAGGAAGGATTGGCGGAGGGAGAGAGAGAGAAGGGGGGGGGGGGGGGGGGGGGCGGGTGGGCGGCGGTGGAGGCGGCGGCGGAGGAGGAGGGAGGGGGGTGGGGTTTGGGGAAGAAGGGTTTGGTTTTTAATTTTTTTTTTTTTAAAACACAGCCAAAACGACGTCGTTTTGGCTGTGTTGTGTAATGTGTTGTGCAAGTGTGTTGTGTGTGTAGCATTTCTGTTTTAATCCTCATGTCTAAGCTCCCTTTTGGTGAAGGTTACATAAAAAAGATCTTCTGAACATAATTTATCTGGAAAGCACAAAAAATAAACTAGTATAAAGAGGGAAAAGAAAGAAATAAAAAAAATAATAAAAATAAAATCTCAGTAGTATACAGTTCCTCCTTAAAACTAGGGAGGTACTGTAGTTTTTAGAAAATAGGGAGAAGTGGCAGAGAGGCTGATGTGAGGAGTTATTAGGAAGACTTGCTCCTCAAATTAGAGAAGGAGGACATTTGATGAGCTTGATGTGGATGCTCTTAGAAAGTCTGATGTATGAAATATTAGAAAATGTGACTCTCTAAATTAAAAAAGTAAAATTTTCTCTCTAATTTGGTCCAAAAAATAGAAAAACTAATGTGGATGCTCAAAGAGTAGGTGAAGTATAGTAATTTTAAAATTAGTAATGACAGTTTTGTAAATAGAAAGATGATATAGAATGAAGATTAAATATGATTGAATGAGGTAGTAAGATAATTTTATGGATCCTCCTCCAAGGGCATATAACAATCTCCAAGATATTATATTCGGAGTATAATAAAGTAAACAAGATATGACAAACTTAGATAGATGAATTGGGGTGATTTTGCTACTTCTCTTTATAGTTGATAACGCCTCCGCTTATCCCTCCTCGACAATGACCTGCAAAAAAATTAAAGACACTGGTATGGTACCAGCCAACACCCCTCTGATATCTTAAGTTAAATCGGATAATCTTTTAAAGGAAGATAGTACTAGAATGATAGGTCGTACTTGCGCCATTCGTTTAGACTGTGCTTTTATGCTTCATTGGCTCTTTGAGTCCTACAAGGAGTTTATTTCCATGGGGTCATGATAAGGTGATCTCTTTCAGTTACTTAGGGATCCTTATCCACCCAAATAAGGATTGTATCCATTCACGTCTGTATGCCAGGTGGTGTGTTCCCTTTAGTAATCTTTCTTCATGTACTCCCCTCCTAACTATCGTGGGCCCCCATTTAGACGTGAGAGGCACACACTTTTCTCGGCCCGAGGATCGCTTTACCCGAGCAGAGGTCTGGACCGATCAACTAAGAAGACTAGACGGGCAGGGATGAAAAAAATATTCGGCCAAACATTATTGCATGCCACTATTGAAAAAATATATGGGTGTGGATATGAGGGGTTGATCTACCTGGTGAAAAATATGGAGGGAGATGTACTTAGACGTTGAGAAAGAACCAAGTCCAAGTTTGTATTGGCATTATATTAGGTAGAGTTTTGATAACTTTTTGAATTTGGTGTACATTGTATGTGGAATGCTAGTAGTGGAAGATACAAAACAAACCACATATGAATAATGTAACAAATAGCTAATTTAGGTCTAGACTCTTTCAAGCTTTATCCTAATTTAATTTCAAGCCGAACAGATACCTTATTTAATAAATTGAGAACTAAGAGCTAGTCTATTGGATAGTGTTATTATGGCTTATCAAGGTATTTCACGACATGCTACAGTATCAAAAAGTAATAATAATTATAATACCACTGTAAACGGTTTGGTGTCAGTTAATAAAAATCTGTTAACTTCGTAATATGTCAGATTTAATAAAATCAAAACTACTATTAAATTTGATAAAGTTATTTTTTAACAGTAATTTTAGAATTTGGGGGAGCTGTAATGTAATTCCCTATAGTACAGATAAAATGACGTAGTTTGATTCATTTTGTCCTTAAAACTACATCGTTTTGATTTATCACGCGAATTGTTATCAAAATGTATGAGATAAAAAATAATATAGTTTTGAAAAAAAAAACTAAAAAAATTACATCGTTTAGCCCGTACTATACGTACACTATATGCAGGCCCGGCCCTAGGGCAAGGCCCAAGAGGCCATTGCCTAGGGCCCCCAAAATTAGCCCAAATATAGGGCCCCCACTAAAAATTAAGTATGGGCTTAAATAGGAATAAAAAAATCTATTTTTTAAGTCCATAGCCCAATAAATTGTCTATTTACACCCAATTTATTTGGTGGCCCAAACAATTAGTTTTAGGGCCCAAAAATTACAAGCCCAACTCTATAATTGTGTGGTTAATGGTTAAGGAAATAAGAATCAAAGAAGATTAAGGAAATAAATTTCTTAGTTTGGCAAGTCTAATGTTTTCAAAAGTTAGATTTTGATAATATTTTCATGGTTTTTCAATATTTTTAATTAAGTTTTGGATCGTTTATTTTTTACCTTCTTAATTTGTCTCAACGAGAAAAGCAAAAAGTTAGAAAAAAATTAAGGGTCTTGATTGAAGAAATTAGGACTTTTGATTGTGTATATGAATTATTATCTATTACATATATAGATATAGAAATCAGTTTAAAAAATTATGTATATAGATACATATTACATATTAGTTGCTAAACGAGGTTTTCTTATCCTTCTATATTGTATAAGAGTATAAGTTATTTTATTATTTGTTAAATAAATTACAACTTTTAAGGTCTCTTAAATACTTGAAGAATTAGAATTTTGATGAATTATAGTAGAATTTAAGGTATCTTAAATAAATTTTACTTTCGATCAACCATGTCACAAAAAAAATTAAATGGGTTATCTATGTTATCCATAAAAAATGACTTAGTGGGAGAGTTAGATTATACAAATCTAATTGATACTTTTGTTTCTAAAAATGCAAGAAGAGTAATGTTCAAGTGATATGACTGACTTCTTGTAATGAAATGTAATATTTAAAATTTTGAACTTGTATTTTTTTTTTATCTATAATGCAAAGTAATTTTTATGATGTTATTTTCAAAATTATTGTAATTTCTTTTCACGTTTAGAAAATATAAAGGGCCCCTTTTTTAAATTTCGTCTAGGGCCTCCGAAAACTCAGGACCGGCCCTGACTATATGAGACTGCACTATAGTCTTTTCGAGTCCATAATTTTAACTTACAGTTAAAGTATCATTTCACATAGACATATATTAGGAGCAACCGCACAAGACCTTTAATTTGGATTCCTACCAAAGTTTAGATAAGTAGGCATTCCCAATCCCTGGTCTAATATTGACTTGAAGCTTCAAATAAGATTGACTTTTAGTATTCACATTGTGGTCAACCGCATTAAACTGAATCTAAAAAATTGGTTAGGAGATTACACCGCGTGCAAAACGTGATTCAGTCAAATTTGGTACTTGGAACTGAGCTACCCAAAACATCCCCCTTGCCCACTCCCAAGGTATGCAATATCACGTCTCTATCAAGGTGCACTTTCGTCATTTCATTAGGATTTTGACCCTGACAACAACAACAACGGCTGCCGCAACTATCACCTACCCTTTCCTTTGCATATGCTACGAATAATTCTCGTCTCACCGTCAACTCTATTGAAATTAGAGTATCGCTAAGAACAGATGTTTCAAATATATTCAGATATAAATATATTCAAAATCTTTAAATGTATTTAGAATTTTTAATCATTTATATACATTATGTACATTCAACGATTTTAAACACATTTATGTTAGAATGTGTCCAAAACATCTGTATTCATAAATTTTTCATTAAAATGAACCTGATTATATATCTATGTGAATAATAAGCAAATTCAACTTCAACCCCAAATTATTACTACTTACTTTGGCTCAACACGTGAGATAGGTCTGCGAAAGATAATATGTGAGATATTTTTGTTTTTTAACAACTCAATAAAAATATTTCTTAATAATTATTTCTAAAATTTGTTTTTAAGTGATTTTTTAAGAGCACCACATAAAAATATCGTATTGTGCTCTAAGAGCCATTGAATAACAACATCTGAATGTCTTGAAATAATTTTGCTATGACCATTTATGCACTATTTATACGCATACTTGCACACATACTCACATTTAATGTAATACTGTCCGCTTTGGTTGTCCAAATTCCATGGACTTCCTAGTAGGTCACTCATCCTTGGATTACTCCAGCATGAACATACTTAACTGTAAAGTTTCAATAGATTTTGACACTCTTGACCACCCATCCAGATATTTCACTGAGATACCATCTCCTAAATGCCGATCACACAGCTGGCACCACAGTCTGGCTAAGGTGTCACATTTAAGGTTGCAAACAAGCCGATCCAAGTCGAGTTAGATTTAAGAGTACTTGATCTCGGTTCGTTAACTAAACAAGCCTAAAATTCGAGTTCGAGCTCGGCTTATTTGTAAACAAGTCGAGCCGAGCAAAACTAAGCTCATTTACTTAACGAGCCTCTTTAAATGAGCCGAACTTCTAAAATGAGTCTAGTTTTTACAAGTCGAGTTCAGCTTTTAAGACTTGAGCTCGGCTACTTTACAAAATGAGCTTCAAACTCGAGTTCGGACTTGGCTTGTTAACTAACGAACCGAGTCGAGCTCGTGGACAACTTGGTTCGTTTGCACATATACTTGATGTTATATTCGCAAAATTTGTCACGACATAATTTTTATCACATAAAAATATCACGCTAATTTTCGTTCTTTTCCTTTTGTACTTACTTCCCATGTGGGACACATATACATACACTAGTGAGTGAGAACGTGCAGACATGTGATTACTATGGTTTCCAGACCAAAAACGTGTTAACTCCTTCTCTTCTCCTCATCCACACAACTTTTTTTGTTTATACTCACACAAATATTCACACCTCTGAGCTTTGCCCATACTTTTGGTCTAAACAAAAGGAATAGATTTACCTAAAATATATTCAATGTTCTTCCTGATCTGGAAAATCAACCACTTTTTTATGCCAATCAATGTTTTCTTCTTCTATGATTCTGTTGGTTAAAAGTCTAATCTGAAATTTCTACACAGACCAACCACTACTGTAAATTAATTAAATTATAAGGAGAGTAGCTAAGTAGTTGAAACTTTTTCACATCAATTTACCGAGGTAATTGAGATGGGTTCAATATATGAAAGACTTGCCCCCAAGGACCAAGGTTAATTATGAGATTGAATTCTATTAGAATCAATCTTTAGGAGTCGTTGAAAATTTACCTTGTCGTTAATTTTAGTGCCCCTAGGACTAGTTGGCATTTGGTTAAGAGTAATTTCAAAGTTGGCCGGATATCTCGGCTACCAAAAAATAATAATACACACACACACAGAAAACTTCTAATAAGAGATCCCTTATTTTGTTAAAATGCGGACCCCTCGTTTTCTGATAAAATTTTGATGATCAAAACTGTTCAATGTGTTTGCAACATGTTTTTAAGAATATCCGCGAGAAATCAACTCAAAATATTATCGAGAAGAGCTTGATCCAAGCAGTTTTTCATAAAACTATTCTTGTTAGTGTTTTTGAAAAACTGCTTAGATCAAGTCCTTCCCGATATTTTTTGGAGCCAATTTCTTACGGGTACCCTTAAAAATATATTTTAAACACGTTGCACGATTCAAATAATTAGAATTTAGTTAGAAAATAAAAGGTTCGTATTTTATCAAAATGAGGAATCCCTCGTAAGAAGGGGATTGTGAAATAAAAAATGATTGAGGCAAGAAATATGTGGATAAATATCTAGTTGAGTGGGTATTGGGGGGGAAATCTTACATGTTCTAAGGGTCAAATATGTAATAATAGGATGAAAAAGCAAAAGAACTACTAAAATAATTTTTATATTCAAGTGTGGTACTGAAGTGACTCCATTGCCTTCTCATGATCATAAAACCTCTTGTCATGAAAACGTTAAATGTAAATAATCACATCAATTGATTCAAATTATAATTTTCCAATTATCATGTTTTTTGCACTCTTTTTTTCCCTGTACAAGACGTGGTTAAATGGTTTATGTGGGGTGTTAGATTATGGAATCCTCCATAAATTCTTCTAGAGCTGAAAGTGGTTGTCTTGAAAGTGTACCACAATGTATTCTGCGAAAGAAACAATCAGTTAGAGACATCTCGATTGATGATCGAAATGCCTTTCTTAAAAGTTTTAAACATAAGACTTAAGAAAAAATAAACTTGTAAGTCTCAAATTTGACAAACAAGCCAAACCCGATAATCATGTTGTGGTATGTACATGTCAATTAACTATGTTGTGGGTCTGAAGGTTTATTGCGATGATAAATGGGAATTAAAGCAATATTTTTGGTTAGACGTCAAAATCAGAATATGAAGTTGTTGTGCATGGTATTTAAAAGAAAGGCTATTTATTGCAGGGGCGGACTCTTGTGGAGGGGGGAGTGGCACATGCCACCTCCAATTTTTAAAATTGTAATTTTTTAATTATTATATTACCAGTAATTATTTTGCGATATTGGAACACTTCACATGGTGTATCAACAACTTCAATCACTACACAAGTGCTTCTACATTTAGTATTAAGCTTCACATACATGAATATATGGTGATGAAGAGTATTGGAGCACCACGTGGCGGTATCCCAAGATCACACACTATTTTTTTGTTGTTGTTGTGGTGCTCGCCAAGAAAAGATTGTGATGTTAGGAACATTCTTTTTTATTACTGGGTGTTGGTTATGTGATTACTAATTATTACGTTTTAATTATTGATGTAACGCCCCACGTTTTTGTGGTACGTTATAATAAAATATATTTAATAAAGCAGCGGAATAAAATTTTCTATTTAAAAACAAAGGGCCTAATACTCAAATATTATTAATTGCCGGCAAAACAACCGACTAAAATTTAGCTCATTAAATAGTTTTGAAAATAAATAATTCGAGTAACAAATTACTATTAATTAAAAACAACTAAAGGGACATCCTAGGTCAACCCATTGGACTGTTATTGGTACAGCCATGGTTCTGGTACATTCATCTCGTCCTCCTCAGTCTCTTGAACTTCCAAATTATGTTTCGCATCAACCTGTTCCTCAAACCTGGTGTGAAATACCAGGGGCCAAGAAGTAGCTCCAAATGAGTGATTAACACTCAGTAGGAAAATTTAACCTTACCCCTAATTTACAAATAAACACACATGATAATAATTCTATACAGCATGCAAAGAACAATAAACAAACGTGAAATATGCAATATCGTGCATAAAATGAATATGCAATGTCGTGCATAAAGCTTTCCGCATTGAGTATCTTTTAGTTATTATTATCTCCACCGGGGTCTCGCAATCCCCCATATCAAAAGTACAACCTCAGGGTCTCGCAATCCCCTTCATCGGTATCAAAGCATCGGAGTCTCGCAATCCTCCTTAGCCAAATTACAACCTCAGGGCCTCGCAATTCCCTTCATCGGTATTGCAGCATCGAGGTCTCGCAATCCCTCTCCGCCAAATTTACAACCTCAGGGCCTCGCAATTCCTTTCATCGGTATCAAAACATCGGGGTTTCGCAATCCCCCATAATCCACCACAACTCCAAAATATTCTGATTATCACTCATTATCGCAACAATGAGATCATTTAACCCTGCCGTTCAATTAATCTTCCAATTTCCATGCATGCGTGCATGCACAATGATCATCCGTCATGCTCAATATGCAACAATAAAATATCATCATGCGATTTTAATTAAACATGCATCGATCATAAATTAAAATCACTAAAATCATGCGATATCATCAACATCGATTAAATCTAAGTCACATACAACGTTCGTGGGCCCTAGCACACAAATTGGTCTCAACAAATAATAGTTCTTTAATTTATCAACTAAATTAAATTGAATCACGAATCGTCACGTATAATAAATTATCCGAATCTATCATAAATCACATATATATGTAGGGCTCGGTCCGAAATTCCTACCTCGATCCGACGAACAAAGCACTATCGAAGACTCACGAAATCAACCACTGCACTGGGATCCGAATATCGCATCACTATCAAATATAAATCAAAATTATACTTTAAATATAATAAGTATATAAAAGCAATATGTCGCTAATAAAAAAATAATAGTTTACGTAACTACTCAAATATTATAAATATATATATATATATATATATATATATATACAGTGTACTATATATAATAATAAAATAGTATAAGTAATAGTTTAAAAGTGTTTACTAATAAATGATATAATAATAAGTAATGTAAACAAAATGTGTGTATATATACATATATATATATATATATATAAAGTAGTATACTGTTTACTAATAATTAATAAAGTAAATAAGTATTTTAAACATAATATGAATAAATAATGTAACTCTAAACACAAACAATTAATAGAAATAAGTTTTTAATTGATAGAACTAAAAGACTTAAAAAAAATAAAATAAAAACAACAAGAACAGCAAAAGAGAGAGAGGGAGACGAGAGAGAAGCAGAGAGAGAAAAGAGAGGAGAGAGAGAAGCAGAGAGAGGGAGAAAGTAGAGAGAGTGCCGTGAGAGAGAAGAAAAAAAGAAAAAGAAGAGAAGAAGAGAAGAAGAAAGAGAGAGGTGCGCACGTATACACGAACGCGAGATTTTCAAGAGAATACCTCGCGAATATTCAAGACGCACACAAAAACTCTGAAACGGTGAAAGATGAATTTTTATGAATCAAGGGCTATATAAATAGACAAATGGGGATGAATCTGAATCTAATTAAAATTTGAATTAACAGGGATTCGAATCAACAAAGATAGAGTTTGAGTTAGATTTGAATACTAGGGATAGAGTTTGGATGAGATTCAAATATTATAATAATTATCGATTAGGATAATAGGGTTTGAATGAGATTCAAATATTATAATAATTATCGGTTAGGATAATAGGGTTTGAAAGAGATTCAAATATTATAATAATTATCGGTTAGGATAATAGGGTTTGAAAGAGATTCAAATATTATAATAATTATCGGTTAGGATAATAATTAATAAAAATACTTAATAATCATAAAAATTTAATACATAAAAAAAAAATAAATCAGATAACTCTCCCTAAAGATTCAACGAACCTGGACAGAGCGAAAATAAAGAGATATTCACAAGTAAAAATTTAAGATAATCAATCAGAAAAAAAAATAATTTATTAATCTAGATAAAACATAAATAATATATATATAAAAAAATAAATCCCAAAAATCCGGGTCGTTACAATTGATGATGAATTTTTTAATATTAATTAGGTGTTCATGTTGTATTTTTTTCTTATTCATAGGATATATATATTTTGATTTGATTTTAGATAAGATTAACCTTATAACATGTGAATTTTTTTTTTTTTTTTTGGTTATGAAAGATTAACTTAGAACATATACGTGTTTAAGTTTCGCCACCCGCAAATTTCATTCTTGGGTCTGCCCCTGGATCAATAATGAATTAATAAGGAAAGCCAGAGGCTTTTAAATTGTGAAAGTTGATATTTGGTGTGTCGGCTGAGAGGACATCACAATGTGATATAGCCCTTGATTCATAAAATATGATATAGTCATATGGAATGAATGATTCCACTAAATATAATAAGGGCATCAGGTCAATATTGCATTCCGGAGTATATTATGTTATTTTACATGAGCCTGGTCTGTATGAGATATCAATTACGTAAAAAAGTTCCGTCTCAAAAGATAAGATGCTTTTGTCAAGTTCGATTCCTATTTTCTTGCTATTTTTAAAGCCGCCATATCTAATAGTTGAATTCAAGCGTTGATATGCAATCTCCATCATTTTGTTATCCACTTTCGTCCCCAAATATAATGTGACTAAAAGCGTGACATTCTTGTCAAAATATTATCACGGATAGATAACATCTACTTGTAAAATATGACAGGCATGAGTTTGATAGGACTGAATTAAAGTTGGAGAGCGCAATTACAAGATTCTATTTTGATAATTTGATTCATTCATTTTTTTTAAGTCTCAGTGTGTTGATTATACATTAGAATACAATATCTTCAGACATCTGTATTGATTTGATCATATTAAGTTGACTATTTTTTAAAGGGTTAATTACCATGTAGTCTTGAGTATGTAGGGTAAGTCCTTCTAGTGAAGCAAAGTTACAACTAAATTATAGTACTTTACAGATGAAAAATACTCATCACAAACGTGTGTGTATATATATAATATATAAAATCACTATTTGAGATCATATTTTTAAATTTTGAGTTATCTTCAAATTAATTTTACGTCTTTATAAATCGAATTGAAAGAAAATTAGAGTCTTAAAATAGAGTGTACTAAACAATGACCGTTGGAAATCAACTCTAAAACCGGAATAAGTGTTATTAAATAACACAATTTGAGAATAATATATACCACAATTTATATTTCTATTTTAAAATGCACATTTTATCATTCCCTTCGGATTTTACCCAATATGATAAATTACCACTTCATTCGATTCCACTCCAATATCTATCAAAAGGTTACGCCGCTTGAATTTATGTTTGACATAATGCACAATTTATCATTACATTCATTGTTTACCAATCCGTCAAAATTATAACTTTTATTCAACCTAATATGCAAAATTTATCACTTCACTACATATTGCACAATCTATCGCTCTATTCGGCCGGTTCTCTCCAATATCATACTATTACAATTTCGTTCAATCAAATACGGTATAAAAGGGTTTCAATGAGTGAATTTATGTCCAAATTTGATCAATATACAGAAACGTTTACCACATCATCAACTTGAAAAATTAATTTCAGTGGCACATGCAGAGACATTTACAGTTCAAAGACCTATATATAACAAATCGACATGTAATTAAGTGTAATTGATGCTTACCGTTCTTCGCCATCGATGCCGAGAACAATGGACATGGCTCCGGATTAGGTTTTTCTTGGAGTAATACGATCCAAAGTCGAAGTTTGAACAATTTCAAAAGTGTTGATGTAGAAACGCATATGTACACGGAAGGTATTCTCCCTACTTTTTAGGGCGAGAATCACGTGATTTTGTTTTCGAAATACGTTGATGTATGTCATGTATATCCCACGTGGACCTAAAAGGAACAAGTAAATAAGGGTATTTGTGGGTTTTAATTGTCTGTATAAAATGGGTGTAGTTGTAACAAAATTAATTGAATTATTATCATTATTATTATTAATATTGTTTTGGAAAGGAAGTATCCTTAATAGTTGTAATTTTGGTCATTCACTGAACCTATTAAAATCCAAGCTTCGTGTGTCTTTCCTTAAACGAAAAAAATCTTAAAATTTATTCACAAACCATATCAAACACGTTTCCTTAAACACAGGTGGATACGCTATTTCAGCCCAAATTCGGAAGAAATATCCTTCACTATCACGTGCTCCAATTATGATATAACCAACCATCTACACACAACGCACCATCCCTATCAACATTATGGAAACAAAATAAATAAATAAATAAATAAAATCCTATATATATAGAGCAGGATCCCACATATCAATGTTCAACTTGCAACTCATTCTCTGTTTCCCTCCATATTTCTAGAGAGAGAGAGGGAGAGAGTCCACAAAGGGGAAACCCTAAAAAAGTAGAAGAGCAGTACTGAACAGAGCCGCCGAATTTCACCATGGAGTGGGTTCGTGGTGACGTAGTCGGCCATGGAAGCTTCGGGTCTGTTAATTTAGCCTTACCCAGAAAACAGAGCAGTCGAATTCCTCAAGTGATGGCCGTGAAATCATGTGGGTCATCACACTCTGCTTTCCTCATGAACGAGAAATCCATATTAGAACAACTCGGCGATTGCCCACAAGTTATTAAGTGCTTTGGTGGTGATTTTAGCTTCGAAAACGGAGGGAAATTGTGTAATTTGTTGTTGGAGTACGCTTCAGGGGGCAGCTTAGCGGATAAAGTCAAGAATTCCGGTAGCCGCCGATTACCGGAATCTGAAGTTAAGAGATACACGAAATCGGTGTTGAAAGGGCTTCAGTATATTCACAAGACTGGGTTTGTTCACTGCGATATTAAACTTGAAAACATCCTCCTCTGTTCTTCCAATCAAAACGAAGTAGCAAAGATCGCCGACTTTGGGCTTGCCAAGAAAGCCGGAGAGAAGAGAGAGAAAGTTGGGTTTGAGATAAGAGGAACGCCTCTGTATATGGCCCCAGAGACGGTAGCCACCGGAGATGTAGAACCGCCGGCGGACATGTGGGGCTTGGGATGTTTGGTAGCTGAGATGGTAACCGGAGAGCCGGCGTGGCGGTGTTCCTCGGATGTTGACGTATGCCAGTTCATGATGAGGATTGGGGTGGGCGACGAGACCCCGGAGATTCCGGAGAATTTGTCGGCGGAGGGAAAAGATTTTCTCGGAAAGTGCTTTATTAAGGATCCCGCGAAGAGATGGACGGCTGAGATGCTTTTAAGTCATCCGTTCGTTGTTGATTTATCTGACGAAGATCATACTGTTTCATTGGATGCCACGTGTGAAGCTTCACCTTCGAGATCACCGCGAGGGCCGTTCGATTTTCCTGATTGGGGATCTCCTTCTTCAATTACTCCATTGTCATCGCCGGAATATTCATGGGAACAGGACACATGGTCTCCTACTGAATTAAACTCGGCGTCAACTTCATCGGCTACGGAGAGGCTTCTGCGGCTGGTGACGGAACAGAGGCCGGATTGGTCTGTTACGGACAGTTGGGTCACAGTAAGGTAGTTAGATAGATAGATTGGGAATCAATCAGAAGATTTTTTTCAGCAGATTTTATGGCCATTATTTGATTCTTTTAATTATTGTTAGTAAATAGTTAGCGGAAAACGTTGGCTTAAGATCTCTTCTTGTAAAGTTGATTTTTCTTCACAGAATGGAAACAATTTAATATTTTTCCTCCTGGGAAAGTGCAAGTTGTGGCTTTTGCAATCTGCAAGTAGTAGTTGGATGTGTTAGGCTGTGGTGTAGATATTTCCTGCAGATACGGTGATTCTGTTTCTGACTCTGATTTTTTCGGTTTCTTTCTTTTTACGTGTCGGCATGACCTCATTGATTTTTATTTTCGATCCGAATATAGCATCAAGCAGTGCAACTCAGTTCTCGACACCTCCGTTCTTTCTGAACCCAACCATTGAGGTGGAGACTAATTTCGAATTTGAAAATCGAGGATGAAAATTATCAAATTCGCTTCCAATCTGTCCCGTTGTTATCCCTACCATCCACATTTCCATTTGGTTATGCTATATACGCTATTAGTTGTTGCAGGGTTAGGACAAGGACCAGTTACTTGTGGTAAGTAAAAATTTGCAATTTGATCAAACTAATTAAACACATGAATTCAACATGACACATTCCTGCCGACAGGGGCAACTCCAAAATTATTTTTATTAATAGGGTCAGATATAGAGTTAAAGAAAGGATGTGGACAAAAGTGAGCTTTTATAATTCATTTGGCCTGTGGTTATTATTAGATTATTCACTGTTTAGTTTTTTATCCTTATTTGAAATTTTTTTTTAATTTTTTGTTTTTCATCAATTTTTTGATGATTGTTGGTTCGTCTCGACAAGAGCTTTCAGAAAAGTTATCAATTATCGGCTACATTTGAAAAAAGTTCAGAAAAGACAAAAAATAAGTCAAAAACAGCGTCCGTGTTGGCTTATTTTCGTCTTTAGTGACTTTTTTTTAACTTTTGGACATAATTTTATACTTTTTAGATTCCTTTCGTCGATACGAACCAATAATCCACGAAAAAATGACATAAAAATAACAAATACAAAAAAATTTGAATAAAGACAAAAAATAAGCTAAAAATTTTTTTTGGCCAAATAGGGCAATATAATTTTTGTGTAAAATTATGTGAGTAAAGTTTGTAAAGATTAAAGATAAAGAAAAATGTGAATTCTTAGGCTGAATAAAACAAAGATGAAATATCCACGTTTAGAGAGAGCTCACTTATTATATAAATAACAGATGGTATGATTGTTTTTCACGTTAATCGATCCATGGGTTAGGTACCGACAACCGATCGAGTTATAAAAAATAAAAAACTTACATGATTAGTTCATCACCTAACATGATCCATGTGAAATAATTTACACAAGGTTAAATCAGTACGGTGCACACTAAATGAACATATATGTGATTAAAACATGGTTGTTGTTGAAAATGATTTTAGTACTAATCATATGTACCCTTTGGTGTGGGATCAATTCTCATTTTGCATGCGATCATTTATGTTTCGGGCCAGTTTATATGAGCATTTATTTTTATAGTCTCTGCTCCCATCTTATACAATATTATCCATTTTAACTGTTTAAAGTCTATTATGAAGTTCCTTGTAAACCACCTATCTCTAGATTGCTCCAGAACAAATACGCTTAACTGTGAAGTTACGTTTGATTTTAGCGTTGCTGTGACTTTAAGAAGTGTTGTACAAAGTAGGTTCACGGTCTATCATATATAACACTGAAATTATATCCACCAAGCGATGTAAGACCCGTGACCACCTATCTGGACGTCCACCGAGACTTTCTCGCAGATGCCCGACCTCACAGCTAGATTAAACGTGCTCGTTCTGAAACAATTCAGTGATGAGTAACCTATTGGGAAGTCCATGGGCTTGGACGGTCAAAGCGGACAATATTATACAAGGCGATAGCGTGTCGTTATAAATGGTGTCAGAGCCTGCACCAACCAGAAAGGTGGCATAAATCGTAGCCCCACATACGAGGACATGTGTTTTTAAGTGGGGAGAGATTGTGACACTCCAGTCAGGCTATGGTGTCAGCTGTGAGGTCGGACGTCTAGAAGAAAAAGTCTCAGTAGACGTCTGAATGGGTGGTCAAGGTTCTCACATTGGTAGATGAATATAAATTTAGTAATGTATATAATAGATCATGAACTTACTTTGTATAAGACTTTTTAAAGCTGTGAGTGCACCGAAACTTCAAGAAAGAAATAGGGATGGAATTATATTATACATATATATTTTTGATTGTGAGATTATTTGGATTAATAAAACGTTCGAATATTGCAGAATTTTTAGGTGTCAATTTAATTTTGAACTACCTCAATCGGATAACCAAGCAGAACGATATTGTCAAAATAGCAAAAGCTGTACAACAACTTGACACCTAATTTGGATGTGATCAAACTCCTGATTTTTCTCTATGGATATGATTGATGTAAATCTGTCCTTTAAGGACTTCAAGCATCCAAGTCTTTTAAACCTTTTAGATTCTTCTTCTGATCTCTCTATTACTCACTAGGCTTTAATAAATTGCAACTTGGTTAATCTTCAAGTCAAGTCCTTAAACCTCCAAATTAAAACTTACTACTTTTAAACGACTCCAATGACCAATAATATAATAAAATAGCTCAAAGTAAATCAAGTAACATGAATTAAGTACTTGATAAGTATAAGTTAAGCAGATTCTATATATGCACGATTTCGGCAGTGATCAGTATGTTTTTACTATAGTACGATCTGTATCTATCATTTTGAATATGACTATTCTAGTCGTTATATTCAGGATTTGTTTAATTTTTTAAATTCCAAATATGATATTCGAAGTACTATTTTACTATCTTGGAGGGAATAAAATTATCCAACCCTCTTCTTATCTATACTTTATAGTTTATTCCATTTTATATTTCTTTTTATTTACATAAATATCATTATTAATTAAAAATATTATTATTAATTACGAAACTGTTTTAATGTCATTTTTTACTATTTTGAATGGTCACATTGAATTTGATATATTTTTATTGGAGATGCTTTACGTGGCCTGACGGCTAACACGCCCATGAAATGTTGTGGAACGCCCAAGATCAACACCACAAACACACACCCTCAATCAAGCCATTGTAATGAGAGAAAACACACACAAATTTGAGAAGGGAAAATTTCACTATTATCTCCACTATAATAGTTACAAAAAACCCTCTCACACTCTCCACCTCTTTTTTTTTCTCTCTTCCACCTTACCCTACAAAAAAATTATCCCTACCCTTTTATACCACAAGGGTAGGGTTACACCCTCACAAAAACAAGGACAAAAATACCCCTCCATCCACTAGGGGTGTGATACGATCGCTCCGATCGCATCGCGTACTCGAAGCCAACACCAAAATCTCGTGGCAATGATGCTCCAACATTTACGCCACGAAGAGGCTCACCCAAAGTCCAAGGACCAATGGAGCTCATGTATACAAATCCAAGAACCAAAGTTAGAAGATAAGGTCAGCCTCCTTGCCAGCCCAACCCAGCCCACACTTGAGCCCAAGGACAGCCCAGCCCAGCAGCAACTTCCCAACAGCTCCATCAATCGCATGACCGGGTCCAAGCGGCTAATTAAAAGGCAATAATTTGGGGATTCTTCCGCCAACCACGCCCACCCACCAACCGCATGACCGGGTCCAAGCGGCTAATTAAAAGGCAATAATTTGGGGATTTTCCAGCTATAAATAGTTGAGGACATTTTGTCTTTGGGGAGGCTTTTTGGATTATTGATATTGATCAAACTTTAAGCCAATTTTTAGTTTAAATTCCCTTGTAATTTCTTGCTCTCGTAGTTTCTTTCTTTCCCTAAATTTCTTGTAAACTTTCGGATTTAAACTAGCATTTTCAATTGTTAGATTGAGTTCGAACTTTCAAGTATATTCAATATAGAAAGGTTGCTCGTTCTAGTTAACGAGAGGGTTTTCTCGAATTTACTTGCTCATTTTATCTTCCATCTTTCACGTCTAAAATCCCCGATTCAAGAACCATTAATCTTGAATCAAAATTTCACTCTTTTCCACGAACCCCTCTAAAATTCCTCCGCATTCCTAACATAATTTCCGCTGCGCCTACTCACAAATTCATTCCAAAATACCCGGTTCCCAAAACTTCATCATAATCCTTCATTATCCGAACCATCCCCAATTGAGACTAGTTCCTTGCAAATTCACATCGAAGGATCTTAACACGTGGTATCAGAGCTCGGTTGTCTCGAAGGTTGGTAAACGCTTAAATTCTCAAAATCAATTCCTTTTTCCAATTTTCCGAATTCATTATTTCTTCATCTCGTCCATTGTATAAATTTTTCCACTAACACAAATTTTATTCTCTTTGTTATTTGTTTGCGATCCGAGCATCCCTTCACTTGTGATTAAAAAAAAAAAAGAGTAAAAAAAAAAAAAAAGATCGACACAAGTCAGAAGCAAGGGACAAGATCGCTAGGTAAGTTTATCGACACTTGAAGTGGACTTAGAATTGGACGAGTCAAGCTTTTCTTTTGGCTTCCTAAACACCAACCCGTTTGCGCCATTCTTCATTTGAGTCTTTGTAAGTTTTCATTATTGATTACACATCTTTTCTACTCCCAAATTAAGGTAAGTGCAAAACCTCATTTTTGTTATTTACCTTAATTTTCCATACCTTCATTTGTGTGCCGAGTTTTCATTGTAAGTCACCAAAGTACCCATCCTTCTTTGAGTCATTAAACTAAAATTGGCTTAAATTTTGTGAGATTTTGGTGAGAACAATCGAGAGAAGAGTGTAAACACGTGAGGGAGGGAACTAACAAACACCTTTTAGTTTTTCCTTTGTGTTTATTTTCTTCGTGCAGGTACACAACATGTCCAACGACCCGACCATTACCGAAGGACAGTCAGGAGTACTACCCCCACCGTCCGATCCAAACATGAGCCACATTTGCTCCATCTTGGAGAAAATGATGGCTAGACTCGAGGCCATCGAAACTCGACAATCCCAAACACCCCCACCACTACAACCACCACTACTACAAAGAACCCCTCCATTTCCCCACTTCCAACAAAGCACCCGACCCACCGACCCAAGAAATCAATCCTTATATAATCCCCCATTCAATAGCAACACCGAAGATATCTATGCCTATACTGATAGTAGTGACAATGAGGAGGAACGCCAATCACACAATTGCCTACCCCCTAACATGCCTCAAACATCCCGGCCACTAACACCACCTTTCCTAAACCGATGTCGAAATAACACGTCTAACCGAGGACCCAAAATCCCACTTCACCAGGCGAACTCCTTCGTGCCACCACCAATACACCTAGTCGTGTCCAACCCGAACCCTCCTCGATCATACATGCAACCACGTCAAACGCCTTTCTTTGACGCACCACGACACAAACCTCTAAGGGGGGCTCGAAGGGTACTTCGACACGAGCAACGGTATGATAATACTTCCAATATTAAACTGTTTATTCCATCTTTTGAGGGTAAAGAGGACCCCGATGTCTATTACGAATGGGAAAGTAAGATGGAGAGGATATTTGCCTGCTACCCTTACTCGGAAGAAAAGAAGTGTCGTTTGGCTGTTGTTGAGTTTACAGGGTTGGCCATACAATGGTGGGAGAGAGTCTTGATCAATCGGAGATTGGATGGAGAACCTCCAATAACGACTTGGACTGAACTGGTGGAGGAGATGCGGCAACGGTTTGTGCCAGTCTTCTACCTCCGAGACTTACATCAGAAACTCCAGCGGTTGTATCAAGGAAGTAGAAGTGTCACAGAGTTTTACCATGAGATGCTGTCCATGTTGACACGATTGGATGTACGAGAGAGTAGTGAAGCAACCATGGCCCGTTTTCTCAGTGGTCTTCGCAAGGATATCTCTCAACAGTTGGACTTCCTCACCTACAACACACTTGAGGAGATGTATCACCTAGCCCTTAAACTAGAACGCCAAGTAAGCTCTAAACCCCGAAACTTTGTCAATACTACTCCTCCTTTTACTCCACACTCTGTGACAAATACCAAAAAGCCTTGGCAAGCAAGCACCTCTAAAACGAACTACTCTAAACCAACTGACTCCCGACCAAACTACACCAAACCACCCGACCCCAAGCCATACACGTCCCAAAACACCTCCACAATACCAACCCCAAACACAACCCAAAGAACCCCAAGTCGATCAATTGAGTGCTTCAAGTGCGGCGGTAAAGGACACATGAGAGCCGAGTGTCCAAACCGTCGCATCATCTTGGTTCGAGAAGGAGGAGAGGTAGTAAGTGAAGACGAGGAACCAGAGAGGGAAGAAGAAATAGAATTTGAGGAAGGGAATGAGGAAGAAGAAGAGTATGCCCCTTTAGAGATTCCCCGAAGTTTGGTTGTTCGCCAGACTTTGAGTATGCAAGCGCGAGCAGATCATGAGATATTGGAACAGAGGGAGAACTTGTTCCATACAAGGGGCATAGCTGAGGAAATGGTCATATCAATCATCATTGATAGTGGAAGTTGTGCTGATGTAGCTAGCACCTTGCTAGTTCATTCGCTTGGATTATCAACGACCAAGCACCCACATCCTTACGTGTTGAATTGGTTCAACGATGGAAGTTCGATCAAGGTGGCCAAACAAGTGAGAGTCAAGTTTCAGATAGGAGAGTACATGGACGAGCGAGTGTGTGACGTCGCCCCCATGCAAGCCAGCCACCTTCTACTTGGTCGCCCATGGCAATTTGATCGTCATGCCATCCACGACGGATTCCGCAACACATATCGGCTCACTCACTTCGGCCGTAAATTCTTAATCCCACCACTCGTACCAAGTCAGGACGTGTTTCCTGACGAGCTACCCGAAGGACTACCACCCATCCGAGGGATCGAGCACAAGATCGATTTGATCCCCGGCGCGCCCATGCCTAATCGCCCTGCTTATCGGTGCAACCCGATGGAAACCGAGGAGTTGGAGGCTCAAGTCGAGGCGCTTCTCGCCAAAGGTTATGTTCGAGAGAGCCTTTCCCCGTGCGCCGTTCCAGTGATCCTCGTTCCAAAAAAGGATGGTTCGTGGCGCATGTGCATGGATTGCCGAGCCGTCAACAAGGTAACCATCAAATACTCGCACCCCATACCTAGACTTGATGATATGCTAGATGAACTAAGCCATGCTACAGTATTTTCTAAAATTGATTTGGCTAGTGGATATCATCAAATTCGTATGCATGAAGGAGACCAATGGAAAACTGCTTTCAAAACGAAATTTGGTCTGTATGAATGGTTAGTTATGCCTTTCGGATTAACAAATGCTCCTAGCACATTTATGCGTTTAATGAATCATGTGTTGCGTGCCTTTATTGTTAAGTTTGTGGTTGTTTATTTCGATGACATCCTGATATATAGCTCCTCGCATGACTCACATTTTGAGCATTTACGACTTGTATTCCTAACCCTTCGCGAGCATAAGCTTTATGCTAAACTCGCGAAGTGCGAGTTTTGTTTGGACGAAGTCCACTTTCTGGGCTTCCTTGTAGGTACTGATGGACTCAAAGTTGATCAAGCCAAGATCAAGGCGATTGCGGATTGGCCAACTCCGCAAAATGTGAGCGAGGTTCGCTCATTCCATGGTTTGGCTGGTTTCTATCGACGGTTCGTACAGAACTTCTCCACAATTGCTGCGCCACTAAACGCACTCACCAAGATGGACGTTCCATTCATATGGGGACCCAAGCAAGATAAAGCCTTCAAGACCCTTAAGGAGTGCCTTGTGTCCAGTCCGGTTCTCGCCCTACCTGACTTCGACAAGACGTTCGAGGTCCAATGCGATGCAAGTGGAGTCGGGATTGGAGCGGTGTTGTTACAAGGAGGCCGACCGATCGCTTACTTCAGTGAGAAGCTGAAGGACGCCCAGCTCAATTATTGTACGTATGATCGAGAGCTGTACGCCCTAGTTCGAGCCCTCACTGTTTGGGAGCACTACCTCGTCCCGAAGGAGTTCGTTGTTCACACCGACCATCTATCCCTTCGCTACCTCAAAGGACAAGGTAAGTTAAATCGTCGCCATGCAGTTTGGATGGAATTCATTGAGCGATTCTCATATGTGATCAAGTATCTGAAAGGAAAGGAGAACACGGCCGCCGATGCCCTTTTCCGAAGGTATGCACTTATTACTTCCTTGCAATCTAAATTATTGGGATTTTCGCATATCATTGAACTGTATGAAAATGATGATGATTTTCATGAAGCATATGCTGCATGCTTAAATGGACCTTTTGAAAATTATTCTTTGCATGAAGGATTCCTGTTTTGGAAAGGTCGATTATGTGTTCCCAAATGTAGCATGCGTGAGCTCCTCATTAAAGAAGCTCACGGTGGTGGACTTAGCGGTCATTTCGGTATTAATAAGACTTTGAGTACTTTAACAGAACACTTTTATTGGCCGCACATGCGACCTATGGTGACTCGAATTGTTAATGCATGCGTTGATTGCCATCGTGCTAAGTCTACTTCTCACAATCATGGTCAATACATGCCATTGCCTGTTGCTTCGCATCCGTGGTGCGATATTTCTATGGATTTTGTACTAGGATTGCCCAAAACCAGCAATGGGAAAGATGCTATCTTTGTTGTTGTTGATCGATTTTCTAAGATGGCACATTTTATTCCTTGCAAATCCACTGCTGATGCTTCTTATGTAGCTAACCTATTTTTCCGAGAGGTTGTCCGCCTTCATGGCATGCCACGTACAATTGTGAGTGATCGAGACTCAAAATTTTTGAGTCATTTTTGGCGTGTCCTATGGGCCAAGTTGGGAACCAAGCTCCTGTTTTCCACATCCTATCACCCCCAAACTGATGGCCAGACAGAGGTAGTCAATCGAACTCTTGGAAACTTGCTTCGAATCATGGTGCCACAATATTCTAAGAATTGGGATCAATGTCTTCCCTTTGTTGAGTTCGCATATAATCATGCCATGCATTCTGTCACTTTATATTCGCCATTTGAGCTCGTCTATGGGTTCAACCCAATCACCCCCATAGACTTGCTCCCTTTACATGTTTCTTATATATCCAGCTTAGATGGGGAAGAACGCGCGGCTAAGGTGAAGGAGCTACATGCTAAAGCCAAGCAAAGGATAGAAAATATGAACGCCAAACTCGAGGCAAAGCGCAATACAGGCAAACGAACCAAAACTTTCAAAGTTGGAGATTGGGTTTGGTTGCATTTTCGCAAGGAGCGATTCCCTCACCTTAGGAAGTCTAAATTGAGCCATACAGGGGCTGGACCTTTCCTTATTGTTAATAAGATTAACGATAATGCTTATGTCTTAGACATTCCTAAATCTTTTGCTATATCCTCTACTACGTTCAACATTACTGATTTATCTCCCTACTTTGTAGAAGAGTCAGATAACGAGGACCTCGAGGACGTACAATCTTTGGATTCGAGGTCGAATCCACTCGAAGGGGGAGGGGATGATACGATCGCTCTGATCGCATCGTGTACTCGAAGCCAACACCAAAATCTCGTGGCAATGATGCTCCAACATTTACGCCACGAAGAGGCTCACCCAAAGTCCAAGGACCAATGGAGCTCATGTATACAAATCCAAGAACCAAAGTTAGAAGATAAGGTCAGCCTCCTTGCCAGCCCAGCCCAGCAGCAACTTCCCAGCAGCTCCATCAACCGCATGACCGGGTCCAAGCGGCTAATTAAAAGGCAATAATTTGGGGATTCTTCCGCCAACCACGCCCACCCACCAATCGCATGACCGGGTCCAAGCGGCTAATTAAAAGGCAATAATTTGGGGATTTTCCAGCTATAAATAGTTGAGGACATTTTGTCTTTGGGGAGGCTTTTTGGATTATTGATATTGATCAAACTTTAAGCCAATTTTTAGTTTAAATTCCCTTGTAATTTCTTGCTCTCGTAGTTTCTTTCTTTCCCTAAATTTCTTGTAAACTTTCGGATTTAAACTAGCATTTTCAATTGTTAGATTGAGTTCGAACTTTCAAGTATATTCAATATAGAAAGGTTGCTCGTTCTAGTTAACGAGAGGGTTTTCTCGAATTTA
Organism: Arctostaphylos glauca; assembly: GCA_019985065.2. Classification (NCBI taxonomy): domain Eukaryota; kingdom Viridiplantae; phylum Streptophyta; class Magnoliopsida; order Ericales; family Ericaceae; genus Arctostaphylos; species Arctostaphylos glauca. Next base: position 11,068,896 of record JAHSPW020000014.1, read on the forward strand.
CTTGCTCATTTTATCTTCCATCTTTCACGTCTAAAATTCCCGATTCAAGAACCATTAATCCTGAATCAAAATTCCACTCTTTTCCACGAACCCCTCTAAAATTCCTCCGCATTCCTAACATAATTTCCGCTGCGCCTACTCACAAATTCATTCCAAAATACCCGGTTCCCAAAACTTCATCATAATCCTTCATTATCCGAACCATCCCCAATCGAGACTAGTTCCTTGCAAATTCACATCGAAGGATCTTAACAGGGTGGACCCCAACAATCACCCCTCCACCCCGAGTGGGTGATCGCCAAGCAAGTCCAACTAAGCACCCCCTCCACCGGGGTACCCTCCATGCACCCCCTCCAATGGGTGTCTCGCATCCCTCACACGGGATGCTCCACAAGGATCAATAAACCCCTCAAGCTTGTACAATCCGTCAACCATCCTCCCCTCAAGCATGTCGCGCTCCCCCTCGCGTATGTGAAGAACACCATCTCTAGCCGAGAAGCTATACCCCTTTTCATCAAGCACCCCAAGAGAGATTAGGTTCTTCCTCACATCCGGCACGTGTCGAACGTCCGTCAACCTCACATGTTTTCCATTTGGCAAACGGAACCTCACTATCCCTTTGCCTACAATACGACTCCTCGAGCCATTCGCCATTCGAACGGTCCCCCCATCGACCGCCTCATAACTCCAAAATTCCTCTTTGTCCCCACAAACATGGAATGAGCACCCGGAGTCTAGTACCCAATCCTTCTCCCCACATTTTGTAGAATCCTCCTCCGCAACCATAAGTTCACCATCCGAACCATACACCACCATTGTACCCTCCTTCGGTTGGCATTTGAGCTTGGGACAATCCCGCATCATATGCCCCTCTTCCTTGCAATAATGGCAAGTGAATCCACGACCCCCCGCCTCCTTAAACTTGAGGCAATTCCGTACAGTATGCCCCTCCTCATGACAATGAAAACAAGTAACTTGGCCATCCCCGTGGCCACGACCTCCACCTCGGCCGCCACGTCCACCTTCACCGTATCCTCGACCTCCACGTTGACCGCCACCTTTATGCCCATTTCCTCTTCCTTGGTTCTTTCCTTTTCCTCCGCTTGCAATCATTGCTTGCCCATCCTCATTTGGTTCCCATTTTCCCGCATTTCGTCGTGCTTTCTCATTGAACAAAGCCTCTTTAACCATTGACATTGACACCTTACCCTCCGGTGCCGAATTGCCAAGAGAAATCACGAGCATATCCCAATCCTCATGTAGGGAACTAAGCAATAATAAGGCTTGCAATTCATCATCAAGCTTCAATCCCGCACTACCAAGTTGATTAACCAAGTTTTGGAACTCACTAGAGTGTGCCGCAATCGATTTCCCACTCCTCAACTTCAAGTTCACTAACCTCCTCATCAATAACGCCTTATTTCGAGAAGTTTTCGGTTGATACATGTCCTCTAATTTTTTCCACAATTCATAGGCATCGGTCTCCTCGGATATGTGATAAAACACCTCCTCCGAAATAAATTGTCGGATCAATCCTAACGTCCTGCGATTTAATTTCCTCCAATCATCCGCCTTCATTTCCATTGGTTTGACCCCTATATACTCCAACGGATCATATAAATCCTTCCACGACAGTAAATCCATCATTCGTGGTCTCCAAATCGCATAATTAGAAGACGTTAAGTGAACCATACTAGTCATACTTGAATCCGACATCTTACTTAATCCACAATAAGCAAGAATCAACAAAATAATGAGCCCACAATGCTCCAAAATCCACCAAAGTACAAAAACGTGCAAAAAACCACCAAAATTTGTACTTACCGGCACTTCCGGAGTCGAACCACCTCAAACCGACCCCGTAAAAAGCTCCGGAACGCTGAAAATGTGCAGGAACCGGTCTGAACCGGACTGAAATCACCCAAAACCGGTCCGAACCGGACCTCTGAACCTCACTGAACCTCTGAACCTAACTGAACCGGTCCGAACCGGGTTGAACCGGGTATGAACCGGGTAAGAATCGCCAAAAACCGGAACAAACCGCTGAGAAACCGGAACGAACCGCCCAGAAACTGGAATGAACCGCTGACCGGACTCGTCACCCACGCGCCACTTTCCACCGGCGCGTGTAGCCCACCCCCGCAACGTCCGGCGACGATCTTTACAGATCTGGAATCGTCTCCTCAAGACGAACAAAACCCTATGCTCAAAACTACGAACCAAAACCGGACTGGGTAGGAACCGAACTGAAATCGCCCAAAACCAGACTGGTTCAAAACACGCCAGCCACGCGCCACCTTCCACCGGCGCGTGTGGTCCACCCCCGCAACTTCCGGCGACGATCTTTACAGATCCGGAATCGTCTCCTCAAGACGAACAAACCCCTGTGCTCAAAACTTCGAAACGATCACTTTTGACCGAACCCAACTCGAACCAGATCGCGCCTCCGCCTCCGCTGCTTCAAACGCGATTTCCGGCCACGTCCGTGCTCCTCTCGCGACGTGCTACCCCAATCCGTGCTCCTCTCTTCAAGACGAACACAACCCCGTGCTCAGATCTTGAATCTAACCACTTTTGGCTCGGACCTCCTCTTCCAAGCCTAACAATGGCCGAACCGTGTTTTCCGGCGAACCTCCGCTCTGATACCACTGTTGTGGAACGCCCAAGATCAACACCACAAACACACACCCTCAATCAAGCCATTGTAATGAGAGAAAACACACACAAATTTGAGAAGGGAAAATTTCACTATTATCTCCACTATAATAATTACAAAAAACCCTCTCACACTCTCCACCTCTTTTTTTTTCTCTCTTCCACCTTACCATACAAAAAAATTATCCCTACCCTTTTATACCACAAGGGTAGGGTTACACCCTCACAAAAACAAGGACAAAAATACCCCTCCATCCACTAGGGGTGGACCCCAACATGAAATCCCTCGTGAAAAATTATTCCTTCACTAAATTAACCTTTCTCGTGTTTAGGTTTTGCAAAAAGTTACAACAGACGAGGAAACAAACAAAAAAAGAAAAGGTTTAAAAATGATCGGGTGAGACACAAAGACCGCAAAGCTACCTGACGGGCCGAACGTAGACCGGGTTTCACGATGGCTAAGGGTCAAGTGGACCCAACCAATTTTGTCATTTTATGTAGCATTCATTCTCCCACGCAAGTTGTGATTTTTGTGTGCCTTTACGGCGGGGGGGGGGGGGGGTCTCACGCACGCACGCACTCGGTCATGGACCGTTCACCGGTGTTGATTTGCGAAAGAAGAGACACATCCCAGGATTTCCTTCTCTCTGTCCCTTTCCTTCTTCGTTTTGTTTTGTTTTTTAATCCCCAAGGGGTATTTTTCCTGTCTACTCGTGCGTAAGCGTTTGCTGTGGTTTCCCGGGGTGATCTTTTTCTCCTCATATATGGGTTCCCACTTCCCATTGCCGAAGGCTATTTTTGTGAACTCCTTTTTAAGCAAATTACCTATGAAATTTTAGTGTTTATTTAGGCTCCATATGCCTTCTGTCTCCATTTTTTAATTTTTTGCTTCAAATTTTTTATTTAACCTATCATCTAGACGAACTAATAATACATAAAAAATTAATGAAAACAAAAAATATTCACTTAATAACAAAAAACTAATAAAACATAGTAACGTTTTGTTTTTAGTTTTTAATTTCTACTTCTTAAAATTTTTTCTTGAACATCTTATAAACTGTGTTTTTTGAGAAATATATCTCTATTTATTATATGCTATAAATTTATAATTTTTTAAAAAATTGTCAAAATAATAAAATACTATTTTTACTTGTTGAAGAAAATAAGATCTGACAATCCATTATATCGAGCTTTGTTGGGCTAATATTTTTTTTGAGTGAAAATGGTTGACTTTTCAACAACGACGGGAGATTCTTATGGGTTACGGGAAAGTCTTTTGGAAAAAATTCTTAGAATTTTAAATGAGTGGACTATATTTTTTTGACTTTGTAGACTTCTAAATTTTAATAAATGTTAACCTTGATTTTGAATTCGAAAATATTTTCAAATTTTTTTCCCTAGGAGTTTAGTACTCCTCTTTGGTTAGAACATCCACAGTAGTCTCAACACATCTCGAGCTACATTATAACCTAAATCTTACAGTTTCTACTCTGTCCATTACTCTCTATTTTAACTCTATTTAATTTTATTTTCACTGATATATTATTTCTTTGTTAATCTTTTCTTTTTACAAAGACAAAACGAGAGAGAGAGAGAGAGAGAGAGAGAGAGAGAGAGAGAGAGAGAGAGAGAATGGTCTATTGTTAATTTGTTATTAGTATTGCATTGTGCTCTGCCTCTGTCAGCGATGCTCAACCCCATGTACAGTCCATTGTATGATCTAATTTATTAATTTAATATTTATGACATAGACTATTTTTAATTTTGTGCTCGTTTTAGTTTATGAAATTGTGGAGAAGTCTCTTGAAAGAAATTCAACTATGTTTCAAGTTCAAATTCTACGAATATTTTTGTTAATAATGATACCCAAGATTTTTTAAAGACAAACTTTATTGGTTTAAACAAACTTTTTTAAAATTCAAAATAGTGACATATGTATCATCTTAATGATAATTAGAAAACAGGAAGAGTATATCTCCAACAAGGTACGTGCCAACGTCGCGTTTTCTCTCAAAAGTATATTAATGGATTATTGTGCTGGCTTAATCTTTTTGGCTCATCATATGAAAAACTCATCAAGCACAATGATAAAATCTTTTAAGTTTCTAGATATTTTCACTATTTATTTTTTGAGATTAAATTATTTTACAACGTATCTAAGTTGTAGTGTTCGATCAACTAAAGAGATTGTGCCCTGATCTAAGAAATAAATTTTTGTACTTTTTGATACTCTCATTTTCAAAAAAAAAAAAAATACTTTTAATAGAAAAAGTGTATAAAAACTAAAAAGTAAAACATCTTGGCTTATTTTGTATGTATAGTGTATTTTTTTAAAATTGTGATGAGACAAGGAAAAATAATAAATTTTTGACCACGAGTTTAAAAACAACTCTAAAGGAGACAAGTAAAAAAAAATCTTATTTTTGCCCAAAAAGAATGTGCAGATTATTTTTATAATTTTATCTCAAGTTTCATTACTTTTTCTACTTGATCCGACTTTTTATTTTTCTTAAGGAAAATAAATAAGAATCGGAAGGAAATAAAAATAAAAATTAGACCAAGTTGAGAAAAATGTACCAACGACTACACAATATGGATTTTTTATGTTATTTTTTGAACTTTAGGTCAATGTTTTTTATTCTTAGTTTACTTTTTATGAGACTAGCAAAAAAATAATATAACTCTAACCAACGTTTTTGAAATGCACTATCAATTTTTTAAAAGAATTGAAACTTTTATTATTTATCATCTTTTAAAGAAATATTTTAACTTGCATGTTAAAATTAATTGAAAAAAATTAAATACTGGTTCATAGTGATATAGGAGGGGAGGTTAATTAGTGAAATTAATCATATTTATTATTGGCTTCTTTAAACTCAAACTTTAAATTACAGGAAATATTAGTATATTTGTCAAAAATCTAAGGAGAGGTTAGTGTAATTTACCCTTTGTTTTAAGCAGTAAATGACGCACACAAAATATTTGTCCCTAGAAACTTAAAAAATTAAGAAGCATTACTTTCAAATTAAGAAGATTCCGGGTCCTTTAAAGATTCTTTAAAATATGGAGGGCATTACTTGCAGATTGAGAAAGTGAGTGCGACTGGAATCTCTTTAATGCTCCTTAATTTGTCGCACTCACTTTCTCAGTATTCGCACTCACTTTCCCAATTTGCAACTCGATATTTGTAACTCAATGTGTTCGGTGGTTGAGTGTGGCGGTGATTGCCAGGTTTGGGGGCAGATGTTATTCCTGACCCCTAGATAGTCTCATCCATTGTCGGTCTGAAATACCGGGTATTGTAATCAGTTTGGGAATCATATGTCTCCGTCCAAAAAAGCAGAAATCAGGATATGTGATCAAAAGTGAAGGACAAACATTCCACAGATTTATTCCATTTCCCACAATCAAGATTTCACAAAGTATCAAAAGTCAAACCAAACAACAGCTCCACAGACATTGACAAGTATGGTTCAGCATCTGTAAATGCCTGCCTGACTGAAAAACTTGGTTATTTGGGAGTATCTATCTGCTGTTGCAACTCAGAAGGAGCGTTTGATGGTCTGTAGCTACGACCCAACCCAATTTCGGCGCCGCATAACTCTCCAAATTCAGGGGACTTGAGGACCCTTTCTTAACATGAAGCTGGTGTTCAGGTACAACACTTGATGCTGGAGAATTGGAACCAGAATTCCTAACTTGATCATCAGGTAAATCTACATGCATGCTTGCTCACAGAATTTTCATCACTGGATGAATCCGAGATTGAGGCTGGCAAACTGTCGAACATATTATCATTTAGCACATGGATCCTCCTCATTATAACATGCAATTTGGATTTCCATTAAATGAGGTGCAACAGTTGACTGAACATGCAGGGATGAAGCACTGTTTTGGAGTGGGCCGAAACAGTGCAACCATAAACATAAACATTTGAAATAGGTCCCTATACAACCTATGTGATCTATATCCAACGGACCAACACAATAATCATAATAACTATATGGACATGCAAATAATCTGTAATTTCATAAGAGTCAGCAGGGAATCATTCTCGAAAACCGAATTCGTTAGTAGGTATAAATACCAATCAGTAAATTCTGGACTTGTAATAAGTGCAAAGTCCAAAATTTCCAATATGATAATGCAATAAACCTACCTTGTGGCTGGTTCTACAGAAGAATTTTCTGCACTTCCAACTGCCTGAAACTCGGATACAAGGTTCCTGAAGGGGTCAAACTCTGTTCCAAAGCTGCCAACATACTGTAGAGCTTGGAGTGGTACGGCTTAATGTTTTGTTACCTCTCTTTTACAACATACTGTTGGGTCATGGGTTGATGTGTGGGCCTAACTTGAGTTACTTCGATAATTCAAAATTTTCATTTTATAGAGCTTGTCAAAAATGATTTTACACGCAAAATTTCAAGTTGATCGGGTATTGATAATAACATCATGTTTTTATTTAAAGAATGGGTCATTATCATCTTTGAATACAATTTAATATGATTTGGCAGCTCGAGCGTCGGATGGGTTCATGATTGATTGGTTTTCTTTTTCTTAAAGAAAAAAGCAAGATTTGTTTTATTCCACACCCCTGCATGCAGTTGCTGGAGTTATTATTTTTCTATGGGAAATTGGTTGTGGAAGATTGTATGTAGTACATGACAAGTCCCACCGTAAACAGAAGGTGTTGCTTTGTCCGTACATGTATGATATTTCATGTTTCAAAATATGTGGCCAAAACGAGCTTCCAAGAAATACATGCATAATTTTTCTACACATACACATTACTTTATACTAATAAACGAGATGTGTACTTTGAAATCCCACAAGTTACAACACTTAATTAGTTCAATCAAATGGGAACATAACAGTAAGTAAGAGACTTATCATTTTGAGTTCAAGGGATCGACTTTCATTAGGGTGGAAAACCCTTGGGGCTATTGGAAATTTACCCGATTGTTAGCTTTAGAGCCTAAGGTTACTAAGATGTGACACGAACACTTATTTGTAGTGGGCCAAATCGTCGAACCGAACCGAACCGAACCGAACCGAACCGAAAGAGAGTCTACGGACTGAAGTCTGGGCTAGGCCCAAGATGCACTTGCCCGTGTTGGTAGCATGGGGTTACGCCCAGACCAATGATAGACGGAATGACACCTGTGATAGGCCCAAGATGACCGTCATCATGCCATGTTGCCGACTTGTGACAGGTTTAATGCATGGGCTGTCAATAGCCTGCGTAACCAACCAGACACTTGGTCGAGTGGTCAGAACCTTCTCGAATTGGAAGGAATCCAAATAGGAAGATACAAAATTTTGAAAAATTCCTATTTAGAAAATCCTTATGTTGCAAGGATATGGCCAAATTTTGCAATCTTTAATAAGAGAAAGGATTCCAAAATGTTCTATTATCAAATTAAGATATTTGATGGCTTATAAAAAAAGAATTAAAAAGCAAAATCAAGTACGCTATCAATTATAAATACAATTACTATTGTACTTTTATCTCACACGTTCTGACTTCAGAGTGTCTTCCGATTGGTAACGGCAATTTGACACTAATTGATTGTTCCCGGTCTAAGCTACAGGAGCAACTTGAATCAAAGAGACGAATCGGATCAGATACGTGGATCTTCAGAACCCTACACTATTTATAAAAAAAAATCGTGGTACATAATTTAAAATTTGTTTTTTCTGGCACTAAACATTAATATTTGTCCTCTTTTGGGTATAATATATTGTTAATGACATAGTATAATATAAATTTCATGTTTAATTAATTATGTGTGCAATTGGATCCCAAACTTGTGGTTTCTTCAAGTTAATTTTTGTTTGAAAGCAAAGCGAAGAGGAAACATCACGTGTTAACATAAAGATGTCAATTATTGCACAAACATGTTGTGATTGGAAAGCTAAGTACGTACAATGATAGTGGGAAAGCAATATTGTTTTTGGTTAGACGTCAAAAAATAACAACGAGGAAATTAATGTTATGGTAATGTCAAAATCAATTATTTAGGAGAGACAATTAATAATGAAAGCAAAAAGTTGTTATTAATTAGTTAATGTTGATATTTGTTGGTGTCGTCGGTTGGAGGGAGGATAGGGGTTGGTTGCAACTCCTATATGGTTCTAACTTACAGAGAGATGGAGTTTATTTGTTTCACCTACTATATAAGGATTATCAAATATAGTAAAAATAAAAAAGAGAAAGAGATTTTTGGTCTTTGGGCATGTAACCCCTTATTTTGTCTGGTTTGTCTTTTTTTTGGGATCGAAAAGCAACTCTTCGAAGACAAAAATACACGCCCCCTGAACAAATGCCTCATGTAAGAATCTGTATTTTCATGATTTCTTTAAAATAAATGTTCCGTATTTTTAATCCATGTTTCGTTTGAACCATTTAAATTTTCGCAACATAAATTGATATTAGGAGTTTAATTTGAAATTTTGCATTCATATGTTTTGTTTTTACATGTATGTATGTGTGTGTGTGTGTGTGTGTCTTCGACTTCTCCCCCACGATGCACCTCTCACATCACTGCTCCCTCCCTTAGACTACAACCCCTCACTGTGACCTCACTCCTACCCTTGCCTTCCCTTCGTAGCTCACAACCCACCTCCCATCAGTCCACCATGGATGTCATTTCCATGGCAGGGGAAACCTTCCACCCCCTGTTTCCACTTTTTTTTTCGGGACACACTTGGATTGGAAATCTTGAGATTTAGAGAACAAGAGAGTAAGAAAAAGAAGAAGGAGGTGAAATGAAGAAGAAGAAGAAGGTGGAACGAAGAAGAGAAGAGTCAAGGAAACCTAGTTGACATATTTCAAAATTCGGAGCCAGTGCCCACTTCCAATCAATTCAATTCATTCTCATTCATCACCTAGATGTAAGTTCTTATATCATTGGTTCTCAATTTTAATGTTCAAAGCAAATTAGAAAGCTTGATTTTTCATCCATAGAGTAAGCTTCTCAAGCTAGAACACGACCCCAGACTGAGTAGAGATGACCAGGCTAAGTAGACCACAGGGCTGAGCATACCACTAAGATGAGATGACCAGTAGGCTGAGATGATTAGGCTAAGCAAACCAATAGGCTAAGAAGACCACCAGGCTAAGATAATCAAGTTGAGCAAAGCAGCAGGCTGAGCAGACCACTAGGATGAGATGACTAATAAGCTGAGATGATAAGGCTAAGTAGACCAGTAGGCTGAGTAGACCACCAGGTTGAGTAGATCAGTAGGTTGAGATGATTAGGTTGAGCAAACCAGTAGGCTTAGTAGACCAGTCCTATTGATGAGCTGACCAAACCTTTTGCCCTTGAAGCCCCCATCCGGATGACCTCCACCTCTAGAAGTCATATTGCTGTGGAAAGAAGTCATATTGCCGTGGAAACATAGACTTCAGCCAAAATGACTTACTCTACCTTAAGGATCATGTACTAAACCTATTAATGAATCTTTACGCATTTTAAATACCTACGATGTTAGGACCACTTAAACTTAACCCTGCTAATGCACTTTAATCTACCTAGAGCGATATTTCAAACTAGATACATTTCATTATGCCATGTCATGTTACCATTCTAGAATGTTATCCATGAATATATCTTGTTGTCTTATTTTTGCAATTATAATATATGTTGTCTATGCTATAAAAATAAATCGCATGATCACCATGGAAATATGATTTAGTTTGATTTATGTATACGAACTTATGAATTTAGAACATTGTTTGGTAAACGATGTTTAGGTGTCTCGTGGATGCCCAACTTTGGAAACTAGTGAAAACTATGAATATTGGATATTGTTGTGAATATATTCTCTATGAGAATATCCCTAGTTATCTTGAATGTGATACGACTTGAGCCAAACTTTGACTAAACTAGAGGTGTGATGTACCAAAGTTATGTATTATTCAAGTTGTGCATTTAGCAGTGTCATGCATTTAGTCAAGTTATACTCATGCCTTGTTATATATGAACTTAGTATGTCTTTTATTCAGTCTAGTGGTCTCAAGTGTTTTAAGCGTGTTTTTGTTGTTGGCATGATAATGAAGTAGTATATAATGGTTAAGCTAGACATATTGATTGGGAACATGACAAACGAAATCACGATGGTTGGATGCATGATGGTTGGGAAACACAGTTAGCAAAGAGGTCATGATCGCTATCTGATGAGAATACCATATTGAGATGAAATGATGGAATGACGTGGTCATAATTGGAAATACTGATTGGATATATATATGACGTGATCATAATTGAAAACATTGATTGAATATATATGACGTGGTCATAATTGAGAACATTGGTTGAATTGAGAATTATGGGGATTTGACATTTTGATATCTTATTTCAGCACTTACGTGTTACTATTTTTAAATTAACTATTCATTCATCATCATTGTATATCACATCGTTCCAAACATTAAAAAGAGAATATAAAGGGTAGTATTTTCTTACCGAGTGTCAAAACTCATGGTGCATATTTTTTTACCCTTGTTGTTTCATGGCATGTATGGATGAAGACGGAGTGAAACCGAGTACCCAATTCAGGAGGGAACCTTTCTAGAAGACGATGTCGTCGAGCCTTGATTCACCTAGTTAGCCTTAGAATTGCTCTGACTTTGTTTGAAAAGTCTTTTTTATGTACTTTTTGATAACCAACTTTATTTTCAAAATCATGTATTTTGTTAAGAAACAATTATCTGCATTAAACTCTACGTTTTAAAATGAAAGATTTGAAATTTTATTTACTTTACCCTTTTATTAACGTGTCCAAAAATCGGGGTGTTACTACTCCCCATCCCTCCCGTGAAATTTCAAAATTGTCACTCCCCTCCCCTCTCCGAATTACAAAAATATCACTCTCCTCCCTTTCACTGTTTCACATTGCGTTTTAAAAAAATGTATAATTAAAAATAAAATTTAAATAAGTAATAATAAATAATAATAAGAAGATATATAATTTTTTTTAAAAATAATTAATTCACCTTTTTATCTTCGCACTAATTATTATTATTTTTGTAAGAATCCATAAAATTGGAGGTCACAGTTGGTCTTAAAATTTATCAATTAGGGCATGGTTTAAATTTCAGATTTTTTTAACCAATAATTTGGCAACATTAGGATTTTCACACAGACCTTTTCTAACAAAGCAGCCCAGTTCGGCTTTGTTGCTTGAAAGAATCTAGAAGAATAAATCCAACTTCGGCGACGACTTTGCTTGTATTGTGTCGAAATGTTTTATGATTTATTGTTATCGGTGTTGTTTAAATAATCCAATTTGTATTCTTACAAAGTAGAGGTTGGAGACTAATCGATTACGAAGAATATGTGCAATACATCTCTTCTCATTGATTATTGTGGAAGAGATGATGAACACTGTTATATACCGATGGATGTAAGACGTTCAGCGAACAAGTGCTTCGATGGTTTACTTTCTACAAGACACGTCATATCGATTCGGTTAGTTCACTTCTTTATATGCTTTTTGTTCAACATGTATAATAATCGTAAACGAATGAGCATTTCCTATTGTGAAACCTTAATATCATTGCCTTCGAGCAAATGTGCCGACAAGTGTTTGCATTTATCATCATATATAGCATAGCTTTTCCTTCATTGTTTCCACATATGCACGCACGCTTGGAAATGATAAATTTCTATTTTCTAGCTGGTAGTAGGCATTGGTATTGACATTTTGTTCTTTCATTATGCGTTGACAAGGTCGAATTATTCCGTCTTTTTTAAAATTGTGTTCATGAATAAATAAAAAAGAAAAGAATTGTACAATTTTGTAAATCATTTGTTATACAATGAAAATAAGAATTATTTTGTACAATGAAAAAAAAAATTATTTTTTTCATCTCGTAAGTTAATGACAATATTTTAACCACACACCCTCCAAATCCCAGGAGTTTGAAAAGCAGCTCCCTTATATATATATATATGCCACATCTCCTATTTTGTTTGTCCCATCTTTTTCGGTATTGGTAGTCCAACGAAAATATGATTTATGCGGAAAATATGATTCCACAAAATTTATTATCTATTCACGCGTTTACGATTTACTCCAACCAGTGAACAAACTTTAGCTACAATGTGGCACAATACGAAAAAACCGTACTCGTCAAAATGCTATTACGTTGTTAAACAATAACAATATTGTCAAAATAGTTGAATCGCATATTGTAGTTTTCAATAACTTTAAATAAAATAATTGGTGTCGAATGAAGCGCTCACAACTGTGACAGATTTTAAATTTTGTTGAAGATTATTTTGATTTTTTAATCATTTATTCCCCTTTAAAAAACCACAAAATTTGTAAGGACGGTGACTTTTCGTTCAAGGATCACCATTTTCAGGTCCTCCTATGGGGTTAGTGCAGGTTTATCCAGTAATTAACTTACTCTATCAAATCCAATTGGGTGGGGGCGGGAAATAGAAAAAATGAATGACATAAAAATGTGAATTCATTTGAATCCATGCAAATTCTCTCTAACCCTATGTTCTTTATACACCCATTTAAACAAAAAAAAACTATCTGTTTTGTCTTTTGGCACAAAAAGAAAACATTCATGTATAATATATTTGTCAATTGTATGTTGTTGTCCATTAATGTAGAATCTCTCAACTTATCAATATGATATGTGAGAACTATGTATTGAAATTTAAGGATTCGAAATCATACAAGTCTATTTTAACTCGTGGGAGTCGAGTTTACCCGAACTGGATATTTTTGAAATTATGATCATTTAAAATAAAAAATGCTCTTTCTCGTAGATAAAAGTCTTAAGAAAATTAATAGCGTAGGTTACACCGTATCATGATCTAATAAAAGATAAGTAGTGTTACTAATTCAAATTCAATGCATGAGATGACTTGTGAATTATTATTTTTTCACAAAAGAAAAAATTGATAAATGAAATAAATAAATATCTAATGGGAATAGAGCGAATTTTTTTTGGAACAACATAATTGCCAAACAATTGGATGTTGTTCTATTGTTTATTTATTTCCTGAAATTAAGGGGAATTGGTAAATAAGGGATAAATTCAGGCTAGCTTAAACCGAATAGTTTAATCCTGATTATCTTAATCTAAGCCGCGAGGGGCTATTGTTAAATCTAAAAAAATCTTGGCAGACATGGGAAGAAATATCCTTCATCACGTGCTTCGATTTTGTTAGTAATATCTAACCATCGATATAAACTTCACCATCGATGTCAAAATATAGGAAAAAAAAATACCCAAAAAAAATGACCTAAAATCAATTCCTATATATGGGAGGATCCCACGGGCCCAAGTTAACTGCAGCTCTGTTTTCCTCTCTGTCACTACATAGTTCTCTAGAGAGAGAAGCCAAAGAAAACAGAGAAATACCAAAATTCCTCTCTCTTGCATAGTTCTAGAGACAAAAGAAAGAAAACAGGGCAATAGCAAGAAAACAGAGCAGTCAGATTACAGTTATGGAGTGGGTTCGAGGCGAAGTAGTCGGACGTGGAAGCTTTGGGACTGTGAATTTAGCAATACCCACTAAACAGAGCACTCAAGTTCCCCAATTGATGGCAGTGAAATCATGTGGGTCTTCCAACTCTTCTTGGCTTATGAACGAAAAATCCATATTAGAGGAGCTCGGAGATTGCCCAGAAATTATACGGTATTTGGGTGGCGATTCCTTTTCTAGTAACGGCGAGAAAATTTATTATTTGTTGTTGGAGTATGCTTCAAGGGGCAATTTAGCTGATAAAATTAAAAATTCTGGTGGGCATGGTTTGCCGGAACCTGACATCAGGCGATACACGAAGTCAGTAGTGAATGGGCTTCAGTATATTCACAAGAATGGGTTTGTTCACTGCGACATTAAGGTTCAAAACATCCTCCTCGTTTCTGAATATGGTCGAAACGATGTCGCCAAGATCGCAGATTTTGGGTTGGCAAAGAAAGCTGGGGGGAAGAGAGAGAAAGCTGGGTTCGAATTGAGAGGGACGCCTCTGTATATGGCGCCGGAGACGGTTTCCGCTGGGGAAATGGAACCTCCAGCGGATATGTGGGCTTTGGGGTGTTTGGTGGTAGAGATGGTTACTGGAGCTCCGGCATGGAGGTGCTCGCCGGAGGGAAATATCTGCCGGCTGTTGATGAAGATTGGTGTGGGTGATGAAATCCCGCAGATTCCCGGGAATTTGTCGGCGGAGGGAAAAGATTTTCTCGGAAGGTGCTTTATAAAGGACCCCACGAAGAGATGGACGGCTGAGATGCTTTTAAATCATCCGTTCGTCGTTGATCAATCCGGTGATGATCATCACACTGTTCCGTCGGATTCACCCAGAGGGCCGTTCGATTTTCCTGATTGGGAGCTCGTGCAGTCCCCTTGTTCAATTACTTCTCTACCCTCACCGGAATATCCGTCTAAACCCAACCCACTGTCTTCACCGGCGAAGAGGCTGCGGCGGCTGGCCATGGAACAGAGATCCAATTGGTCCGTTTTGGATAGTTGGGTCACAGTAAGGTAGTATAAGTTTGGTATCGGGAATACACGAAAGTGAATCAGAAAGAACATTTTTTTAGCAGATTTTATGATTCACTATTTGCTTGTTGTAAATAGTCAGTTGCTGTAAATACATAGGGTGATAGAATCTGACATCATTTTTATTTTATTTTCTTGAAATTAGGCAATTAGAATCTGACATCATTGAATAGAGGCCCAATTGGGAGCTCAGATTGTACAGTGATTTCAACAGTTTTTTAAGTTTGTAGGAAGGAAAGTGGAAACTGCAGTCTTGCATTTCAAGTTGATGATATTTTTGGACGTGTTAGGCTTTTCTGGTATGGACATTTCCCCAAGATTCATTGATTCCGTTTCTGCATTTTTTATAACTGTAAATTTCAGTGACCTCCCCTGAGGTTTCCAAGAAATGCATGGACCTCCTCTTTGATTTATGAAATTATATTGTATTCCCCTGTTTTACTTGACAATGTTGTTCCACTCCCTTCCATTACTTTTTTGATGGATGGTGATGATGTCATGCTTACCTTGTTTTCAATGCCCAAACTAACCCTCTTTCAATCACTAATCCTCCTCCTTCCCTCTCTTATACACAACCCCTCTTATACACAATGCCTACGTCCACACACACACGCACACAGAGAGATTTTGCACTCATCTAAATTTGACCTAACTAAAATTATATTTTATACTCAAAAACAGTTATTTTGACTTGACTTTAAAGTATTTAACTTGTCCCAACTTATTTCAACTAAATGAGAGTTACAAGTTTCTAACTATTAAAAAAACTTGTTATTCAAATGCACATCGTAGTGATCATGTGATTTTCTCAAATTGTCCCGACAATAGTCATCTAAAAATGCTTTATTCATTGAACAAGATGTTGGCTTTCTTTATCATCAGATGTGTGTTTATTTTCATGTGTTGACTTGCGAGAAAAATGAATTCATGTACAATATTATCAACATACGGAAGTTCTTTTTGAAAAGAATCATGAGATGAGATGAGAGAGAATGATTCAAAATAATATTTACCCATGCATGAGAAAGAGTGTGTTTCCCTTCACTGTAATGCCTTAATTTTCGGACACGTTAATTTTTAAAAAAAATTTAATATTTTTCGTTTCATAATTAAAGGAAGTACATTGTTTGGTGTTACAAAATAAGAAATACCAATGTAAAATCCTCCAATAGACGTTTTTCAAAAATAAAGACTTTAAATTGGAATTTCATAGCTCTAATCTTATTCTAAGTAAGCCATGGTTCGACAGACTCTTGTTCTGTGTTGGTGTTAACGTTGACCTGTTACTTTGGTTCTTCATCGCCATCTTTTGTACATGGTGTAAAATGTCAAAGATAGGAAAATATACACCATGAGTTATGAGACTTAATAAATTATCCTACTCTTAAATTCTCTTTTTATGTTATAACAAAATAAAAAGATGATATTATATGCGCAGTTTATATAGAAGCAGTAACACGTAAATACAAGAGTCAAGTAAAGTACAGTACAAGACTAAAGAAATGTCAAGGGATACATCCATCGGTGCATACCTATTGTTGGACTGTAAACTACGGAGTCGAGTAACCATACCCTGTGGTTTCCTTTTTAGTAACTGTTGCATTTGAGTAAGACCTTCTTGTTGTATTTCCACTGCATTTGCACCTCTCAGCACATGCTTCCTTCCTTTGACAGTAAACTCCATTCTTATTTCCATTGTATCGCCAAGACCATGTCACAAGTACCCAAAGACAATAACCTCAAGGTAGTCTAGAATTCAGTGCCGTGCATAGACCAAGCAGACTCATTGATAGCTGATTTACTGAACAACTTAGTGCCATCAGCCACTAGTACAGACAAGGGATTTGTAAATTGGATGGGATACCCATTTTTTTAAGCAACCATTGGATCAAAAAAGTTGTGTGCTTCAGGAGTCAACCAGAATAGTGACAACTAACTTCTTGACTTTGCCCCTGATAAGCATGGTTCTATAAGACAGGGATCCCTGACGATCCCTTAGAGTGTGCTCTTCATCTGGGTTACATTCTTTCATCCCTTCTTCATCCTCAGCAAGCTCTAAGATATACAAATATGTCCTCAAAAATACTTTTTATCACACCCAAAGCATAAATTTTTTTGCCATTTATCATCGAAATTCCTTTGAGTCGTCTTCTTGATAGCAGTTTGAGAATCAATCCCCTTTGTTTGAGAAACAGTGGGCACAAAAGAAGATTTAAGTATAAAGTTAGTAGCAGATTTAGTCATTTTTTACAAAGCATCAGTGGGATCTTCTTGAAGCCTTGGTAAACCCATGGCTTATGAGATAGTTTTGGGTTTGAACATTTGCACTCCAGTTTTGATTTCATCCTTGAGACCACTGATGAAACAACTAACAAAAAATGCTTCACTCAATTCGACTGTGTTGTTGGCTAAGCCCTCAAGTTGTTCCTGTTAAACCCTAACAGTGGAAGACTATCTCAATTTAGAACTGGCCTATTCGATCTTTAAAAGTACTATCCCCAAATCGATTAATTATGAAATCACTCCAAAATTGCAGTGTGAGAGATTTCTCAAACTACCTATACTATTTAATGGCATTATCTTCTAGGTCTATAACAGCCAATTTAACCTTGTGCGTCTCCTCAATTCCATCAATTTTAAAGAATTTCTCACACCTACACACCCTGCTTTCTGGGTCTTTACCCCCAAACCTGGGAAAATCGATTTTGGTGTAACGTTTTAGTCCATTGTTAATTAGTAGCGATTCTTCCACCTGCAAATTGTTACATGAATGCTCGGAGTTGTGATTAGAAGATGAGTGAGGGATGCTTACGTTGAAAGCCAATTCTTCATACTTCATATTCAAAGCCGCCATTAGACTCCTAGCCTCATTTGCCATTTCTGTCTGTTTGCTTAGGGCTTAGGCTTGACAAATAAGAACAGAAGCGTGTTTGTCAGAATTTGTTTGTAAACTCTGGATGGCCTCTTCAATCAACCTACTTTCCCGAGACTTGTTCCCTCTACCATTATCGTGGTCACAGGAAGATGCTCTGATACCAATGATAGAACATTGGAAATGATAGCAAGGAATGACGGAGCTCTAATGGTGGCCCTGAAGTGAATTAGGGAAGGAAGAAAAAGATACAATTATAAGGAAACACAACAGAAACATTTCACACCCATCCTATCATACACCCTCACTCTTATAAGGCTTTCCTGCTAACAGAATATCATGCTGAAGGAAGTAACAGAAACTAATCATAACAGATGAAACAGTAATTAATGAACCTTAACCTTAACCACTTTTTTCGTTAATGCTAAGTATATGCCTATACAACACAAGGTACAAGTATACCTCAACTAAACTCCCACTTAATTTATCAGGGAGAGGAGATTGGATGCCGACCACTATCCAAAAATAGGAGATTAGCAGGAAGGGGATGATGAAATGGGCAATCAACGGGAGAGAGTGTTGGGGTAAGCTTATGTATACCTAACTAATTTCTAGTGGAATTGATTCTTTAGATAGTAGTTGAGATGCGTGTAAACCAATCTGGTTACTCTGAGAGTTTTGAGTTGTAAAAGAATCAGTGAGAGAGAGAGAGAGAGTGAGATAGCAATGAAGGAAAACAGGTTGGTACAAGTTTTCTCATCAAGAGGAAAAAATTAGTATAAGTGTTCCCCTCTAGATTCCAACAGCTAGCCCTGATTGAATTGTTACACAACAAAAGCACAATGACATAGTTCAACCATTGTGTCCATAGTTTTCTACTCTATCGTATACAAAATCAGAACTTTTACGGTTCTTAAAATCATACATTACCATACGTGTAGAAATAAGATTAATATGTTGAAAGAAATTTAACGATACCATACTCTACATTATGATTGAATACATTTAGAAGTAAAACCCATTATTATCTATAATATCATGCGTTTAAATAAATATTTCACAATATTCACATGATTCATGATCCCATATGTAATCCAATTTTTTATTAGAACATATTATATTGTTAAAGACGTACAATTTTATATTAAAATTTTATTCAATATGTGCAATATTTGGGCAATACGTATTTGATAATGATAGACAAAATAAGAATATTAGTACACAATATATATCCCATTTTAATAACTTTGCATTTAATTGATAAAATAGGCAGTGTCTTTAGTTTTTTGGGAGGAGAGTTCATAGAATTGTCATGACTCACCGTTGCCAATTCTGGAGGTCTGAAGAAAACTGCAAAAATCAATAGCTAGTACAATGGTTGCGGAAAATATACGAAGCAAACATTTTCCCTATGGTTATAATGATACACAATAGGGGAAAGACCCATAGCTCAGTTCCTAAAAGACAAAGAAACATGCACGAATGAAACACCAAGACTGTTTCAAGAAGCTCTTCCAAAGGGCACTGGAATCATGAATGTCCTCCCATTATGCATGTTGATAACTGTTGAACTCATGCTTATACTCTCACTGCAACTCCCCAACGGGTGCCTCGTTGAGCCATAGGAAGTGGATGAAGTCGTATAACTTTGCACTTACGCTAACCTGCTCACAGTCGGATTCAACTTCTTAGTACTTCAGGTTAGCAGAAACATGAACAGGAATATGTTTGGTTACATTTTGTCATACTACCTTGTAAGGTGTTGGATTCAATCTCCGCATGTGATCAGGCCGCATTTGTTCCAACTGTTGAATACAGCGACCCCTGATCTCCTTAAGAGATGGCAGTTCTTCTCTTGCTCCTCCTTCAACAAGCAAAAAGAAAGAAAATTGAATTATCGGGTACAAACTGACAACACAAAGTCGATCCATTTTTTTTATTCAGTAGAAATGCTATACAAATTTCTGATCTCCCCAGAACATACTGAAAGACCAAAACGGGCTTCTAAGTGGCTATCCCGAAAAAATATTCTAAATTGGCGTAAATAGCAACTTTCAGTATGGAAAATATGACATAAAAGTCGCAGAAAATTCTTCCTGGTGCTAGAAATCCGCTAGAAATCCAAAAATTGGAATTTATGGTGCAAATTATGCACTTAGTTGCAGCAATTGTTTCTTAGTGATATATGTCGAAACTCTCACCTGAGCTGCCAGGCCAGTAACACTTCAGAAGTTCCTCAACACGCTGTGGCACTACATATGCTCTCTTTGATTCATTAAATGGGTGACGACACAGAATTCGTTCTGCTGCCTGCAAACAAAAGTACAAAAACTAGTACTAAACAAACCCGTCTATAAGATTAAGAACTAAGTCTTTCACAACATAATTACGGAGGAATGGCGACCCCCAGAGTACAGAATTCGATACAAAATCTACTTGTCCTCTCGTTGGAGGAACTATATATACAACGTGACCTGACTTTGACGGACTGTAGTTTTCTTTTACTTTCTTGTGCACCCAAAACAAAAAAAAACACAAATCACTTGTTCTGAAACCAAAATATAAGCAATTTTCTGCAACCATCTTTCCAGTCTGGATTACAAATGACTTCACAGTTCTTGAATAAACATGGGTCGAAATTGACACACTTAATTGACAAAAATTACTCAGTTTTGTTCTTAATACTATTTGCATTTGGAAAATAAGACATGAAAACATCAAGTTTCTTGAATTTATAAGAATATCTCACACTGGGCAGAAGAAGAAACGATAAGAATGATGTATATCCTCAAAGAGAAAAATAGGTACAAAGCTTGTATGGTTTACCTTTGGAGGTGGTTCATTTCCCCCCGTCATTATGTCTACAAGGGGGTAGCCTTCTTTCCCATACAATCTATAACATCTCTTTTTGCATGGAATAGAGACCTAAAACACAGAGAGTCAACCTTTGTGGTATAAAACAGATGACCATCAGAATAATTCATGGCGAGGTCAAACCTTTGAAACATCTTCGGAAAGTTTGATACGAGGCTGATTATTTATTTCAACAAGCTTGAAAACACAACCTAAAGCAGCTTGAGCATAACATGTAACTAGGTAAGTTCCGATCCCAAATGCATCAACTTCATGTCCCTGTGGAAAAAGGTTATTAAATGTAAATATTCAGGCCCGTAGACATAGGTCTTCTCTATTTCTTTCTCTGCGGTAACTGAAATTTTCAACCTTTTATAAGACAAAAACCGAGAATCTAAAAACTGAAGCAACTGTCATGGCTGGCACCATGGAATTAAATATACTTTACCTGTTTGTTCAAGGCATCTAGTGTTTCCTCATTGAGATCATTACTTGCAGTAATAACCATCTTTCCAAAGTCTGGCACTTCGAATTCCTTCTCAATGGTGCGAAAGAACTTACGGGTCTCGCAAGACAAATATGCAAGGTCACCAGAGTCTAATCTAATGCCTCTTGCTTTGTACCTGGCACATTATGCAAGCTGGGCAGTAAAGTTAGACTCTAGCAATAGGAGCTTATCATTAACAAAGAAAAATCATCTAACTCCTGAAGATATGACAATAACAAGAAATAGGATAAGGGGAAGAGAAGTATGATATGACAAATGACAACATTAGAATAGGAGATAACATACAGAGACCACATCTAAAATCTCTCTGAGGAAAATGGCAACAGAAAAGCAGTGAACAGGCAGAAAGTGTTAAAAGGACAATTGTAGAAAACATCAATGAACAATCATATTCAGTAATGTAATCTGGAAGTAAAGTCTATGCATTTGCTAACACAAGCGATGTGTTAAGAGTTGTCCACGTGAAAGAAAATTCATCTTCCAACATCCAATCTGAATACACAACTATCACTATGTGCTACGCATAATTTGCATTAGCATCAAACACTTGCATGACTTATGTGATCTCTCCAAGAGACAAATATGTGCATAGCATTTGAACAAGTCATTCAGACTTTAAAAATGCTAGCAACTCATCTCACCTATAGATGAGTCAGATGAGTGCTAGCATCAGGGATAACATATTCACTTAAGTCCAAACTAGTTATTTTCTGGAAAATGTTTTACCTTGTACAAGAAATACCTAATAAGGCCATGAAGCACTAGTCGATACAAGTTACAACAACATTACAACCAGTATTAATCGCCACCTTACCACACTTTCTAATGGCATAAAGACAGCTAACTGGACTTGGTCAAGCTGATTCTTTTTTCAGTTGAAAACACACACGAATGCCAATGCAAGCATGAAGAGAAAATTAGACAAATAGATTAACTGCGTAATCATAGTGAAAGAGAAAAAAAATAAGAAGAAAAAGATCTCTATACATCTGAAAACCTTCTAGACATACCCTAAATCATTGAGTGCCAGGGCAACCGCACAAAAATTAGGAATTCCACTTCTGATAACCTGGTAAAGTGAAGCCACTGTTACGCTTAATAAACTAAAGACAAATTGACTTGACAGTAGATGCATTAACAAGAATAATAAAGTATGGGTTGCACAAAACTGAAATAGTACTATGCTCATGGAAGTAGTATGGAACTATGCCCCCGGATAACCAAAATGTAACAATATCACTCGGTTTCAAATGCAATCACTGGGAACTACATCTTACAAATAAAAATAATATAAATACTTATTACTGAAAGCATGACACAAGTACAATGTTAGCAATTAACTGCTAGCAGATTATGGTGACGCTGACAGCAGGAATCATACCGTAAACTCAATCAAGCCAAACTAAGCCTTGTGTCCTAATCAACGGGGTTTGTTGTCTTAAAGCATCCAACTCAAAACTTAATTCAAAACTAATTGGCAATGAATGAAGAGGCAGCTCAGGCTCATTACTAGTTTTTGAGGTGATAGTTAACCGGCATGAACCAAGCTCTAATACTCCCCCACATGTGCGATTCTTGACCCACACATGGAGAGATAAACAGAGGATTCGTAATAGAGATCATAACAAAACAAGGTTTAAGCAAAAATAACCAATCAATCAATCAACAGACTCTGTCCAAAAGCCTCTAAAAGCCTAACTCTAATACTATATTAGAGCATCAAACTCAAAACCAATTGGCAATTAGTGGAAAGGCCGCGCAGGTTCATATGCTAGTTTTGGAGGTAATAATTAAACAATGTGCATAAACTCTAACAGGTTGATAATTCACTATTCATCATTCCACTCCATTACGACTGATGAGTCAAGTTTAAGTTATTCAACAAATCATCTTTTTTACTAGACCATTCAATGTCAATTCAGGTCTTCCCCTCCTAGCATCTGCATTAACAATGGTCCTTTTTTTGTTCCTACGAGAAAAAGTGCACTAGATACAAAAACCAAAAAAAAAGAAAAGCAAGAGAAAGTTTTAGCTTTGTAGTTGTATCAAATTGGAACATGACAACTATATCCATTCATCATCATTCCCTGAAACCTTCCAACAAAGAAAAGGACACTAACAGTAAGAGAAAGTCTTAGCTTCATAGTTGTAGCAGAGATCTGTAATGAACTAGAAATATTGTCGGGCAACAATGTTTCTCTACTGACTTGCGCGGGACAAATCTATCCCAATATTGATATTGAGTCAACCCTTACAATGTCCCCCTTGGGGTCGTCAGTCCCAAACAAACTACAGGAAAATGAATGAAGATTCTTTCTCGGCCAAAGCTCAGGGATACATCTTGGCAAAATGGTTATGGTACATAAAAAAGCCAAGTACCCAACACATGCTAACTACTGACCTAGATATAGGTAGCAAAAGCTATCGTTAAATGATCTCTATAACAAGAAATTACAAATGATAATGGAGTACAATCTTACTCACCCTATTTAGAATACATAGGGTAACAAAAACCTTAAAACAATTTTGTAAAACATGTTCAATCTAGTAAGAAATAAATTGTTCAGCTATAAGCAGCAAAGGATAACCACAACATCCATGTATAAACAAGGGAACGAAAGGTCAAATCAAATATAACTAGTTTACTGTAATGTGCTTATCACTTAC
Source organism: Arctostaphylos glauca (assembly GCA_019985065.2). NCBI lineage: Eukaryota > Viridiplantae > Streptophyta > Magnoliopsida > Ericales > Ericaceae > Arctostaphylos > Arctostaphylos glauca. Next base: position 11,092,984 of record JAHSPW020000014.1, read on the forward strand.
ATCATAGGTGTCCACAAGAGCTAGAAAATCGTTCGGAAATGCTAGGGCATAGGAGGTGAAGGCCGCTAACTCGCTTTGATTTGTTTCACCAAAAACTCCATGTACTAAATGCGACCACTGAGCATACACAACCAAAACAATTGAAAAAAAAGCAAGATAAGAAAACACATAAAAAAAACATAAAGTTAAAATTTTGTCATGGGCCCATTTATTGTCATACTATGGAAAAAGATGCATAAAAAAAGCAACATGAATCGGTCGTATTTACAAAAATGCACTTAGATGCATTCCTACCTGAAATTGCAAGACAAAAGGATGCGGCATGATGATGGAGAGCATTGCAAGAGAAGCATTAAATATAGAACTTTTAACGGAGCACCCCATGGACATTATACAATCATGCTTAGGATTGAATATGGCTCTGCTTTTGTCTATTTTAGAGATTGAATGTTGAAAAAATTGATGGTTTTTCATCAGGTTTTAGCAACTAGGGTTATCTGGTAATTTATCAGACAGGGTATGCATCCTGTGGGTTGTGTTATTGTTCATATTTTTGGGCCTTTTTATATGCTTCTAAGGTCTAGGGATTAGAATACTCTACATAGTAAAGCTATATTGTTACTTTTGCGGGTTAAGGTATTTATGATTTATTATGAGTACATGAAACTCTAGTAGACTATATTATGCATGTAAGCCTTCTTTCCAAAACAGAACTGAGTTTATGGGAACATAAATTTGTCTAGGCTAACTCTTGCAAGGGTGAAGTGCTTCTTCCTCCTCTCTTTAACAAAGAACTCAAAATAGTACTCTTGGGTTTACATTGGTCCCTACAGCACCCTAAACCCCAAAAAAGCAAAAACCAAAAAGTGCACTTTTATAACCGAACACGCTTAAAACCTTTTTGCTAGTTACTGGCCTTCAATTCAACCATCAAGCCCCTGAGTTACTCATTGTTTGAGCATTCAAATAGCTTAAGTTCCGAAAATCCTACTTGAACTTATTAGCTCTTTTTGCTGAGTCCAACAAAATGAAAAAAAGAGGTTTTCTACCCCTTTCAAAAAAGCCTCAAGCTTATCTTTCAATATATTCCTACCCTAAAAATGCAACAAGTCCAATTGTAGGATAAGTTTCACAGTCGGTCCTACATTAATGATGACATAAACCTAGCATAAGCAGGACCAATTGGAACTTTCAGAAATCGAAGTGCCATTGACCCAGGGTGAATATACCTTCGAAGATATTTGAAGAGGCATTATCAAATTCTTGAATAACCCCGATGCAAGAGAAAATGGTCAATTGAATGAGAAACACAAGTTCGAGCATAGAACTCAAAGATGACAGGTGGGTCCGAAATTACTGTGCAAGATTATCATAGTTTGCATTGCTCATAAAGACTTATCCTACATATCTTGGCATAAATTCATAGGGAGAAACAAGCTCTCAGTATACTAACTGATATCTGAAGTGGATACCTACAACGGTAGCTTCAAAAGCAGAAAAGTAAGGCCCACCAGCTCAACAGCAAGGGAAAGGGAAGTCACTCAAGTTAAACAAGAAGCAAGGTAAGCAAAACCGTAATTAACTTCTGCCTCTACATGTAGAGGTAATGCACATGGTATTTAAAGATCAGGAGGACAATAATGCTGGATTTTTCATAAATGAGTGACTTGAGTAGGGAATAAGAGATTATTTGATCGCGAAATGGTAAAATTAAGGGCACCTTTATTTTGCTTAACCATGTCTGCACCAGACTAACAAAATCCTCACAAGTGCTTGAACCATCTTGACTTCGAAGAGTTTTCTCCATGATCTCATCAGGGCTCTGCAAGTCACCGAGTCAATCAGATAACATAAACTCATGCAAGAGGAAAACAATAATGACATAATCGACAAATATCTAATCAGATTGCATAATTAAGATCAAGAAAATCACAACATCGTGGTGGGATACCAACTGAAGGTCACATCAGCAGTAAAAAAGGAGTAAACATTTACTAACAATAGGAGGACAACTGCAAATTAGAACACGAACCCCAGGAGAGTAGGAAAAATACAGCATGCACTTTAGGAGATAGATTAATGCCTACACCTGCACAGTGATAATAATCATATCCATATAAGAAAATCGCAGCATACTAACTCCTAATGACCTATGATCTAGATTCCTTTCGAGGATCCTCACGCAAATGCAAAACCTATTGCCAAACTTTGGGCCTCCAAACACACAAAAGTATGAGTAGTATCTAAACTGACAAGCTAATTATTCTTTAGTTTGTCATCTAGTGATCTGCATTTGCGACCAGCACAAAAGGAAGTCCAAAATGAGAAGTAACTAAATAGCTTCCAGGAAAGGACTACTGTTGTCTTGTGGACTCGCTACATCCAAGCAACTATAAATATCTTTCTGAGTTAATCAGAAGTCAATAAAGAACTTTAGAAACCTAATAAATCCCCAAAACTGGCAACCACGTCTTAAGGGCTTTATACCACTCTTCATTCTCTTATTCCGTCACATAATGTGCCTTTATTAATCGCCATCAAATCCACCAGTTGATATCTGAACTTCTTCAACAACAAACAAAATTATCACAGTCTTAACAGACACTTCTAGTAAGGAAAGACAAACTAGACTGCGTTTACCATTGAACAAAGTAACCTAAGAAGCAGGGAACATGAGACACGGGCATGACATGACACTACACAAACACGAACGTTGAATTTAAAAATATATAACACATATACATTCGCATTTAGAATTCATATGTTACATAACTACGGCATTTTCATCAAATTAAATGTAAAAAACAAATAAGATCACCTCAATAGATATTCCCTGTAGTTGCATAGTGTTCTCTCTCAATTTCTCCATCTCTCCCTCTCTCTCACAAAATCTCTCTCCCCATCTATACCTGTTCTTAGGTTTCTGTTGGGTTTTGAGAATCGACTACCTTAATGTAACGTGTTCTCTATTTTCTAAGTAATTATTGCAGTTTTAACTCTCAAATTATTGGATACTACTTCTATTTCTGTTAAGATTTTGAAAACTTGAGTTCTGCCCCCGTTTAAGATTTTTTTTAAAGTTACATTTTGACCCAAAATATGTCCCGCGTGTGACCATTGTGTGTCTGAAGTGTGTTCAACTAAAAGAATAATAATTACATACACAGACACCTATTTTGTCCGAGCCTGTTAGTGTCCCAGAGGTTTCTTCCAAGCATACGAGAGGACTTGGGAGGTCTCCATACTTCTGAGAAAGTAACGATGTAAATTAAGAAGATGTCCCATCGTTAATGTTGATTGTCGAACATATAGTTTTAACTAAAGAAACCAGAATAGGAGTGAACTCTAAGTTAAAAATGCGGTGAAATGCTTTATAACCAAAGGCTTCTAGTTTAAACAGGAACGGGATAGGTGTGTAGAGTGACTGTTCTTCCAAACATAGAAACAAGAACAAATGTTGGGGAAAAACTTGATGGAGAGGAGATATCTAAGAGAGATTTTTCACTATACTTTTTAATAATGACAAAGACTGTCGCGCCCAAATAGGATTGATGAAATGGAGAAGTGCTCATGTATGCGGTGTGATCATGGACTACATGATAAGTTGAAAGAGAAGTTCTATGGTACAACTATTAATGAAAATCCTGTTTGTATGGTAGAGAATGTGGGATAGTAGAAAATAACATGTTTGACAAATGCATGCGGAAAATGAGATGTTTGAGTAGACTCTTGAAAAGTTGGAACTGGAATCAATTGAAAATAAAATGGAAAGAAGTTGATCGAGGTGCTTTGGCCATTTGTGACCCAGACCAAGTAATAAACTGATTAACAGTACTACGACCCAAATTATGCACTAAAAAGGAGTGATATGACCCTAGAGAGCCAAAAGGATGAGCAACAACTAGAAAACAAGCTGGTGAGAAATGACCTAATCGCCTTTGACATACATCCAATGTAACTTTGGATAAAGATACTGAAGAAATTGGATTCATCTAGCCCACCAAGAGAATGGGTGAAAGGCTTGTTGTATTGTTTTTGAGTTAGATAATCACTCTATGACACTATCTTTACTTCCACAATGCTCATAATAATTTACACCTATAAATAATGAAACCTATTTTCTCCTAGGGAGATTCCATATCATGTAACTCTATCGGGAAAGTTGGACAGTGTTTCTAGACAAATAATAAAGAGGGGGGAAAATGTTCCTCCAACCAAAAACTTGAAGAAAATAAACCCAGCATATGGTAGATTGTGTAACACTGAGCTGCCAATATCTCGACTTAATCAAACCCAACATACAAAAATCATAAATAAAAGATTGCTATGTTATTAGATGAAAGTGAATAAAATGATGGTTGCATGAACACTAGAACGTGCATATTGCAAGGAAACCTGGAAAAATAGTGAAGGACCTCAAGAGATAAGAAGCATAAATACGGCGATGGACCAACAAAAGATATGTTTCTAGTATATAGCTTGCTCAATGTCAAACTTCTGAACGGAAATTTCTTGCAAACTATACCAACCATGAATGAGCTAACAAAAGCATGCGAATGCGTTCCTTTGAGTGGAATTCCAAACAATCTCCCAGCTTCAACATTGCTGTCAGCACATCACAAAAAGAAGATAAGCCACACCAAGATCTAGTTTGATCAAGAAGTTACATGGAAAAAATAACCAGCTATTCTAAAGTCACTCAGGAGGAGAAGGAAAGAAAGAGAGGGTGGGGGGGGGGGGGGGGGGGGGTGTTGGGTGTTGAAGCAGAAACAGTTTAAGAAGCATGGCCTTGCTGAACATTAAGGGATTAATTCTTGTTACTCTATTCGGCTTCACTTGCCTTAAGCTCTCCTGCTTTATCTTGGCAGCCATTTCGGACTTGCTTTTGTTGCCTTACATGTCTCGTAATAAGAGCAAATTTAGCTTTCAATTGTCCCCTACTTTAACAACAAAATTCCCTCAAATTTCCACATTCTGAAACCTCGCTAACCAGAGAAAAATGTGGAAAAGAGCTCACAAGCAGGAAACTGGTATGCTTTGTGTTTTGAATGGTCTGTCATATGATTGCTAGGGATAAAGGGGTGCTATGGCTACAGATAAAACAGAGCCACACAACCAGGGTTCAAGAAGGTCACTCGGATTGATTAGGAAAATATCAACCACAGACAAAAAAGTCCAGTTGTTGGACAAATCAAATTGACAACACTTGCATCCTTGTGTGTGGCAAGAAAAACAGCAAAAAAGTAAGAGTGCCTCTTCTCCACCCCAGCCGATAACTGGGAGTGGCTCAATAAAAGAAACAGTCAATTTCTAATTATAACAAGCCGAGTCTTGATAAATCTTAACATGAACAACGGGCTCCAAATAAGTTTGACCTATAAAGTAAAATGCCTTCTAACAGAATAAGTGATTCCAATCCCAATACATTGGATAGTTATCCAGACATTTAAAGGAACTATTTCATATCCAGAAGGAATCACCTCGTTGCATCAAATCCTCCCATATAGCTATATTTGGAAGCCCCTATTCCACCATCGGGCCCCTATAAATGAAAAATGTACCGTAGAATATGAAAATAAGATAGAATTTTTTCGAATCATCAAAAAAACTGCTACAACCTGTGCACGGCGAAGCCCAAACTCAAGTAGAAGTTTTGATTTTCCAGCGACAAAACGATGCCTTGCCGCATTTGTAGCAACTAGTGATGCATAATTTATGAGATTCAAAAATGGAGTTTCCACCAATTGAACCACCTGAAACAACAATAATAATTCAAGAGTAAGCTGGTAGCTGCGTACATGGCCAAGATCCAAACTACAAACAAACATTTTTGGAAAGTAACACATGCGTTCAGCACCCAAAAAAAAAAAAGAGGAAGAAAAGAGCTCTGGAGAACTAATTTGTCAGAACATGACACAGGAAAGTATGTACTCACAGCAATTGGCCCTTCAACTCTCATGAGAGGTACCTTCGGCAAAACAACAGAACCCTCCGGAACAGCATATACTTCAACATCAGAACAATCAATTCCTCTAAGATAATCGTAGAAGTCATCCTATAGTTGAGTAATCACCAGTGATCAGTGAATCACTTATTCTGTATAGAATGAACAAAGGCACAATATCTAGTAACTCCAGTTTTACGCACCGCAAGAAAAAAGTGCAATAACCATACGAAGTTCTTTCATGTCGATGTCGGGAAACCAAAAAATTGCTAGATTTTCTAACACAGTAAATGTTTGTTAAAAGCTGAGTGAAGGTAAGAATGAAAATCATTTTTTCACATTCCCAAGCTCCCAGCCACCTCCAGGAGTCCAGGACAGTGCTTCACTTAGGACATTGCACAGTTACATATATAGAAGTGAAAATCATTCCTCCAATTGCATATACATCATAGGTCGAAGTTCAAAAGACTTTAATTATCGATCCCTAGATAGTAAAGGTGAACAAACATCACTATTTTGCCACTAGTCTACTAATGTTCCCAATGACCTGGTTTACCTCACATGTTGTAGGTAAGGATGACCGGATAAAAGCAATCTCCTCTGCTGTAAATTTGAAATTGGCAATGAACCTTATGCACTCTTCAAGACCAGCAAAAATCGTGTATTCACCACCAAAGGGGTTCTTCCGGAAATATAAATCAAACCTGAAACATATTAAAAAGCTTATATTTGATGGGTTTATAAGAAATATCCAAAGCATATCATGCCTGAAAATTGCTTCACAGTATAAGAAGAACAGAGTTAGATGCTCAAAAGCTAAAGGAAATGCAGTAGAGAGATGAAACCCTTTAGAAGAGATAAGCACTCCACTGTGTATCAATTCACGGGTACATATTAACGTCTAATTGTAAGACAAAAGCTCATACTTTCTGAAAGCAACAAAAAAAAGAAGAAGAAAAAAACCCAGTATAAATTCCCTAGAAGCAATCTGATAAACGATCTCCGAAGGTGAAGCACATATCCATCCAACATTAGATTCTCAATGTTCCTTAATAAATGCCAGGAAGAGTCTCACAAACTTAAAGTAGAAGATTTTAGCCCCATTGCGAGATGCATTAGTACTATTTAAACCTGGTAATTATCTTTAGAGATTCTAATGTTTGTCGAATCCATTCAACCAAGCTCATCAGTTTTTTTTTCTCAATCAAATTATCCATGTTCCTTGGAATAGACTCAAATTCTTTTCCTGTGGTTCTTACTTCTCTTCTTACCAGAATCCAAATCCTCAAAATACTCCAACTAATCCCGCCAATGCTTTTTAACTTTTCCATGACGAGTAGTTTTCCCTAAAAAATCTGCAAATCTTTCTTAGGGAATCTTATTTCTAATTAGTTCACTACATAATAGAACAACTATATTAGAAAATTTATTTCCATAATCAACACATACGAAAAAAAGAAGAAGTGTGTTTGCTTTTCCTTTGCTATAATTTCTGCACAGTTAATGACAATGACAACTAAATGGAGACCAAGGGACAGTAAAGTCCCAATCAATTGCTCCAAAACAACCAAAACGTGAATCAATGCAAAGTATATCCACCAAACAACAAAACAATACATAAACACCAAACAAAGAACAAAGCAAGCGAGAATTGAAGGGGACTGGAATACGAATATGGAAAATGGGCTCACACAGCGCGGTCGTTGTGCTTGCCAGCTTTCCAGTAGGCATAGGCCATAGTGAACTGATAGAGATCCGATAGCAGAGGCGTCACCATTGGATTGGTAGGACCGGGGATAGCCGGATAACGCCGGTTATCTTCCTCTTTGGAACCATTCGCTTTCCCCTCCATTGTTTGCCGTGAAATCCTAGGGTTCAGTCTTCTCTCTCCACAATCTCCAGTTACCTGTATCTATCCAATTCTACCTACAAATATTAAGTGTGTGTTTTTGTGTGTGTGTGTGTATAGGCGAAAGCAAACGTGAGTACAAGGGTGATGGAAGGCGGAAGAGAGAGAATTGTAGAGAGAGAAGGGAAGGAGCTGTTGAGACCGTTAGAAACGAGGGGTTGCGGGAAGTCGAGAATCAACTTTTACAAATGATACAAACAGGGTACAAACCAGGGGAATAGAAAATAAAACTGTGGAGATACATGATGGCCTCTGCCTTTGCTTTAACACCTTAGTCACGAAATACGTGTGTGCTTGCGCAACCATAAAAAATGTATTTTATAAAAATATTACAAATTATTACAATTCGTAATATTAAGAATTGAGAATGTAATATAATAAAATCGCAATATGCACAGCAGGATATATTGTGCGTCAAAATAATATTATTTCAGAGTACAAAAAACTATTTGAATACTATCTGAACCCTCCCCGACCGATTGAATAATTTTGTGTGTGTTAAAACGACATCGTTTTAGGCGTACAACGCGTTCTATTGTGCGTAATGCACAAGCAAATTACTCCATTGAAGAATTATGCGACTGAAATCACAGTACCATACACGTAATTAGTCAAGTCTTCCAATTTTAATGCTTTGTGGACCTTGTTGTTCACTTTTATTTGACTAAATTATCTATTTGTCTATTTGAATCTTGACATATACGTGTCCACATTCAAGAAGAAAATACTAACACATGGATACAAATTTATTCGGCCTATGTTATAATTAAATAATTAAATTATTTTATTTCTTGTAAAATTTAATTTAGTTACATTTGTTTGGTCGAAGTTGATTATATTAAATGTGGGGTATGATTAATTTTGGAGAAATTGATAAAAATATCCCCAAAACCATAATCCGCGTTTTATTGGGACATATTTATACTTGGAGATCTTACTTTATTGTTTAATCTAATAATTATCCCAGATCAAATAAATCTGTGAAGTAAGCTAATTAGTAAATAACACAATAACTAATGCTAATTAAACAAGCCATTTGTCCACACAATTCCGATAGTTATGGGTTGATACTTGAAGTTCTATAAAATATTGATACTTTTATTGATGTGTTTAGACGAAATTAAAAGAAATTTAAATTATTTTAACATGTGAAAAAGAAAAATAGGTCTTCTCCATACACCTATTAAGTGATCACGTGGTACAGACCCCTTTTACAACCAGTAAGATTCATGCACTTTAATTAGTAGTCAAGTTAATGTTTGACCCAAAGGCCACGCCAATTGGCAATAGGTAAGACTGAGGAAGGTGCGCTAAGTCAAGTCCATATTTAGTGTCGTCGCAATCGTACAACTTTTGGAAACAAACACGTCTGACCTAAGATTGAGGTAGGTGCACTGACTGAGTAATCAATCTTTCTCTGTTTCACCGTCCACACAATTTGGCCCTCTCTCTATTTGTGCGTTCAAACAGAACTCTCATGTACTTCTTTACATATATATATATATTATATATATATATATATAACGACGGATTTGGAGTCTTATTGTGCATTTCGAATAGGACATATTGTGCGTTAAAATAATATTATTTTGACGCACAAATACTAACTGAACAGTTAAATACTAATCGAATAATTTCGAAAAAAATATTTTGCGTGTCAAAATAACATTATTCTAGTGCTGCACACCACAACAAACTTCTCCATTTCAAAAAAGCTAATATCATACACAACTACACAAATACTTTTGCACAGTCCAATTTGATTTATATTGTTTTAAAAAAAAAGCGTTTGTTAATTTTATATCAAATTTTTGTAAGTAATTGGTTCGTTTCGATAAGAAATTTTTAAAACTTATAAAATTATGAACAAAGTTCTAAAACACTCCGATGAAAGTAACCCTAAACAGATATATGTTTTTAAATTATTTGTCTCTTTTTTTATTTTTAAATGTAGTTGATATTTTTTTTTCTGAAATTTTTCTTCAAGACGAATTAATAATTTATTTAAATTTGACATAAACTAATGAATGAAAAAAAAAAATTGAAGAAAAAATTAGGCTAAATCCAACTCGCATAAGGCCCATTTGTTTGTGTAGTCATGTGTTCCTAGCACAACTGTTTCTTTATTCTTATGATACCCTAATTAAATTGTGTTGCCAGTGAGATCGAGCACTCATGAGGGAAAATCCTGGTGGACATTTGGATGAGTGGTCAAAAATCTCACACCGCTTAGTAAAACATTCGGATGAGTCGTCAAAGATTCTACAATGCTTAGTAAATATAAGTAAGTCTTTTTAAAATGATGAGGACGCTAAAATCTAATAAAAGTTCACAGTTAAAAACACATTTTTCCAAACTCAAATCAGATTTTGAAGCCAAACTGTTAACATCTCCATACATCCACTCACCCCAGTCCCCACACCTGTCCCCCAATGTGTGTTTGATTTGTGTTCCGTCATGTGATCGGTTTTTCTATTCCTAACGCCATTTACAGAGCAAGTATTGGTGCAGAGTTGGGCAATCATTGTCCGTAGCTAAATTGAAAACATTCGGGCTACCCTCCACTAATTGGGGACCATTGTAGAAGAGATAAAACTCTGCATAAACTTACTCCAAAAAAAGTGGTAGCTGGTTTTGAACATAAAACTTCAGAAGAAACGAATTAATAAATTTCGGACCTTAATTAGTAGGCCAACCGCTTGTGAATAAGTGTTAATTAGGCAGGCAACCGCCAATAATTTCATGAACAAGTAACTTTAGATAGGCACGAAGAAGATCTCGAACAAGAAGCTAAAGGATCATAGCATATGAAGTTTAAACATGATCTTGGACATTTACTTTTTTTTGGCTAAGCAACTACATGAGATTGTTGTTCCAATAAAAAAGAAAACAAGAGGAAACGAAAATAGGAGGGCTAGGCTTATTACTTTAGAAAAAAACAAACAGGAAACTAAAATCTAAGACATGGAGCACAGTTACGAAGATAAATAATGAGTAATTCATATAATTGATATTGCAGATTATAAATACTAACACATGATCGAGAAACAGCCTAGAAAAGTACTAGTGTATTGTACAGATAAAACAACTGGCTCGCCTAAATTATTGGCAGCTATATACCAAACGCATCAAGCAACAGCAGTCTACCAAAAAGGCCAACAGCAATAGACAACGAAACTAAGAAATAATTTGCATACCATCTGAACAAACTTCCCAGAAGGTAAACCAATAGATAGCATTAAGATGTAGACATTTCAAAGAGCAATCAAACTCTAAAATGGAAATGGCAACAAAGATCCAAAGTCTAAAACAACTGTTTATTCTAGCAGAAATGGTCCAGGAATTCAACCACAATAGCAGCATTTGTGAAAAAACCCACAACAACAAAACTTAGCAGTCAAACATTTGTCTAAAACATAACCTCACCAAATGTTCAAAAACCCATAAGATATGTCTTAATTTAAGACCCAAAACCTGCCATTCATGAAATGTGCTGTGAGAGATGGGGGGGAGGGCGGAAGTTCTGATGGCAAATTTAAAAGAGAAGTTTTCAGACAGCAAGTCCAGTTGCTTTGCAGATGGGACAACTATTCTTTAGCAGCAGCCACTGCTTGATGCAGTCGTAATGAAATTCATGGCTGCAATCAAGCTTTCCTATCTCCTCTCCATCAACAGGATCCTCCTGCAATTGATTAAGCATAGAGTTCAGTTAGAAGCTTCGAATTGACCACAATAGAAACAATCCACTGCAGTGACGGAGATACAAGTGGACTAGCATGGGCCATGGTCCCCCGCTTAATGAAACACTGCTTTGTAGACAGCTTCGGAATCAGTGAAAGCATTCCGTTTTGGGTCTGATGTTTTCTGTTAGTATAGTGCAGTATTTGCTACAACTTACCATTCTACAGCCCGTAAAGATATGGATTTTATTTATTATCTATGCTTACACAGAATCAATCATTTTATGACTTTTACTACACATGTTTTCTACTTTTGGTCTATTACTATTTAGGGTCTTTTGCCATATATTTGTAATATGTGTATATATACATACGCATATACTCAAAAAGGCTACGAGGTGTGCCCAAATTCTCTTACATAAAGGGCCAAACAGATGCATCTACCCCATTTGTCCATTTTGCTTGCATATAATGTCTGCCTGTGAAAATATTTGAAATTTTTCTCACTAATAAAAAATTTCCCATAAATTGTTGTACAAAAAAATTCCAACATCCTGTAAAAAACTAAATAACAAAATTTGGACGAGTTTCTGTAATATCCAAAATAGAGAAAATAGACTCTTTGATTATAGTGTTGTTTACCTGACATATTACACACATTTCGTCCACTGGAGGGCCTAATCTCGTTGACTGAAAGGTACGCCGCCTTAGAGCCCCCAAAATAGCATCTTCGCTTAATCCGGTGCTAACATTTCTGATCTGGTTTTCCAAGGCCAATAATTCCTAAAGCGTAATTTATGAGTCAATTTCATAATAACGGGTAAAACACCAAAAAAAACAAAACAAAAGATCACCATGAAAGTGTTACCTCGTAAGAGAAGTCGTGAATATCAAAGCGCATATTGTGGTAAAGATCCTCGCCCACAGCTTGTCCTTCATTCAAGGGTCCATGTACCATGAACCCATCCTGGAACACAACCCCGAATGCAAGTCATTTTTATTTTATTTGCTAAAAATGTCAAGATTTCTAAGGTTCGAATACTGTTATCAATCGTTGCTCCTCCTTAATAGCAGCAATTAGTACCAAAAAACAATTATATTGGAGAAACATGCACATCTTGACCAAGTTCTATCTAGATCCCAAAGCATGCACAGACTTGATAATCGAAGTATAAAATAAAACTAGTGAAGATTTAACCTCATTTTGCGAGGTGGTTTCACCAACCAAGCCGAAATTTCGCAGAATATCAAAGGCTTGGTGAACCTGCTTATAGAAAAAAACAGACTTATTTAGAGCTTTGATTGGGAGAATGGTTAAAATTGTTAGAAGGAACACCAAAAGGATATTATTGAAGCAAATGAAGATGTATTACTATTTTCACGTCAAATGAGTGCCCACCAAAATGAAGAACCTACTAAAATGCACACTTCACAATTTGCTTTCCATGTTGAACAACAAAAGATGCAATTACCTCCTTACAAATCGGTCAATTGCGCCCATTTCATAGACAATCATCTCCGAAATATGTCTTTAGAAATTGAAATCTCTTTGTGATCCTTCCATTTAGAAACAAGTACTACTTCTAGGGCACTTCCATCGACTGAAACTTTGTAATTACCTAGTATGTCGTAGGCTTTCTCTTCCATATGCCTAGTAACATTACACGTAATTAAAGCAAAAGGCTACAAAACTAATGTCTGACCTTGCCAAGTTTGATATGAAAAACAGGCGCTTCAGGACATTGATACAGATCCATGTCCTTGACAGAATCATTAAAATCCCTTTTAGTTTTAACAAATCACCTTTCTAAAGTAAGGACTCTTCTTTTTCTTTTTACATATTATAAAAAAATATGCATAAGTTTTGGTCTTTTTTGACGTTTCCATAAACGCAATAATCGAAATACTTTCCATGGCTATTTTAATTCTTGTCCTACCCTGTTGATATATTTTTTTACTAATCCTGCTACCACAGCCACACCGAATTAGAGTGACAATTTCAAATCTCTTACATCAGTTATTCCTGAAGATGAACAGGTTGAGGAGGATGTGGCACATAGGAATTAAGTGGACTGATTTTATCCTGTAGCGCTCGTGAGTGTTTCAAGATTGTAAAATTGACATCAAGTCTCAGGGAAAAATTCATAGAACCAACACAAGACATGATTCAACATATGTGGCCGAATATTGGATGGTCAAGGAAAAAAAAAACCTGATCAGATGAAAAGGTAGCTGAAAGAAGAATGTGGATTAATGATTTGACAAGAAAAAATAAGGGCGAAAAAACGTGAAACATGTTAGGGACAGGTGCATCGTAGGCCAGTTAATGTGCCTGTAAGGAGGAGTGGTTTGATACACATGGAAGATGGCAAAACAAATAGAGGAACGCCAAAGATAAGAAAAGAGATGATTACTGAAATTAAAACTCGGGTTTGGGACAAAAGCTTGTTGATTTGAGTTTAGAATGGGTGTTTACTTTTCTATTGTTTAATGTATGGTTCTGTAATACTCTTTGAGATCTAGGAAGACACTTTTTGAAATTAGTTCCCACCGTATTTCAGCTTTTAATACAATTCACCATGTCCATTTCTGACCTCTTGCCGTTTCGGTTTCTAGCTTATTCTCTATCGACTTGTAAATGAATAGAAGTTCTCCTTCTAAACAGAAGGCATCCTTATTGCATATAAACATTTTTTTTTCAAATTCCTAAAACACCTTGCAGCTACTCTAGGCTTTACTCTGAGGGGAGGCATGATCGTGACAAAGATGAGAAATAACTTGGACACACCCAAGAACCCTACATAGGTATTGGACAAAGGCAGACTTTCCTACTCAATCCTTTTAATAAGATGCTAATTGTTATTGCATGTAAAACAAAAGGTTTGATACGAAAATGTACATTATGGTACACAATGTTTTGGATGTCCAAGAACTTGCAATAAAAAAGCATTTTGGAGGCCTAGCACTTAACCATGGTTTATGAGATGGATCAAGAGAACTACAGAAGTTTAAACATCACAGAATAATTATGAATACGATTTATGGGAAACTTTGCTAGTAAAAAGAATGAAGGGAATGAGTAAAATTTTAAATTTCAACTACCGTTAGCACTCTAACTCTTGACTGGACGTCAATCAAACTCTGCAACGAAAGCAAAGTACGAAGCACCATATTATCAACCCTTGGAAGTGTCTGAAATGCCCTTGCATTATCAAGTCGAGATTCACGAAGATTCCTCATGTTGACTGAAGAACTTGAAGCTGGTAAGGCGAAAGCGATCTGACCTCCCGAACCAAAATCAGCCAATCTCCTCATAGACGATAGATGGACGCCATAACTAAAGCTACTCTGAGAGCTTCTACTTGCATTCTGTTGAGGAATCCCCAGAGGAGGAGATAACTGGCTACCTGCGGAAGCAGCTGGCACATAACACCCAGGGTAGTCACTTGAATACACTAAAATAGGAGGAAAAAAATAGCAGACTAATATTGAAAAAACTTAATTCATTCCATCCATTATTGGAAACAAAATGTGAGAGTCCTTTAAATAGGCTATTACAGAAAAAGATAGCCCTGATAAATCCTATCAAACAAGATACATCTCATAGAACAATAAAGATAAATCTTAAGTAACAGATAAATGTATGACATAAAATCTAACAGATAAATCGATGACATAAAATCATTCTTTAACCTTTCTTGTTCCCCATCAATTATCTAATTATTGTTATAGCTTATCCAGTCTATAATCATTTCTACTTTCTAGGGAAACCAAATCCTCTACTGTTAGAAAAGAAAGTAATGCATCCATTACTATATTTGCTTGTGAAAATAAAATACACATTACGTATCTCGTCTGCAACAATGAGAAGAAGCTTTTCAGTAGTAGAAAACAACAAAAGTACAGTGCCTAAGCAAACTACAAGATCAATGCATGAATGATCGTGTGGCTCCGTTCTTTGGGAAAACGTGTTATATGGTATGTAGTGAGGCTATTATACTTTGTTTTTTCAATAAGCTATACCCTAGCCACCATACAACATATCAAAATATGAAAACTTGTGACACAAATTAGCCAAATTTTATGGATTTGCATAATTGTATCGACAAACCGTTAATATCATCATATTAGAATTCTTATTTTACATATTTTAAGATAGTTATCATGTATTTAGTGTTTTACAACTACCCTGACCAAAAATTTTGGACCGCTACTGTGTACCTGATGCGCCCGTCTGATAATCATAATTTCTGGGGACGACTCCCGAAGTCATTAGAATTTGGCGGCTTGAATTCCCCCTGTCAATTTCAGAAACAAGCATACTCTGCCTAGAGGCACTCCTAGGAACGTATTGGGAATTATCTTGCTGCCGAAATGCATCACGGCCACTTGGAGCAATGACCGGTGAATTAGATGAAGTACTGATAGAGCTTGGACTAGTTGTCCAATTTGAATAAGAAGGCTGAAATAGTTGGGAGCTACTGCCAACATATGAAGCGGAAGACAAGCTTGAACTGGAAAACTCTTGTTGATTTGCTGAATTCATTCTCCGACGGGTATTTCTCTCCTGGATTTCTGTATTTCGTTCTGAACCTGAAGTTTGACTCACATAATCCACAGTTATTTCCTGGTCAGCTTCCGCATAGCTATCCTCATATGCTACATTTAGATCAATGTGATTTGTGACAGCACGAGAAGTCGCACTTTGCAAAGTTAATGGTCCAATCTCAACCAGACCAGTATTTGTTCTGTGTTCCGGCATGGGACTAATCCAAATGTTTGAAACTGGAGAAGGCAACCATCCATGGTCAGTATTTAGAGACTCTACATTTTCTCGTACCAAACCAAGGTTATTGACATCGGAACCATGGTTGAAAGAAGATATAGGGTCGGAGGAGCTCCTTTCACGTTTTGTCATCGTTATTGTATACTCCCAACAAAGTTTATAAAATCAGGTTTTCAAGTTTGAGCCTTTTGCTGCAGTACTGAAACCAAGACACCACCATTAGAATGAATCTAGAGTAAGTTTAGGGTGTAATACGACTAGCAATGTACAAGCATACTTATCAAATATGCGTTTCTACCAATTTTTTTATTACCAACATAAGACATCAAATGGACAGCATGCGTCACTTAACATAACAAAAGAAAATGTAACAAAGTAATGGAATCTACACAAGAAGGGAGGGAAAAAAGGAGGATCGAGAATTCTAATACAAAGCGTGGAAATGAAAAAGTTGAATACTACGAAGAACCTTAAGGTAGGACATTGTTGGCTAATGCAATTTATGAACTTGAACATTAAGTTATCTGATATGGAAGGCATAATAAAGCATCTAATAACTCAGTGGAAGAGTACCATAGAGAGCATGAGAAAATAGTTTTTGCTTGACTACTTCCACCAACATGCATATGTCCAAACTTCAAATTCTGCGCAGCCCACAAAAGAACAAACCAACACAGACTTAAATAGATATCTAATCGAAAAGTCCAGTTTGTGAGGTTTCTCAATCACTCATTGTGCTGCTTCAACAAAATGAACTAGAAGAGGTTTGGAAAAAAGAATCAACTGGAGAAGACAAAAAGAAAGACCACATAAAAAATCTAGCGATATTTTATCATACAAAGTGTCAGTAACGGGAAAAAAAAAATCAGCAATAAGAGAAGAAAAGCAAACGGAAGCACAAACACATTCCCACGAAAGACACTCTCATATCGCACTTTAAAGAAGCAGAGCTATAGAGATGTTAAAGCATCCAACTCAAAACCAATTGACAATGAATGGAGAGACCGCCTAGACTCATATACTAGTTTTGGAGCTAGTAATTAATCAAAGTGGGACACACTTTAACATGCTCCCACACATGCAACCCTTAATCCGCACATGAAGAGGTAAACAACGTATCCATAGCACACGGATCATAAGAAACAAGGTGCACTTAAAGCACAAACAATGAGGCAATCAACCAAGAGAGTCCTGTACAAAAGCCTTTGAAACCCGAGATCTCATACCATATTGAAGGAGAGGCATCAGGCTTATATACTGTTTTGGAGACAACATCGCTTATGTATATTTTGAACATATAAAATTTATCAAGCTATTTTATTTTAAAGGTTACCCCTAATTTTATCTTGATGTGGAATCTGGTCATACAAGCAAAGATCTCATAAGCACAAAATGATGGCAGACGTATCATAAACATCAAGACTCAAAATTGAAGGTCCTAACTTTCTAATTCATATATCAGGAAGCCAATTTTTATTAACAAGAAAGCATTTAAACTTGATTTAGATAGACAAAGTATATAAAAACAAAAACTCTAGACGATGCAGAACCTTTTTTTTTAAATGATCTACATGAAGGTCTTCCCACTTTTGAAAGGGTAGCATCAGTGGTATCTCTTTACCACTGCTTAATCTTGGTAAGTGTCCAAGAACAAATATCTAGGATGGAAGATACAAATCCTTTCAATCTTTTAGCTTTGGGATAAAAACTAGTTTCTTGATTTTTTTGCTGAGTTAATTTAGCATAGATGAATTGATACGTGATTCATTCTAAGGACATAAAATCAAGAGAGTTGAAGGTAGTAATTCATACAATATATATATATATATATATATATATATATATATATATATATATATATATATATATAATCTAAGGGCTGGAGGTAAAATTTTCTACCTTAATCGAAACAAATCGCGATGAAATTGATGTAAAACTTCCTCGAAACCCCAGCTTTTCTTGCTTTCTCAGAACTTCAAGAAACCTCACAACCTCTCTCTCTCTGCTTTTGGATGATGAAAATGGTTCCCGAGAACCTAAAGATTTGAGCTAATTTTATAGATCCTAGGAATCAAGTTCTCCTTTAAACTACAAATAAAACTGAATCTTTACTTTTAACCATTCTATTATGTTGTCATAATACTGTCCATAAAATTAATCGATGTAGGATGAACTCTAGCAAGAGATGTGGCGTAGATCCTGAAGGAAGACCTTATTGCTTCTCTCAAGAATCTACCTATAGGGTAACTAATCACCATTAGTCATTCATTTCTAAGCCACAAAGTTAAAAACTTCCCAAAAGGACTTCAAAATCTAGAGATTGAAAGAAAAATAAAACAATTTAAAGGTTTCATGGTGAACATTACTCAGAAGCAAGTACGCTATCAGTCACTACTAGACAGCGAAGCTCACCCAGATAGTCCAAAAAATCACCAACATGAGCAAAAACCAACCCAATCATTTATAG
Organism: Arctostaphylos glauca; assembly: GCA_019985065.2. Lineage (NCBI taxonomy): Eukaryota > Viridiplantae > Streptophyta > Magnoliopsida > Ericales > Ericaceae > Arctostaphylos > Arctostaphylos glauca. The sequence goes on from JAHSPW020000014.1 coordinate 11,111,770, forward strand.
TTGCACGCATAAGTACCAATTTATTGATTACAAACTAAAAGATTGAAGCACCCATGAAGCATTTGGCCAAATCAGTCATAGCACAACAACAAAAAAGGGAAAGAATATTGCAAACGGCAACAATAAGGGAAATAATTGTGCGGAAACAGCAAAAAAATTAACAATGAGGCTTTTCAGGTAACCGTACCTTCAGCTATCACATATTTTAAGTGGTCATAAATCATTGATGCGTCAATGGACTTTGAACCCCTATAATTGTAAGATAGTTTTATAGTTATTCCTTGATGCATATACTCATTCATTTACAATTTGGATATGGACTAATTGCAAATCCTAGATTTGATCAAATAGTGCCTTCCTCATAACGTTCAATGATCTAACCTCATAGAACAAAAATAAAATGAAAGGAAAATAGACCTTGTCCATGCAAGGCCAACTAAATCATCAACATAGCTTCACTTCAAATTCATTGCTTAATTTTTATCCATGCAAAGATAGAACGGCACGAAAATTGTACAACTCAAAATTTACCATGTGATTGTTGGTTTGACAACTTGAAAATGTGTTATCGTTAAACTTGATCGATTAATGGAGCTGTCAACGAAAGAAATGGACAATAACCTTAAAACATTTCTACGTACACAATGAGACAATCATTTTTTACCACAGAAGGTTGTACAACAGCTAAAGAGCCACAAATACATGTTACCACGTCATATAAAGGAACCTTGATGTTTCACACACACACACGCGCGCGCGGAGATTTTGAGAAAGAAGAACCCCGAATTAGGTTAAAGATCTAAATCTAGTATCAATAATTATAAATCATGATGAATAAAAAGAGCAACCACTACATCAATGCCTGTATCATTAAAGCTTTGGATTTCCAAAGTGGATATTGCTACATCCCCGAAACTAATGGAACGTTAAAATATGGACCATACAGGGATAATCATAACAAAGCTTACAAAAATAATGTTTTAGAATGCTTTGAAACACTTCACATACACAAACATCATTATCTTCGAAATGGAAATGCTGGAATGGCCAAGCGCCTCTGGAATATCAGTGTATCAGAAGATCACTTCATCCTGTTAGAAGTTTTTCAGATGCAGCTCTAAGCCCCGCAAGATCAAACAGATGCTGCTCAATCATCCAAGTTCAGTTATATGATTTTGATTAATAAGCTTAAAGATTTACCCATGCATGAACAAAAACAAAGTCAAGAGAGCGAGGAAAGGAAAAAAGCCTCCCCTGCCTCAAGTTTGCAGTGAATTCAAAGGAGGAAGGGGAAAAATGTTGGATTTATCTGGATTATCCATGTTTGACTTCCCAACCAAAGGTTCACTAACAAATTCAAGGGAAACATAAGAAAGACCGGTAAAGAAATAATCACAAACTCAAGTTGTCAACTGCTGATTTAATCTAGGACTAGGAGAGGCTTCCTGAACAAATGAGGCAGACAATCAAACATCAATCCCACAAAAAATAAAAAATAACCACTTGAGAAAGCACAAAACCGTATCTACATTGTGCACCAACGATCTCATGCACAACATATATAGATTAGAAGGAACACGTGACAAAATGGAAATGAACACCAGATTAACGTAGTATCGATATAAACAAATGGGTAGCAGAGATTATACCACAAGCGACTGAATGAAAGGGGACCTCTCTCTTCTCTCTAACCCTCCGTTGGTTGAACCAACAAAGCAAAGAAGACTGGGCTTTGGGAAGGGAAACTGAGAGAGCGGGGAAGGGTATATATACACATTGCTTGTAATCTGATGTGGGTTTTGGGGGATTCCTGAAACAATTATTACACTCCACAACAGGGATTGATGAGAGCTAATTGTAAGGTTAGCCAGCGAGGCCATCCTCGTGTCTTCTTCAAAATCAAATCTCCTCTCAACCCCTTCTTTCTCTCTCTCTCTCTACAGATAGGGTAAGTCATAAAGGCTTCCAGATGGATTATGGTTATTCTCTTCGTCCAACTTCGGCTTCGTTGCCTTTCCCTCCTTTGCGCTCTCTCTTAACACAACACCGCCGCCCCACCCCCCCGCCGTCGCTGAGTTTGAACTTACCCGCGGCAACTTAATTAGTTTCTTTGATTCTTTTGTCTTCATATCAACCACTACTTCCTCTATTTCTTTTGTGAGTCTAAGCAATTGCTTTTATCAACTTATGCATGGGTGGTTTCTCACAATTTCATTTTGATTACTCGATTGACTGATTATAATTTTGTTATTGTCATCCAATTCATAAAATTTATTTCATTACTTGAGATTAGCCTAATTCTACAAGCAAACACATTATTCTGAATTAAAAGAGAAATACAATGAAACTTTAAAAAATTATTTGCAAAAAGAGAAATGCTATTCGCAAGGAATCCTGCAGGGAATCGCGTAAGGATCATATGGCGAGAGTCTTTTTTTGTTTGGAAAAGATTCTTCTTTTCTCACCCCCACCATGTGATCTTTGCGCGATTCCCTACTGGATTCCTTGCAAATAGCACGACTCTTGCAAAAATAGTCAAAATGAAGGGAAGAAAAGAGACACTGTGCTTTAGCGCAAGCCATCCCCATGTTGGTTCGATGTCACATCTCATATTTGGTATCAATTTTGAAATGGCGGGAGGCCCTTTAATTCAGGTCGTCTCTATGTTAATGTCCCATCTCATATTTGATAGTGACTTTAAAAGCACCGGAGGGCCTTTACACTTCAGTACAAGCCGTCTTTATGTTGACGCGACGTCATATCTCATCCTTAGTAGCAATTTCAAAACGGCCGGAAAGCCTTTGCGCTTTAGTTCAAGCCGTCCTTATGTTGCCTTGACATTTTATTTTGCCAACATATCAAGCTTGATTCTTCTCTAAAATTTTGTTTTCCCTTTCTTTCTTTCTTTTCATTCTTCTTTTGCATGCTTTTTTTTAATTGATTTAATCCGACTCCTTGACTCCTTATCTTATTGATCTATGTGCATGTTGCAAATACGATTTTTTTTAAGGAATTACAAGGACTAGTGACAATTCTCAAGGCTATCGATTAGATAAATGAGATGACTACTTTGACAAACCATGTATAACTTATTGGTGTTGCTTTTTTTTTTCTCACCTCTAGCTCCTTCCTTCCGGTGGTCATCACCTCCAGATTGGACGCAAACAAGCACACCAGCTATATATAACAACTCCTATGATCATTTAGGGGAACTTGTTCGTGCGGCGGGTTATTATTTTCTGGTTGTTGTTTTCGATTCCCGGCGCGGAGTATTAGACTTGATCCGCTGCGATAGAGGCCGAAGAAAGAAACACAATGCGTGTGCCTCCACGAGATAAATCACTTCACCTAACTCGTTGGTCATAAGAAGATCACTGGAAGCTTTCCCTTTTGGGGTACTCATATTCAAAATTCAACCTTCAAGGCTTTGTTACTCCTTTCTTCCCGTCATGAAAGCGAAGCACCAATGTTTTTTATCCTTTTCTTCTCTTGGGTCATCGCATTTGCATGGGAGAGGTACAACAAAGTAGTCTAATGCAGATTTGAGGACTATTGTTAAGTTTCTCACTGTTACTACAATCAAATTTTGTGCATGTTATCTCAATGATATTATTGTTTATTGTTGACTTCTATCATTGTCGAACAAATAAAATAATGAAAATGTCTGTGTACGTAGATCATTTCAAAACCGTTAGATGCACGTGGGGCATTTGAATTATTGAGGATTTCATGTGCATCTAACGGTTCTAAACACATCTGTGTCCAAACAGCCTGTAATCCTAGCATTACTCTAAAATGATTGATCATGAGTTATCGCATTCTTAATGCAAGATTAAGCATGATAATTAGCTTTGTCACTATTCTTATTATTGAACTTGAAAGTTATATCATTTATAGTAATTCACCGTTAATTTGGTTTAAGTGCTGAAATATTATTTGTCGTTTTCTTGTCGTTGTTAAATTTGTCGGCGCTATTATAATTGAACTTTATCCTCTCTCTCTTTTTTTTTTTATCTCAAATGCTACTTATACTGTTAACTTATTGAAGATAATTAATTGCCAACGTTAAAAGTTATTTGTCTAACTTTTTGATTTCTAACATTGTTATATTAATTAAAAAAATTTAATTACAGAGCCATTGCAACTTAATGCAAATTTTCATTTTCAATGGTGTGATTGCTTATTCCTATAATTTATGCAAAAATATGATTACACATGTTGCGCTATAAGCTATACCGGAAAATCGAACCAAACCAAACCAAACTAAAAAATCAAACTGAATTCACGGTTTGGTTTGGTTCAGTTTTTGAGCTCGATTAGTCCAATTCAGTTCGGCTCGATTTGGTTTTATTTTTTGTAGAGAATTGCGGTTCGATTTTGGTTTTCTAGCTCTAAACACTGGATGGAACCGATCGAATCGAACTGGAATAAAAAAAAATTAATTTTTTTGTTATAATTTGTATCCATTTAAGTTGTATTTGTTTTGTTATATGTATTTTTTGTGATCTTTATTTTTTTAATCTGCATTCTCTTAGTTTTCTGTAATGTGTATTTTTTTTACGTTGGGGCTTAACTCTTTAATACCTTAACTAATTATTTTTTAATAAAAACTTAATTTTTTTTAACATTTGGGTTGATACAACCAAACTGAAATCGAAAATCGGACTGAACCAAACAGAACCAAAATGAAATAATTTGATTCGGTTTCAGGTTGAAAAATCCTAAATCAAAATTTTCACTTTGGTTCCAGTTTCTTTCCAAACCAGACCGATTACACCTTTAGTGTTGTCTTTGTGACGCATTTTCATATTTCAGCTTTTACGAAAAATGCACCCCCTTTTATGTGAATTTAAAAACTTGTCCATTTAATTACTTAAGAAAAAGACCCAGCGAATATTAAAGCAATCAAGTTTTTCCTTAATTAGTTGTTCCAATGGCCCAGAAAATTTAATAATTAACCTCTCTTAATGCGTTTAAATTAATTTACCCGCGGCAACTTTAGTACTTTCATTCAATTTTTTGCCTTCACGTCAATTAACTTTATTTCTTTTCTAAGTCTAAGCAATTACTTTTATTACTTAATGCACCGGATTCTCACAATTTCATCTTGGATACTCTATTGACCGGTGATATTTTTGTTATTGTCATTCAATCAATAAAATATTATATTTCATTACTTGTAATCAGTTTGATTCTAACAAAATTACTTTGAATTACGATAGTAACGTAAAATTTGGTGAGAATTTGAAAATTATTCTCAAAATGGTCAAAATGATTACTAACGTTGTTATTCCAGTTTAATTTTGATGCGGATTTGAGAATTGTAAAGTTTGTCAATGTTATTATGATCGAGTTAATTTTATGCATGTTATGTCAACGATATCACTGCTTATTATTGACGTCTCTATCATTATGAATTGAATAAAATGATTAATTATAGGCTATCATTTTCTTAAGATATGTAAGATTAATTATGATAATTTACTTTGTCGCTATTCTTATAATTGAACTTGAACAATATATTCTCCATTGTAATTTACCGTTAATTTGGTTTAATTGTTGAACTATTAATTGTTGTCGTCTTGTTGTTGTTAAATTTGTCGGCATTGTTATAACTAAACTTCATTCATTTCTTTTGCATCAAATGCTTACTTATATCGTTAACTTAGTTAAAATAGTTAATTGTTGAGCGTCAAAAGTTATTTGTCTGTTTTTTAATTTTTAATATTGTTATATTCGTTTAAATTTTTTTAATTACGAAGCGTTGCAACTTAAAACAAATTTACATTATCCGTGACATGCTTGCTTAGAACTCTAATCTATGAACAAAATATATATGATTACACTTCAACAATGTTGCCTTTGTGAAGCATTTTCATATTTCAACTTTTATGAAAAATGTACACTTTTTATTATGTGAAGTTAAAAATTTGTCCATTTACCTTCATTTGGCCTGACTTTTTATTGGACTAATTTTTATTGGCGCGACAACTTAATTTTTTTCATTAATTTTTTTTTGCCTTCATATCAACTATTAATAACTTTATTTTGTTTAGACTAAGCAATTACACTTATGATCAGTTAATGCATTGGATGGATTCTCACAATCTATTTTGGTTGTTCGATTGACCGATACTTTTGTTATTGTCAGGCAATCTGTAAAATTTTGTTTAATTACTTGTAATTTAGCTTGATTCTGACGAGAAAATACATTATCATGAATTACAATAGTAAAGCAAAATATGGTGAATAAAAATAATTTATCACGAGTTATCGCTTTTTTAATATAGTATTAGGTATGATAATTAACTTTGTCACAATTCTTATAATAGAACTCGAAATATATATTCTCTGTAGTAATTCACTGTTCAATTTAGTTTAATTGCTGAATTATTCACCATTAAAATATATTCTTGAAATATATATCGTCGTTTTCCTATCGTTATCAACTTTGTTAGTGTTATCATAATTGAACTAGAAGGAAGTACATTCTAAAATGGGATTACATAGTACTAAAAACCTAATCTAGCTAAACCACGGTGCAATCGGATCTTCCTCTGGGTTGTCGTTGTTGATGATCTGGAACTCGGACTTCAATTCTGTAATGGCCTAGAATTTTTTTTGTTTTTGCCTATATAATCGGAATGTCGTTAATTACTTCGTATTGAGAAGTATTACGTGAATTGGGCGATTGAATATGAAAGAGTTGAAGTGAGAAGTGAAGGGGGTGGGGGATCATCAGGTCAGGCCACAGGATCATTGGGTCAGATTCCTAAATCATCCAATCAGATTCTGAAATTTTTGGTCAGTGGTCAAACCTGATCGGTCAGGTTTTGGACCATCCAGTCAGACTTGTACTTTAAACCTGAAATTTTCAAAATTTTGAGTCAGATGCAAGACCTTACTTTGGACCATCCAGTCAGGATTTGTTATGTACTTTTTTTTTAGAAGGGACAGATTAGTTGCTTTTTAAAAGGGGTTAAATATTTTTTTAAGTACGTTCTCTCTCTTCCTCTCTATAAGGAGTCTTATTTTTCACAAAACCCAATTTCAAACCTTTGATTCAACATTAAATTCATCAAATTCCTTCAAGATTCTCCATTCATGTCTCAAGTTTGGAGACACAATTTCATCTAGAAGAGTTTTTTTGGAGTTTCTTACCACCATAGAAGCTCAAGTTCTTGGAGCTCAAACTTTAAAGCAAATCGCTTGAGGTAGGGATATTTTCTCTTCGATTTGTGAGTATTCTACACATATTGGCCCATATTTATTCATTTCGATCTTTGATAGGATTTTGTTCAATATTTCTCCATGTTGGATTTTTCTTTGAATTTGTGGTTCGAGTGTTGGGTTTTGGTGTCTATTTACCATTTTCCTTGTCATGCATGGATGATCTTTTCCTAAGATCAAGTTAATTATGAGTTTAGTTGAATCGTGTTGGGAGATTATGTAGATGAGTTGACCATAACTTGGAGCGTGACGCGTGAGGTTTCACTATTTTATTTGTAGCTGAACTTTGAGGATTGTAAAGTTTGTCAGTGTTATTATGATCGAGTTAATTTTATGCATGTTAGGTCAACGATATTAACGCTTATTATTGACGTCTCTATCATTTTGAATTGAATAAAATGATTAATTATAGGCTATCATTTTCTTAAGACATGTGAGATTAATTATGATAATTTACTTTGTCGCTATTCTTATAATTGAACTTGAACTATATTTCTCCATTGTAATTTACCGTTAATTTGGTTTAATTGTTGAACTATTTATTGCGTCGTCTTGTTGTTGTTAAATTTGTCGGCATTGTCATAAGTAAATTTCATTCATTTCTTTTGTGTCAAATGCTACTTATACCGTTAACTTAGTTAAAATAGTTAATTGTTGAGCGTTAAAAGCTATTTGTCTATCTTTTAATTTCTGATATTGTTATATTCGTTAAAAAAATTTTAATTACAGAATGTTAGCAATTTAAAACAAATTTACATTATCAGCGACGTGCTTGCTTATAACTCTAATCTATGAAAAAAAAATATACGATTACACTTCAACAATGTTGCCTTTGTGAAGCATTTTCATATTTCATCTTTTATGAATAATGTACACTTTGTATTGTGTGAAGTTAAAAATTTGTCCATTTACCTTCGTTTGGCCTGACTTTTTATTGGATTATTTTTTCATCCTTATATGAATTTTTTATATTTTTTGTCTTTCGTCAATTTTTTGTGGATTATTGGTTCGTCTCAACAAGAGATTTCAGAAAAATTAATAATTGACCAAATTTTTAAAAAAATTAGAAAAGATAAAAAATAAGATTTTTTTTGTACTTATTCATCGTATTTAGTGATATTTTTTTAGTTTTTAGACATAATTTTATACTTTTAAATTTCTGTCACCGAGACGGATTAATAATTCACAAAATATTGAGACTAAAAAAATAAATACGAAAAAAATTGAGGATTGTTAACTTTACTTTGATGTGGATTTGAGGATTGTTAAGTTTGTCAATGAATAAACAGGTGATATGTTTCCAATGAATATCTAAGGTCAACAACTAAGTCCATGTTCTTAAATTTGTCAACTCTAACGCCTGACGATACTATTTGAGTTAATATCCATTTCAAAAATTTCAATCATGGGTCGTCACAAGCATTGTCTGTGAATTAAAAATCATAATTTTTGTGTTATGTATGATGCTCTCGTTTGATATAGTCCCAACTCATATGTTGAACTGTGTTCCCGACCACTAACATTTTCAAATGTTGACTCCTGTCTGCCATGTTCGCAACCTTTATTTTTTCCGTACGTCATGCCTGGCATCAAAATATTCGATTTCACTTTAACTACACTAAGTTTTATTTTAAAGAAAACGACATGGCTCAAGAACGTAATTCGGCTTAAGATATAATTTGACTCAATACATGACACAGTTAATGACGCAACTTGGCTCAAGATGTAGTTCAGCTGAAGATACCTCGTGGTATTAAACATAGTTCATGCTAAAGCCATATTATGGCTAAAGACATTCTAAACACATACTCCAAAGAGATAATACCATTTCAAAAATTCACTTTTTTTCATGTTACCCAAGTCAAGTTTTCATTCATCGTGTGTCAAGGGTTCTAATTTTAACGTCAACTATGGATCACTAATCCCTAAGTATAATTTCATGGTCAATGAGTATACTAAGTTCAAGTGTTTCATCATCCATAAATGTCAATATCAACAATATTATAATTTTACGTACAAGATACATAGATAAGCATGCGAGTTCAGCTGATAAAAGGTCGAATTCCGCAGGGCTGCAGGCACGAAATGCCGATCAAATCCGTTAAAGGAAGCCTAATCAAAGCGGGCAAACAAGAAGATCTGACTGAGTTGATGATGGGCCGGATCTCGAAAGGCTTTCATAAGTAATAAAATCGTAGAGTACTCTCATGTCACACCCTAATAACAAACTTTGAATAAAGTGTACAAGGATATCAAATCATGACTTCGATGTCTGTACAAAATACGTAGATATGCATGTTATGCCAACTATATCACTGTTTATTGTTGACTAATTTGTCATTATGATCTGAATAAAGTGATTGGTTATGATTTACCATATTCTTAATTAAAATTAATTATAATAACTTACTTTGTCGCTATTTCTCCCTTTTGGTTCTCTCCGGGGGTCGTAATCTCAATGTCAAGAATCTCAGCTTCCATGTAGGGCTTTTGGTTTACCGTTCATTTGGTTTAATCGTTGAACTATTATTTGTCGTCATATTGTCGTTAAATTTATCGGTATTGTCATAACCGAACTTCATTCATTTCTTTTGTCTCAAATACTACTTATACCGTTAACTTAGATAGAATAGTTAATTGTTGAACATTAAAAGTTATTTGTCTATCTTTTAATTTCTGATATTGTTATATTTGTTTAAATTTTTTTAATTATAGAGCCGTTGCAACTTAAAACAAATTTACATTATCAATGACGTGAAAAATGCACACTTTTTATTGCGCAAAGTTAAAAATTTGTCCATTTACTTATTACTTGATAAATTAGTATTTTGCACAAATAATTAAATGGTAGTTTATGCATTTAGATAATTACTTACAAAAATGACTCCACATATATTAAAGCAATCAATTTTTTTTCTTAATTGATTCTTCCAGTGGCCCTGATAGTTTTTTTCATAGATAAAAAGGTTGATTTTAGAATGTTATGGGGCACACCACACACTTATACTACAATAGTATGGTGCAACAAAACTATGCACCTTTTTCTCCTGTTTTAAAACATTCTCTTTTATATTTAAAATCAAATTGTGTTGGGACTTAAAATTTAAATTTAATTTTTAGAACAAAAATCGAATCGCTTTGGATTTTTTTTTAGTGAACAAATAACTTTCATTTCACTTCATTTGCTTGAACATCTTTTTTAAAAAAAAAAAAAAAACTCTTCTAAGGAATACCATTTGATCAACCATGTCATGTTCAATAGGACCAAGCCATATACGATAATTTTCTTGATGACTATTTATTTATTAGTGGCATCTCAATAAATTTGAAATGTATCAGAGTTGGTATTGATCGAAAGCGAACTTATCCAGAACTTCGTCTTTCTTAGCAAGTAAACATAGTAATATCTCGTGTTATTATAGATAAAAGTAATAAAATGCTTACTGCCATGCTTCTATGAATTTCAAATCGCATACTTCATTGTTTATTAAGCCTATCAGCTCGGTGCTTCTTTTAATGGATTAAAAGGAAGACCTCAAGAATTTGGCCTCAACACAAGTTTCACATTTGTGATTTTTATCAATCAGAAAAATAGGTATATGGTCTAATTTAATTAATCTACACAATGTATTGTAATTAAAATATCTTAGTCTATCATGCCACAAATTGAAAGACACAAGCAAATAAACAACCGGAGCCATTTCTTTATTAATTTCAACAGTAGGAGCAATAACATTAAGCTTAAGTAACCAATTAGACATACAAGCTTTTCCTACATACATTCCAACCTTGGTAAGCATAATCTTATTTGCCTCAAAGACCATGCAAAAGTTATGTTTTATCAATAGAGAGCCTAACACTAGATTCTCTCGAATCTACGGTATATACAGGACATTGTTAAGTGTCAGCTCCTTCCCATATGTCATCTTTAAAATGACACTGTCATGTCCCTCGACCACAGAAATTGTTGAGTTTCTCATCAACAGCTTAACACCACCTGCCACTGCCTGAAAGGTAATGAACATCTTATGATCCGAACAAACATGGCGAGTACACTAGTGTCCACCCATCACTCTCTAGAGTTTACACCCATTAGGTTCACCACAAACACCATCGTACAAAGGCTCATATCTGAAACATCTTTGGAGAGATGCTCGAGCTCTATCAAATTTGCCTTTGCATGACTCATTTTTTGTTGACGACACTCTGAAGCTCGGTGCCCCACCATGTCACAATTGAAACACTTGCCATCAAACTAATATTTTGGCTTCTTGTCGATGCCTCCTTTGGGTCCCAACTTGGACCCTATCGCAGCCTACTTTCTACCTTGCTTATCGACTATCTAGCAACCTATTTCTTCTTGTAACCAGAACCTCCAAAGCTCTGGCCATGCTCCACGACATTAGCCTTAGCGACAATAGAGCCTTATATCCTCTTATCAGCCTATTTATTATCTTCCTCAGTGTGAAGCTTGAGGATCAGGTACTCAATGGACATCTCCTATCACTAATACTTGAGGTAGCTCTTGAAATCTTTTCACTCGAAAGATAGCTTCTCAATCATAGTTACAACCTGTAATGACTCGCTATGGAACATCCCTTCTCTCAGGATCTCTTGCATCAGAACCTAGAGCTCTTGGGCTTGGATGACCACCGCCCTTGAGTCCACAATCACAAAGTACAATAATTGACCGATAAGAATTTCTTTGACCCGACATCTTCAATCTTGTACTTTATGTCAAAGAACACCCACAATTCCTTAACTATATGTTTAACATAGTACATAGAGTATAATGCATCCTCCAGCTAGTTTGTGATATAGTTCCTCTCGAGGAAATCTCCTTCTTTCCAAGCATCCAACACAGCCAACTTCTTCACGTCCTATTCGTTCTCACTAACGACGAGGATTGGCTTTTGTATGTACATTACAAGACGCGGAGTAGTTAGGTAAAACAACATTTATGCTAGCACCTTTTGAAATTCATCCCAATGAATTTATCTAGTCTTTCAGCATGATCGATCGGTGCTGTCGGAAGAGTCAATGGGATTGGAGCGGTTCCCATCATCACGAGGTTAAGTACACCATCAACACACGTATTGCCAATCACATTTTTCGATCTCCAATTCAGTTGTCATGTTTTCTAAAATTAACCAACACAAGTTAGAACCACTTCACTGAATAAGAAAGACCCAAAACACTTAACACAAATCTCAAATTTGTTGAAGTACTACAAAGAGGCAAAATGTTAGAAACTGAAACTAACTAAACCGATAAACTAAACCATAAAGTATAATTTCATAGACAGTGAAAATCTCAGTTTTTGTTCTCCTTAAAGACACAAACCGTTGTCAAAGAAAGAACCCAAAAAATGTTCGAGGTAGGGGAGAAAACAACTTAGTCTGTGTTTTTTTCCTCTAAAAAAAAAAAACTTTATGTATTCACAAATTGTTTTATAATGATATTGTCTTAAGATTGTAAGGAAGTAGTGTGGTATACTAACGATTTTAGATCAACAACAGAAATTAGTAAATATTAACCTAGTAAGATTACAATACATAAACAGATATAATCAAAACTAGAACCATAACATAGACTGGAAATTATAAGTGGAAATGAAAACATCAAACTCTGGTTGAAGTTTCAGTTGGGGCATGTGTGTCATACACTGTCCTTAAGATATAATCACTGCCTTATCAGAAAGTGCTTGAGGGTATGTCGATGCATGTTTATCTCCCAAGATACAACGACTATTGAACAACGGTTGCAGCACCAGGCAACTTGGACGTTCCAATGAAGAAAACTGTGATAATATATCTCGCTAGATGAAGCGCAAAAAAAATGATTTAAGAATATGCCGGAGTACAAATTTTTCCTTGTGTTGAAGATGATATAGAAGGCCAGTACATATACAAGATGGAGGACCCTTCACCTGCTGGCTGTACGAATTTCAGACATTAAATAGAACCTTAATGGGGGCCTTTTAGGTTAGCAACTGATTGCAAACTAATTGCACAGTTAATCCTGTGAGAAATTTCAAAAGTCACGGATCCTTGCAATATATCCAGTTATGTGAGTCCCATCACTTAATATGGTCTAATAAGTCCAAATGATTTTTGCGTAACAAAATTAAGACAAGGGCCCAAGCCCAAGCCCCAGCCCTAGTCGAGGCGCACGTGTGTGGCTCCTCACCTGCTCTAGAGCTAGTTACATATCCAATTAATTACGCTAGTGGCCTTGTTGATCCAAGCAAAGGGCAAAGGCTTTACAAACTAATTACGGGTAGGTGTCCCGAGGCAAGTTTCTGCTTCCATTAAGACTTTTCCTAGTCACCATTTTCCTCTCCTTCGAGCCCTCGCTTATACTGAGTTAAGATTATCCTCGCCTCGCAAGACCGGTGCAACAATTAGGCGTGCGCTTACCCGCTCACAAAATTTATATGACCCATAAGACCAAGCCTTTGTGCACTCCTTAGAACTTATATCCACTTTGATTGTTCCTCAACTAATCAATGTGGGATTCGATGTGTGAGAGTTGATTCCTTATCTTTCAATACTTCCGTTATGAATGTCAATTAAACATTCATTTCTTAACAAAATTTTGCCTATTTTTCCTCTGACTTATCCCCTTACTTAGGCATATCTAAATTCACTTTGACCTATGTGTTTGGATCCCAGAAAAATCCTTTCAAAAAATTTTATTTTTCCAACAAAACTAACATAATAAATGCACTTCCTTAAATCGGTTTTTTCAATAACCCTATGTATTTTATGATTGATAAATGCAACATACAACATCTAGTTAATTTCTCACAATAAGTTAAATCTGATCATTTTCAATTTGCATAAAGTTTCAAAAGATATTGTTCGAGTACTATGCTATTTGGAATTCTATTTCCTCCAATAACTACACTTCATGACAAACATAGTACAGATTTCATATAAGTAATTTTTTGCAAGATTATTCTTCTCTGTATCTCCTACGACAGGCTTTAAAAATAGCAATATGAATTATATTGTTTTGTAAAACGATTTAAGACTATATCTGCTCTGATGTAAAATACTTTGCAATTGTTATGTAAAATGTACTCATCATTTTGCATGCAGACATGAGTCGCATGCACTTCAAGGGCCAACAAACGTGGCCGACCAAGGAGAATCGTTAGTTATCGGCTGAATTAGCTATTTGATAGAGAGAGAGAGAGGGGGAGAGAGAGGGAGGGGGGGGGAGAGAGAGAGAGAGGGAGAGAGAGGGAGGGGGGGGGGGGGGAGAGAGAGAGAGAGAGAAGAGGAGAAAGGGGGAGTCAAAACAAAACGAGTAGAAAATTCTTTTTTTCCTCCCAAGTTTGAGTCAGTTTTCGTGCACCTCGATTAATCGTTGAGGGACTAATCTTGTCGTCTATTAACGGATGACTCAATTAAAACAAGAACAAAATTCGTCAAAATGGCTTACAAAATTTAAAAGGATAAGCCATTTTACCTTGATTTGTTGACAATATTCTACACGTCAAGTGTTTGATCAAAGATATGAGTAACAAAACAACCGAAAACGAGCACCCAATTAAAGACATGTTACATCAAAACAACAGAGCTTAAATAACACCACACCATGTAGTTGTAGTAGCAGTTTTAGCACCATTTATTGCTATATAATGTGAGAATAGCTGGTCAGAGAGTTTGTCAGCATTGGTGATTCTCTCATACTTAAAAGGGCATTGTGAGGGCTTGATGTGTGTGGTCTAGTGACCAAAAGGAGTTGGGAAAGTATGCTACAAACAGGGTCTAACTTTTATTGGCATTTTACACACTGAAATTGCAAACTTTGCTCTTTTATCAATTGCCAAATATGACATGAGATGTTTGAGCATGCTCTCCAGAAATCCAAAGTCCGGCCCTACACATATACTCCAATACCATGGTTGCATATTCACATATGAGAACCCAACCGACCATGTCTGAAAAAATTACATAAATATCATTTACTACGAAAGAAAACAGTGGTTCTGCCTATAGTCTTCTTTACTGAGCCAATGAGACGATCACATCCAGAGTCCGCCCTTACATGTACTCCAGCAGCAAGCCTAAAATATGCCTCCTCTAAATCCAAAATTTACATGTACTGACATATAAGGAGCAATCTGGACTTGTCTCCAACAACAGAAGAAAAAAAATCAAAAAATCATATTCTACGTAAGTAGCAATGACACAAAGTAATGGAGCTTGCATATATATCCTTCTCTACTGAGCCTGGGTGATGATTGGTTCTGGTCATCATGGTAAGCTCCTGGTGAGCTAAACAAGGGGTGATTTGGTGGGGTATAGTGGATTAAAGTTTTGAGTTGAGCTTAGCCCTTTTGAGAAATGCATGTGCAATTTGGTGCGTTTGGGTCTCGCTTGATATCACCTGATAATCCAAACCATGAACTTTATTAAATTTTACATTGGGTAGATCGTCCAAACACATTTGCCTCAAACAACTACAAGTTTTTTATTCTAAACTAATGTTTTTCGATCAGACATTTTTCAATGTTTAATCTACCGATTTTTTTGGTATGAATAGTCTATGGAACTTCGACTCTAATTGCACTATTTTTAAAGCTCTTACATTTACTTAGACTCTACATAATGATATAATTGGTAAAGAGACCTAGGCCCATATAGCAGCTGACATGAACGGCGTGCTTTAACTTAAAAACACCGACCTTCGACTTTTAGTTAGCCCTAAAACATACTTCATCAAATCACATCAACCAATTTCCAGTTAACCATGTAAATAATTCATGTAAGAAATGGTATGGAATCACTAAAAGCTATCTATGCATTCCGGCTTTGGTCAATAAACTCAGCTTTCCCACAGTAAGCATGAACTAGAAAAGAAAATTCCAAAAAGTTAATCAGAGGAGAGATCAATGGCCTCTCCGTCAATAGAATGAATGAGAATCTACCTTTTCCTCGGAAATCAATGACAACGAGGCTTCTATCTCGAAAAGAACAACCAAAAAGGAAAAAAGAACTCAATTTGGGGTTAAAGTTGATACTCAGTTAAGCAAGCTTCTTAGCGCGGCCACTTGAAGGAGCAGTGTCCTCTTTTTTGGAACCAGATGATTCAGGCTTCCTTGCCCAAGCAGGAGCTCTGTCTGCCTCGTAACGGTAGTCATAGAAGAGTTCCTCCCCTGCACTAATTCTTTCTTTAGCAAATATTCCCACTCTATGATCCCCCGCAACCATCATGACCTACAACAGAATGTTGATTTCATGTGAAAGATACTCCAGCCAAGATACAAAAATGCTGTTTCTTTCCCATCGGAACAGTAACAAAAAAAAGTCCTAAAAGACGGAAAGGAAACATTAGTGCCATTCCAGCACACGTATACGAAACACCAAACCATGTACAAACCGACAATGGAATTGTCACAGCTTCTGAAACTCTTCTGCCATCTCCATTAGGTCCCAGCTCCGTTTTCAAATATTTCCGTAATATTACCTTTTCACGCATAACCGAAACAACACACCAAAAAAAAATATTTGATCCTCGAATTTGGCAAAATCTGCATCTCAAAAATCTCTGTTTTCATTTTATTTTCAGCAAAAATGCAGGGGTAAAAACAAAACAAAAGCCCCGCATGAAGCAGTCAAAGGATTACCTTAGCGTAGCAATTTGGAGTTGGAGAATGGTTGGCAAACTTCAATTTGTCACCCTTCCGGAACGCATCAAGAACAAACTATACAGATAAAAGGCATATTCAATCCATTAGAGTAGGAGATATTGAGTTTGAATTTTGACCAAATGGGAAGGGCATGTCAGTATCATGCCTGATCATTGAGATTGAAGAGAAAGGATGAGTTTTCACGGTCATAGATCTTGCCACGTTTGTCTGCTTCTCGATGCGAGATCAATTCACCGGTATACTCACCGAGGTATTCATGTTTGCCAACACTATTCTGGAGACCACATGCCAAAAAAACGAACTTACTATGAGAGTAACAAAAAGGTGAAACCTCGAAGAACAGGAAAAGCAAGCCAAAAATATAGCCTAGAATTATTGCAGTATTATTACCTTCAAAAAAGCTCCCCAGCCAGATACATCAGATCTTCCAAGTAGAACCTGAACAAGTAGGGAATATAACAAAACTCATTATCACCGACAAATTTCGAGTGTGTATTTCTACAAAAGCGGCTTTGATCCCATTCAATCCCCGGGGTCACAAATAACGAAACCAAAGCGGGCCCTTTAGGTCCCAACCAACTGGGGTCGGCTACATGATGTTTTCTCCATTGAACTAAGCTGAGGGCATCGTGGTGAGTGATGTCTGAAAATTTTAGACCCTTTCAAACTATCGCCTTTAAAGACAATTTTGGACCTTAAATCTATTTTCTCTCATTTTATCTTCTACCATTCCGCGATGGTTTTGCATTTCTAAGTTCTTCTCACAAAGTCATACTACACACACATCTCAACATTCTCATTTCAACTACATTACTCGCATTTAATTTCTTAGTAGCCAACACTCCTTGCGGATATCATGTGGTCGCACAACATTTCGAACTCACTCCACCACTGGATTTATCCAAAACAAATGAGACAGTACCCACCAAATGTATTTGATGTAACTAGAATACATATTTTGATTAAGACAATCAAATACCACCCAAGGAAATGAAACCTAAAAAGTAGTTGCTAAAGAAATCCCTGCATAAATGAGTGTTACATTATTTGGCGATAGTGCCCCTGCCAAGTCCGTCAAATTGCTCGACAGGATTTGGCAATTAAAAATCCATTTTCACCTTTAAATTGTAGAAAATCATGACACAGTAACGGAGACTAATCTCCGATCATCAGCTTTGGCAGTTGCACATAATTACTGAACATTGGATGTATTATTCAAAAAGACACCTCTATTTCAAATTTTCATCAGCCATGGTTGCTTCCGCAGATCCACATGCCAACAGTAGTACATCTTGGTATCTGTAGTTGATGCCGAGCAAGTCGCGACCATATTTCTGGAATGCTTGGATTGGTCACAGGCCAAACAGACCGGTGGCAGATTGACCCGTGGGTCACAGGGTTGAAGCGAAACAGCGTTCTGATCGAGGCCCATCGATCTATTGATCCATGGGCCCCAGTGAATTTCAGCCTAATTCCATCGTCTAGGCCTCCGAATCAGTAAATTTGCCGTTTTAGGAAAGATATACTTTACTTATATCTTTTCGTAGGAATTTTTATTTTAGTTGCCATTTGTTTTGGCAATCTTATATTTCTTTCTAGTATTTGATTTCCTAAACAAATCAGAATTTATCGTTTTTGGTATTTTTCTTATTTTCTTTCATTTTAGGCTAGATTAGCAAGCCTAAATCTTTGTTATTTCGTTTCCTAGTTGGTATAGGGTTCTATTTTCCTATAAATTGCTTTGTAAGCCTAAGGGCCAAGTAGTTGTTAATTGATTAATAAAACTGAGTGTTTTACTCAATTCGTTTATTCAAGGAGGGAGTACCTCTAGTTCAAATAAAGTTTGAGATTGTCCTCATGTTACACTTATCCAATCATACGCTTCGCTGCATCAGTTGGTATCAGAGCTAAGTTTCAATCCTGACTATGGCCGGAGGACGTGCTGGAGGTCGAGGACATGGACCTAGAATCGCCACTGTAGACGAGATTTATGAACGCGATGACGGTAACCGAGAAACTCGAATAGGGGAAGGTTATGTTCGAATGGAGCATATGCTTGAAGTTGTCTTACAATGCCTTGAAGTTCTAGCAATTGCATCTGCACGACCCTATCGCTCAGGAGGAGTCGGGCTTGAAGATTGATTTGCTTAAATTTCAAGGAGGTCTAACACCAGAAGAATTTCTTGATTGGCTTAACGCCATCGAAGAGATTCTAGAATTCAAAGAGGTTCCAGAGGACAGGAGGGTATCGCTAGTGGCTACCAGGTTTCGGGGAAGGGCCTCTTCTTGGTGGCAACAACTCAAGATTACCAGACAGAGACAAGGCAAGGAGAAAATTAGGGATTGAGATAAGTTGAAGAAGAAGATGGGCGCTGCGTTCCTGCCTCATAATTATTCACGGCTGATGTACCAGCGGCTGCAAAATCTCTGGCAGGACACACGTACAGTTGACGATTACACCAACGAGTTCTACCAACTCGTGGCCAGAATTGACCTTACAGAAATAGAAGAATAGCAAATTTCTCGATTTTTTAGCGGGCTACGCCAACAGATTAAGGATGAGTTAGACATGTACGACCTATTCTCAGTTTCGGATGCCTACCAAAGAGCCGTAATACTCGAGCGGCTATTCAGTAGGAAACCGACAACAACTAGCTAGAACAGTACCACTCAGACACCAACGACCACTGTTCCAACAAACCGCACAGGTGGTTCTCTGCCCGTCACAGTTGCAGCACCCAAACCATCATCTTCTGGCTTTAAGTGCTTTAAGTGCGGCGAGCCAGGACACCATGCTGTTGATTGCCGGAAGGCTGATCGGCTTGGAAAAGCCTTATTCCTAGGCACAGAAGACTGCCAGGAGGAGGCAACGGGGAATGACCACGAGCCCGTGTACGACGGTAACGAGCAGATTATTGACGAGGAGGATGTGGTTGGAGATCAGGGTCCGTTGCTGGTAGTTCGGCGAGCTTGTTATGTTCCTCGAGGCGCTGATGAGGAGTCTTGGTTATGCAACAATATTTTTCAGTCAACCTGCACCATTGGGGGCAAAGTTTGTCGTTTTGTGATTGACTCGAGGAGCTGCGAGAACGTAATTTCTGAGGAGGCAGTGCAGAAATTGAATTTGATGACAGAACCGCACCCAGTCCTTACAAACTGGCTTGGCTGAAAAAAGGCAATAAAGTAAAAGTTTCCAAACGTTACTTAGTTTCTTTCTCAATTGGTGCAAAATATAATGATAAGATTTGGTGTGATGTTGCTATGGATGGTTGTCATTTTCTGTTGGAGAGGCCCTGGCAATATGATCGAAAAGTTAACCATGATGGCAGCAACAATACTTACAACCTAATATTTGGTGGCACCAAGATTAACTTGTTACCTTTAAAGGATGTAGTGGACAAAACAAAGGGTGGGGAGGTTGTTAATCTTTTAGCACAGGTGGAGATCGAAGAAGAATTTATTGAATCTGCGGTTATGTTCGTGCTGATTGGTAAGGAGATAGGCACAATTTTAGAGGGGAGTCAGATCCTAGAAACCGTACAGCCCCTTGTGAGGAAATTTGGAGATGTCTTTCCACATGAGCTACCAGATGGGTTGCCTCCATTGCGGGACATTCAACATCAGATTGACTTGGTGTCTAGTTCGAGTTTGCCCAATTGTGCCCATTATCGTATGAGTCGGAAGGAGCATGAGGAGTTGAGGAGGCAAGCGCAAGAGCTGCTGTCTAAGGGTTTCATTTGGGAGAGTCTCAGTCTTTGCGCAGTTTCAGCTTTACTAACTCCAAAAAAAGATGGAACTTGGAGGATGTGTGTTGACAGTCAGGCTATCAATAAGATCACAGTGAAGTACCGTTTTCCAATCCCAAGATTGGATGATTTACTGGGTCAGCAGGCAGGGGCAAAGATCTTCACCAAACTGGACTTAAAAATTGGGTATCACCAACTTCGGATCCGACCCGGAGATGAGTGGAAGACTGCCTTCAAGACGCAAGAAGGGCTATACGAGTGGCTGGTTCTACCATTCGGTTTGTCTAACGCACCCAGTACTTTCATGCGTGTGATGAACCAAGCATTGCGACCATTCATTGGTAAGTCAGTGTGGTTTACTTTGATGATATTCTAATTTATAGTCATTCCAGAATTACATGTGCAACATTTTGAGGAAGTCCTACTAATTCTGAGGAGGGAGAAATTATTTGGAGCCTTGAAAAAGTGTGTTCATGACGGACTCAGTCCTGTTCCTTGGCTATGTAGTCTCGAAGGAAGGTATAGCAGCTGATGAGTCCAGGTGGAGGCAATCAAGCAGTGGCCTCAACCAAAGTCACTATTTGACATTCGCAGTTTCATGGCTTAGCTGCCTTTTACCGTCGTTTCATTCCACACTTTAGCACTGTCATGGCACCAATCATGGAGTGCATGAAAAGAGGGAAGTTCACGTGGTCGACGGAGGCAACAACGGCATTCCACTTGATAAAACAGAAGCTGACCACAGCTTCTGTTTTGATCCTACCGGAGTTTTCGTAGCCTTTCGAGTTGCATTATGACGCATGTAAGGTTGGCAATGGGGCAGTCCTTAGTCAAAATTCCAAACCACTCGCTTACTTTAGCGAGAAGTTGAATATGGTCAAGTTGATGTGAAGTTCTATGCGGTGGTTCAATCTCTAAAGCATTGGTACCACTATCTTATACATAGCGATTTTATTTTGTATTTTGATCATGAAGCGCTCAAGCATCTCCATACCCAAGCTCAATTGTCAGATCGTCACGCTAAGTGGGCTGCCTATGTCCAACAGTTCTCTTTTGTGATCAAGCACAAATATGGAGCTTTGAATGGCGTGGCGGATACACTCAGTCGTCGTTCTAACTTGTTGACACATATGCAGACTGAGGTACTTGGTTTTGATTCTTTACGTGAGCTTTGATAGTTGATCCGTATTTTTCTCGCATATTGATGGATGTAGCTGATGGGAAGCAACCTGAGTTCCACGTTCATGATGGTTTCTTGTTCAAAGGCAACTAGTTGTGTATCCCTGATTCGAGTTTGCGATTGAAAATTGTAAATAAGCTACATAATGAAGGGCATGCAGGACGAGATAAGACTCTGCGGTTGGTAGCTGACTCGTATTTTTGGCCAACATTGCGTCGTGATGTGTACAAGTTTGTGAAGACCTGCCATATTTGTCACGCGTCCAAAGGCGGCACCACGAATACTGGGTTGTACATGCCTTTACCTATTCCCACTCAACCATGGACAGATGTGAGCATGGATTTCGTGCTTGACTTACCGCATACTCAGCGTGGGAATGATTCGATATATGAGGTGGTGGACCGATTTTCGAAGATGGCCCATTTTATTCCTTGCAAGAAGACTACTGACGCTGTTAAAGTTGCACAATTATATTTTGCTGGAGTGTATCGTTTGCATGGGTTGCATGGGTGGCCTGCTTCTATTGTTTCCGACCGCGATACACGTTTCTTGGGGCATTTTTGGCGGTGTTTGTGGAAACTGGCTAACACCAAGCTGGACTTAAGTACTGCTTATCATCCTCATCAAACTGATGTGCAGACGGAAGTGGTGAACTGTTAGTTGGGTAATCTCTTACGTTGTTTGGTGGGGGATCATTTGAAGTCTTGGGATACACGGCTCAGCCATGCTGAGTTTACATACAACCATTCGGTGAATCGTAGCACTGGCCTCTCTCCATTTCAGATTGTTAAGTTTATGGGATCGTTCCGCGATCCCCAGTTGATTTAGCTCCCATTCCTGATTTTACGAGTGCATGGCCAGGCCAAAGATTTCATTGCGCAGCTCCAACAGGTGCATAACACTACTTGCCAATATTTGAAAGCTTCTGTCTCCAAGTATAAACAATCTGCCGATAAGCATCGACGTTTGGTAAAGTTTGAGGTGGGGGATTTTGTTTATGTGGTGCTCGCAAAGGACAAATTTTCTTCTGGAGAGTATAACAAGCTTGCCGCTCGTAAGATTGGGCCCGTGGACATTGTTGAGAAAATTAACCCTAATGCCTATAGGTTGAAATTGCCGAGCCATGTGCGCACTACCGCTTCAATGTCAAGTACTTGATTCCATTCCCATGGGTTATAGGGTTGAAGCGAAACGACGTTTTGATCAATGCCCATCGATCTATTGATCCATGGGCCCCGGTAGATTTCAGCTTAATTCCCTTGTTTAGGCCTCCGAATCAGCGAATTTGTCGTTTTAGGAAAAATTTGCTTTTTTATATCTTTTCGTAGGAATTTCCGTTTTAGTCGCCGTTTGTTTTAGCAATCTTATATTTCTTTCTAGTATTTGATTTCCTAAACAAATCAAAATTTTTCATTTTTGGTATTTTTTTTATTTTCTTTTATTTAGGCTAGATTAGCAAGCCTAAATCTTTGTTATTTCGTTTCCTAGTTGGTATTGGGTTCTATTTTCATATAAATTGCTTTGTAAGCTTACGAGCAAAGTAGTTGTTAATTGATTAATAAAAACTGAGTGTTTTACTCTCGTTTGTTCAAGGAGGGAGTACCTCTAATTCAAATAAGGTTTGGGATTGTCCTCGTGTTACATTTATCCAATCATACGCTTCGCTGCATCAGTAGTTTGGGTTATGGAAGCACCCTTCATGGTTTTGGGAATAGCGTCTCTTCAGAAATGTGTAGACAATGAAGGTGATACAAAGAGATTTCTTGTTGAGACAAGAAAATAACATAGGCAGCTATACAAATACCTACATTGAAGTGTTGTCTAATCTAGCGTAGTTGCCTAATTTAGCAAAGTATTCAACAATGGTACCATATGTTGCCTAATCTAGCGTAGGACCCAATAAGGGTAGTTTAGTTTTTATGTAATTAGGGTTTTCTCAATATTCTATTTAAGCATGTAGTATGCTTTGTAATATTCAATTCAGCCAATACAGAATTTTAGCATTCTTCTTTTTCTTCTCAATATTCTAACATGGCATAAGAGCCATAGGTTTAATACCCATTTGATTTTAGTTCACCAATGGGCGGCTTGCCCCCTTACTATCGTCTGCCGAGCCATTGTTTGTTTTTAATGTTCATTGGTATTGTTCGGAACAAATATCTGCTTGATTTGAGAATTTTGAACCCGATATGTTTGGCATCGTCAGCTTATGTCTGCACTTCTCTTTGGATCTACATTGGTCTTCCAGAAAATGCATCTGCATTCTATACCAGTCAACTCTTTTTCTTTCACCGGATCTACATCAATCTCTCTGGATCTGGATCTGCATCTGCAATTTATTTTGCACCCCTTGCAATTTCTTTTCTCTATGCACCAATTGTTTTCTCCTCTGCATAAGGTTTATGGTTTACAAGATTTGCATCTGCAATATGTTTTGCTTTGGTTGACTCCTATTTTTCCACTGGATCTGCATTGTTCCCTACAACGTTCTCTCTAAATCTGAAATTTGCACCAGTCAACTTTTTCTTTTTTCACTGGATTTGCATCTTTTTTTTTTATCTAAATGCAATTTGTCTTGCACCAATTGGCTCCCCTTCTTTCATTGAATCTGCGTCATTCTCTCTAGATATGCATCTGCAATCTGTTTTGCACTAGTGGACTCCTCTTCTTTCATGGGATCTATATCGTTCTCACTAAATCTGCATCGTTCTCTCTATTTGCAGGAGTCGAAACCCTCGCCGATCACTAGCAAACATTTGGTGACCCTCACTGGACTACCGTCAATCTCCGGCAGCCTCAGTTTCGTTTTCTACTTGACAAACTCACAATTCTCTTTGTCTTCGCATCATGAGTTTGAGAGTAGGTGTGAATCTATATGTTGCCTAATTTAGCGTAGTTGCCTAATTTAGCATAGTATTCAATAATGGTACCATATGTTGCCTAATCTAGCATAGGAATAAGCGTAGTTTAGTCTTTTTATGTGTTCGATTATTAGGAATCCCACATTGCTTAATCATGTAATGTAATATGGAGTTTCCTAATATAAATAATATTAATCAGTGTTAGGGTTGATTAACTAAAACCCTATACACTTTTTCCTCAAATCACATGGTATCAGAGCTTAGTCAAACCCTACTGACCTGCTACCGCCGCCTCTGCCGCCGCGGTCGCCGCAGCCTCCGCGGTCGCTGCCGCCGTCGTCACGGTCGCCGCCGCCGCCGCCGTCAATAGGCGCCTTGCTGCTATTGCCGCCGCTGGACCCCGTCACCGTCGCCGCTGCCGTGGTTTGTTGATCCAGATCCAGATCTGTTTTAGCTGCTGCCGCCGCCGCCGTGGTCTGACCCAGATCTGTTTTTTTTCAGATCTGTTGATGGTTTCTGATCACTAAAATCAGATCTGTTCGCTCGCTGTTACTGATGTCCAGATCTGTTCGTTCACTGTCACTGATGTCCAAATCTGTCTCCCTCTCTCTGATCTGCAGGTTTGCCCCCTACTTACATTCAAGAACCCTTTTTTTTAGCCACTGTAGTTGTCTCCCGAAGGTATTGGCGATCTGCTTTTGGTATTGGTTCACAGTAGTTGTTTCCTGGTCATTGGTGGTTTCAATATGTTTGCATGCCCCTTTATTTGATAGATGATTATTGTTGCGGCTATTGTGTTGGCTTGATGTATGTCCCCCATTGATGATATTTGCTCTTTGAGTTGTGTTACGGAGCAGGGTTCACTTGTATTGTGCTTGTTTTCTCCTTGTCCGCGATAGTTCTTTACTCAGTTGGTTGATCTTTCGTCACCACGATGTCTGCGGCAAATTCAGATATTGGTCCTGTCGGTTCGGCTACTGGTCCTAGTCAGCGTGCAACCATTACCCCGGCTCGTCCCTCTCGGTATCGAGATAGGCTATCTATTACCTCCACACCATTGACAGGGCGGAATTATGTCGTGTGGGCTAAAGCAGTTGAGGTTTATTATTTGGGAGAGTCCCAATATCACTATTTGACCGATGTTCCCCCAACTCAAAAGCCTCTGCATATTCTGTATGGGTCGCTGAGAACGCCCGCATTCGTTCTGAGTTGTGGAATAGTATGGAGGACCATATTGCTAGCTCTCTTATTTTCTTGCCCACGGCTAAACAAGTATGGACCCAAGCTCAAGAGATGTATTCTGGAGTTAACAATCTTCGTCGCACGTATGATCTTCATTAGTCTTTCTTCTCTCTCTCTCAGGGAGATTCCTCTTTGGAGGCTTATTATGCTAAGTTTCGGAGTATCTGTGACGAGCTAAATATTTGTGAGCCACTTTCCACTGATCTTCAGGTTATGCGACGTCAACGTGAGCGCATGCAGGTTGCCCGATTTTTATCAGGTGTCTCATCTACTTATGACCCGGTTAGTAACCAACTCCTGGGGTCTCGTGATCTACCTTCTCTCAGTGAGGTTTTCAGTCGCCTCCGTCAGTCTACTGTATCCGGGCCTGCATCATCCGCGCCTTCTGTTGACCGGTCTGCATTAGCTTCCACTGTGTCTGGTGGTCCTTCTTTCACCCGTGGCCGTGGTCGTGGCCGCGATTCTAGCCCTAGAGGACATGGTCACACCTCTAATGTTGGTCGTGGTGGTCGTCCGATTCGCAGTCGTGGTTCTCGCTTATGCACTTATTGTGGGGGTACTAATCATACAGTGGAGCACTGTTATGATCTTCATGGGTTTCCTCAAGCTCATCAGGCTGTTACCTCTCCCGATATTGAGCAGCTTCCTCCCATTGCTCCTGACCGTGTGGTGACTATCTCTGCGGAAGAATACTAGCGCCTTGTGTCCCTTCAGTCTTCCTCCACTGGCTCTAGTTCATCCTCCACTACTACGCTTGCTCGGGCTGGTCCCTCAGTTGCGTGTGTTGCCTCCTCTCTCACCTCCACTCCATGGGTTATCGACTCTGGTGCCTTAGACCACATGACTGGTACATCTATTCTACTTTCTGGCCATCACTCGGTTGGAAACCACTCTCATGTTACCTTAGTCGATGGCTCTATTGCTAAAATTACCGGTTTCGGTTCAATTCCTGTTACCCCTACTATTACTTTGGATTCTGTCTTACATGTCCCTTGTTTTCCCTTTAACCTTATGTCTGTTGGTAAACTTACCAAGTCCCTGAATTGTTCAGTAACTTTCTTTCCGCATGGTTGTGTGTTTCAGGATCTCAAGACGGAGAGGACGATTGGTGGCGGTGCTGAACGGGGTGGCCTCTACTATCTCCATGATGTTGCTCATTCTCCGTCCGTTGCTCTTCAGTCTACAGCATCCCCATACCAACAACATTGTCATCTTGGTCACCCATCACTTTAGAGTTTGCAACAACTAGTGCTTTCATGTCGTCGTCTTTCTGTTTTACCTTGTGAAGTCTGCGAGTTTAGTAAACACCGTAGAGTGTCCTTTTCTCCTCATATTGAGAGTCGTGTCAAACATCCTTTTCAGTTAGTACATTCTGACATTTGGGGTCCCATGCGGATTCCTACCATATTTGGATTTTAATATTATGTTATCTTTGTGGATGATTTTTCTCGTGTTACTTATCTTTATCTTATGAAAGAACGATCTGAGTTGCAATCTATTTTTAAATCCTTTTATATGGAAATCAGGACCCAATTTCATACCTGCATTCGTATGTTCCGCTCTGATAATGCCCGAGAATACTTTCATACTTCTCTTTCTCGCTTCTTTGATGATCATGGCATTCTCCATCAGTCTTCTTGTGCCCGGACTCCCCAGCAAAATGGCGTTGCTGAACGCAAGATTCGCCATTTATCCGAAGTTATGCGGGCCTTCTTGTTCCAAATGTAAGTACCCAAGTCTTATTGGTGATGCTGTGCTAACTGCGTGTTACTTAATCAATCGAATGCCTTCTACAGTCCTTGGTGGTCAACTACCCTACACGGTCTTGCATCCGGGTCGCCACTCCACCACTACCCCCCCCCCCCCCCCCCCCCCGCATATTTGGGTGCACATACTATGTTCATGCTCTCGATCCTGACCGGGATAAACTTGATCCGCGATCCATTCAGTGTGTCTTTTTGGGATACTCTCGCACTCAAAAAGATTATAAATGTTACTCACCCTCCTTACGCCGTCATTTTGTGTGTGCTGATGTTACCTTTAATGAGTCCTTACCCTTCTTTTTCACCTCTATTACTCCTCATCCTTCTCTACCTGAGTCCGTGTTTCCTATGGTTGTGCCGTCTGGTTCTCCTACTCCTAAACCCTTGCAGGTCTATACTCGTCGTTCTTAGATTGTGTCACAACCATTGCCGCCGCCGGTCCCCCCTCAACCTGCCGCTCCGTCTTCCCATCCGCTACGAGATCCGGACAATCGGACTATAGCTCTTCGCAAAGGTATTCGGTCTTGCACTTCTCACCCTATTGCTCAATTTGTTTCCTCTGATCACTTATCTCCGTCTCTTCGTGCTTTTACCTCCTCTATTTCCTCCATATTTGTCCCTAACAATGTTCAGGAGGCCCTATCGATGTCTGTCTGGCGGCAAGCTATAGAGGATGAAATGTCTACCCTTCATCACAATGGCACTTGGGAGTTGGTTCCTCTTCCGGCTGGAAAAACTACTGTTGGTTGCCGTTGGGTCTTCACTGTCAAGTATCTTCCCGATGGTACCGTTGAGCGCTATAAAGCGCGCCTTGTCGCCAAAAGCTACACCCAGACATATGGTGTGGACTATTCGGAGACATTTCCACTGTCGCCAAACTTGGCTCTGTTCGAGTCCTTATTTCTCTTGTTGCGTCTCTTGGTTGGCCATTGTTTCAATTGGATGTCAAAAACGCCTTTCTCCACGGGGATCTTCAAGAGGAAGTCTATATGGAGCAACCAACTGACTTTGTTGCTCAGGGGCATGTCATCAGGTCTGTCGTCTTCGTAAAGCACTATACGGGCTTAAATAATCTCCTAGAGCCTGGTTTGGGGAATTCAGTGATGCAGTATTACGGTTTGGTATGCATCGGAGTCAGTCTGATCATTTTGTGTTCTCTCCCCAATCTGATCGGGGAAAAATATTATTGATTGTCTATGTGGACGATATTATTATTACTGGTGATGACCAACGCAGTATTGATGCACTCAAGTCCTTCTTACACCAGGAATTTCACACCAAGGATTTGGGAAAACTACGATACTTTCTAGGGATCGAAGTGGCGCGATCCAATGACGGTATTAGCTTATCTCAACGGAAGTATGTACTAGATATCCTTGAGAATACTGGTTTATTGGGGACTAAACCTGTTGCTACACCTATGGATTCCAACGTCAAATTATGTGTTGACCAAGGGGAGTTACTCCCCAATCCCGATCAGTACCGCCGGTTAGTTGGCAAGTTGAATTACCTTACTATTACACGTCCGGATATCTCATTTGCAGTCAGTGTGGTGAGTCAATTCATGTCTGCTCCCCGTCATCCACATTGGGAGGCGGTTCTCCGAATTACGAAATACCTTAAGGCGCACATCCAGGCCGTGGCTTATTTTATCGAGCTAATGGACACTTGCATCTGGAGGCATTTACTGATTCCGACTGGGCTGGAGGACCATCTGATAAAAGGTCCACTACTGGATATTGTGTTTTTCTAGGTGGAAACCTTGTCAATTGGAAGAGTAAGAAGCAGACCGTAGTTGCCCGATCTAGTGCAGAAGCAGAATACAGAGCAATGGCACACACCACGTGTGAGATTGTATGGGTGCGCTCGTTTCTTGAGGAGCTAGGATTTAGTGCAGTTGCCTATGTCTCTATACTGTGATAACCAAGCCGCAATTCATATTGCATCAAATCCAGTATTCCATGAGAGGACCAAGCATATTGAAGTTGATTGTCATCTAGTGCGTGAAAAGTTAACAAATGGTGTAATAGCTACTCCATTTGTATCTACGGGTGCTCAATTAGCGGATATGTTTACTAAGTCATTATTCAAACCACGGTTAGATTTGTTATGTAACAAGCTGGGTCTTTGTGATATCTATTCTCCAGCTTGGGGGGGAGTGTTAGATTATTAGGAATCCCACATTGCTTAATCATGTAATGTAATATGGAGTTTCTTAATATAAATAATATTAATCAGTGTTAGGGTTGATTAACTAAAACCCTATACACTTTTTCCTCAAATCACATTATGCAATCAGGGTTTCCTCAATATTCTATTTAAACATGTAGTACGCTTTGTAATATTCAATTCAGTCAATAGAGAACTTTAGCATTCTTCTTTTCCTTCTCAATATCCATCCACGGTGATGAGACATATCAATATTTTCACAATTCGAGCATTTTCAACAGGAAGCCCATATGATGTTTGGCAAAGATATATTAGAGCCTGTATCCACTCTCTGTACAGAAAATGCACAAGATTTTCTTCTTTAAGCCCCAAACATTTCAAGGCCCAGACAATATCTAAATCTTTCCATCGGTAGCACAACCAGGGTCACCTTATGTTATGGACTATCCCTCCCATTGCAAAATACCATCAAATTTCGAAAACCTCACTTGAACACCAACTTTCCCAGTAAAGAAGTTAATTTCTAAAGACGGGTTGGGTGCCTCAAATGACAAAAAATTGCTTCTTCTCCGGCTTTACAACAATAAGGAGAAGAGGAAAATAAAATATCATCATGATTACCCTTTGCTGTTGTTTGAGAAGAAGCTTCATGTTCCTACATTCATAGTTATCACCTCTTTGAGAGGGAATCCCAAGAGTGCCATCACCACAACTGCAGAAACCAGGTTCTCAAAACGCATGAATATTGCAGATAAACACTCAAAAAGTACACGATATACAGATCCATACTTCCAGAGTTCAGAATCAGATGCGTGGGTGCATGAATCATAGTCTGACATGTCAGAACTCTTTAATTGTCACAATCAAAAAGAACTTTACTAATTTGAACCAAACTGGCCACAAATATGACTACTTTACAATTGATGTTTTTATATTTTATTTAAACATCTTATCTAGTTCTAATACGTATGATGATAATTTGCCTACATTTGTCATTTTTCTTAATAGTTTTGGGCAAGCGACTGAGTAGGGCAGAAAACCAAAAAACACATAGCATCCTCCTGATGATACTAAATCTAGGCTTCAACCAACTTTTATTATTTATGCTCATGTTAGGAGGACATGCGACGAAAGCAAAACTGATTTCATTTGCCAGGATGCATAAGATTCAGACTATAACTTCTCATCTCAAAAATTAAAGCCGACATCGTTGTGAAGATAAGATCGATTTCAACCAAGCCCAGAATCCATTTTTTCTTCTTTATATTAAATCTGCACTTAAATTTTTCATTGCTCCATCTTAGCTTCAAAAAAGAATATCTCACTCAGCAACATCTTGCTAGTATGCATGATGCATCCAAACCGACCAAATGGGATAAAAAAAAAGTTAACCCATGCATCAGAGCTGGAATATATGTTGGGCATCTTTATTTCTACATCACATCTTGACCTTAAATTAATTTCTTTTATTAATCAATTTCCTCAAAGCCGTAAATTGAGTTTCAACCGTACCTTTTGTACACGTTAAGAAAGTATTTAGTTTCTTTTTAGTTCTTCATGAAGTTCAAATCCAAGCATTTTCCTCAACTTCACTAAGTTGAATCGAACAAAAATAAGTTTCCAAATTGAGCATGCTAAAAGCCTCCAAAGCTAGTTTTCAAATACATCTAGATAGTGGCATACAAAAGATCCAGATTTATAATAATATGCTCACCTGACCCAGCAATTCCTGCAAACATCTGGATCACATTCTCGACCTGCGGCAAAGCATGGACATTGACGACTCCGACACTGGCTTTTGGCACAGTGACACCCTCTAAATCGATTTTTACAAGTCTTTGGGCATCTAAAATCAGGAAAACAAAATATGGCTTTTTAAAGCAAGAAGACTTGTCAAGTAGAGTCGATGATAAAGAACCCATACAAATAAAAGCCACATTGTACAACCCGTTATTGGAGATAAACAGAAAGGAACCACAATGTTTATTCCCATAACGAAAAATCAAAGGCTCACCCGCAGTATTTTTCACAGCAGGTCTCATTTACAAGGCAAGGACACTCCTTTCCGCAGGCAGTTTGACACCCACATGGGTTGTATTGTCGGCAAGGCAGATCTTTTCTCTCAGAAATCCGCTTTCTAATTGAGTGGTACCCAGCAGACTTCCATGTGTACTTTAAGCGGCGAACTTTACCTCTCCTCCGTAAGAATCGAGATCTTCTTCTAACTTTGTTACTCTGATGAACATTTCACCCCAGGAAAAGCGAGATTGAAGATAATATCCTCAACAAATGAGTGAAAGGACTAATGAAAGGTACAAAAAAAACAGATGATAAAACTCACCATATTTTCATTACAATCAACCTTGGCAAAGCTGTCAAGCAGAGAATTTGCACCGTCACCTGCTCGAGAGAATAGTCCATTCTCAGAGAAATTCATGTATTGAAATACTTCTGAACAAGTCTTCATTCCATTCATTAGGTTCCTAGCAATTAAACAGCTGTAATGACCAAGAAAGAACATCATTAGAGAATCAATCGAATGTTAAAACTGAAAGACAGCTCCCACTGCAACATTTATGGAATCAACAAGTAAAACTTACAGTAATTCAATCAGACAGATCAAAAGATAATGTGGAGTTTCCATTTTAAATTTAGGCTGTGTTTTTGTTTATCCTTCAAGGTTGTCTTAAGCTTCATGTTACATCATTCTTTTTTTTTTGAAAGAGTACTTCGTCTATGAGTGTGAGTGTGCATCATCAGAATAGCACCATTGACCTAATAACACTGACAAGAATAATGGACAGCAAGCTTATTGACTTAGTAATGGATAACCCTCTATGCCATGAAAAATTGTTTGGTAACTTGATGTACTGGAAACTAAAGCCGCAGCACAAACCAACTTAAATTCAAGCACAAGCCAACACCTTTATACTGACATATTTTCTTAAATCCAACAGCATAGAAAAATCCTAAGACGATTTCTAGTAAAAATTGAACTAATGGATATTCATTTTCTAAAATCTCAGGAAGGATAGCTAACTTAATCAAACACATCATAGATTCAAGTCACTAACCTCTTCCTTCCAAATATCTCCACGCCTTTTTCATAGAGGGCTTTCTCCATTGCTTTCCATGATTTACTATCACCGATCACTTGCTTACAGATATTTTCACCCATTAGCTCTACTTTCCGCAAGGTATCATCACTATGAACTGGTCGGTTACCAATAATCTCATTCGATGAACCATAAGGAACCTCCCGCTGCACAATTTTTTGACCTTCCACTATTGTTGATTCCTTCCTCCAAGCCTTTCCAGCACTCAAAGACTTCAGTTTCTGTGAAAGACCAGCATCTTCATTTTCCTTGCGAGAATTAGATCGAAGCTTCATATCTCTCGACCCCAGATTATCAGAATCAGAAGCCACCATTTTCTTCTGCCTTTTCTGCATGCAAAGTAAAACACGTTCAGCAACTCGCTTGCTATTCCTCTTATGAATACCACATTCGCCTCCAAGATTAGACTTGGTTGGCGTTGGAGAGCAAGGAGGAGAGTTAAAATCATGTACAGGTCTGGCCTCTGAGTCACTACTTTCTGACATGTTTTTTGCATTTGATGAAGCAGTTTCACTTTGAAATGACTTTTCCCTCCTTCGTACAGATGGACCGAGAAATTTTCTCCCAGATGTCAGAGCCCCAATCCCATCAGAGGAAGGGACTGGTTTTTCTTGAGAATTGGTTCGCATGGGAGAACTAACTGTAGCACTGCATCCTGAATTTAGTACCTGAAAAAGGTGAATTTGAAGATATTGGATTGGTTTGCTTACCCATTATTCAAAGAAGCTAAAGTCCATCCTATTAACTATCAAAGCGATCATAACATACAGATGTTAATGCCAAAAAATGCTATGGCACCACATCTTGGAGGAAGGAGATGAGAAGCAACAACCCCAAGTTGGAAGATACCTTGGCAAAAGGTCCTAGTACCAACCTATACTACATGCTTAACTGTCAAGGTTATAGAATTCATGATCCAACTCACGATTCATGCAAAATTGATAAGAATCTATCAGTGAATCAACTTCGGAGTAGAATTGGTGATGAACCTTACAATTCACAATTCCATCTTTAATTGACGATCCATGTTATTTCAAAACTGTAACATCTTGACTGAAGACATTGAAATGCTTTTACGACTTTTGTTATTTTGGTAAAAAGCAAGAATGTAACTTACTTGAGAGTTCTTAAGATGAACAGACAATGTTAATGCATATTCCTGATCAGTTTTCTTATTATAGTATGTAAAATGATACAGGGTTCATTATCCATTTTTTCTTGGAAATTGTCAAAATAACCTCTTAAAAAGGTGTAATAACTTGTATCAACAATTCTCTATTCCTATTGGTGAATTAAAAATGATCTAACATAACATGAGTGAAATCAGATCGTGGACTCACTGTATTTAATTCATTTCTGTTACAATTTCCAAATGATTACAATACAAGTTGTGAATCTTGACAAGTACATCTTGTATGAATACAAATTCTGTTAAATTTATCTATTGAATTCGGGTTCCCTCTAATTTATAAATCATAACATAATTACTTATTGTATGTAGGACTACAGATCACAAAAACTATTACTGAATCTTTACGATTGACAATTAAAAAGAGACAATTTCGATTCATTAATTGACAACTAGACCTATATGTACTCTACTTCGCTTATATGTACTCTTCACTCAAAGTATCCAGAAGTGAGTATCACTGTTGGAAGAAAACAATAAAAAGAATGTACCAGTTTATAGCAATGTGGGCCACATGGTACATTTTCCTCATCTGCACAACTCCCTGGAAGTGGATTCTCAGCCTGACAATTGATACATCACTGGCAAAATTAAGATTCTGACAAATACCAGACGACATTCTTTTCTCTTTTAGTAAGCAGCAGAAAACAATGATTTAACACTGACTATAACGGTATAACCCAAACTTCCATAACCAACCACCTGAAAGACAAGATCCTGGGAACATCCATGCAATCTGCAATCAAAGACCTGCAAATAGAAAATGCAAGAGTCAAGAGGTAGACAAAGGAGGATAGCTCCAAACAACATAATAACTAACAAAACATGCAGCTTTGCTCACAAGACATCGACGACAAAACAAGTTGTCAAAAGAATCCAGAGCTGCATCAAGATCTTTATCAAGAAATGAATTCCATGGATCCTCTACCAAATTCTTTCCCTTAATAAGAACTTCATATCTCTCCTGTATAAGATGTTTGATGATGATTCATATCTCTGTAAAGCCAGCACAAAACAAATGGGAAACAGCTGGACAGAGTTTTCACCATGACCAGTTTTAATACTGAAAAGCAAAAGCATGTTATCTAAGAGAGACCAAACTAAGACCAACGCAGTTGTCCCGTATGTGCATGGGGGCATACCTTGATTTCACGAGGTTTTCTGGAAAAGCATTGTGCTAGTGTATCCAATGCAGCATCAGATAAACCAACTTCATTGATGGTCATTCTAGAAAACAATACGATTAAGGGGTAAAAATCTGCAAGAATATGCATAAATACTACTTGCCCATGCAGTGTTAGAAAGAACAAATAAAGCTCCAATAACTGATAACACAGCAATGACAAATTTCAGACAAAAACATATAAAGCTAGATTTATTGCTATGGCATGTAAAAGCTAGATGAATCATTTACAGAATAATAGTTGAATACTTGGTAAAATCTCACTATAAAAATAAAGCAAGAGAAAAATAAATGATAGCTTGGAAACACATCTGCATAGCTCTAAACTATGAGAACATAGAGAGGCTTTCAGGGGGAAGGAATTGACCTTCCTTCATTATCATTGGAAAACCCATTATGTAACGTCTAGTATTGCCCATAAATTTGAAAGTTCCACTTAGCACTATTCTTATCACTGATTTGTTTTGAGATGAACTTCAGTCACCTTTTCTTCCGACAAAGAAAGAAAAACATGTATCTTTTGTTGAGAGAAAGAAAGAGGGAGGGAAAAGAAAAGGTAATTTTTTGTTGTACCAGCAACATAAAATAGTTTTCCAAAAAGGACACAATCATAAAAAGTGCAATGGTTTCAAAACAAGACATGAATAGCTGTGCAGAAAAAAGAGAGGATAGTAGGTACAGTTTAAGGTTGCATGCATATCTCCTAGCTCTACTATATATGAGATCTCTGTAAACAGCACACATCGATATTTATTCGCCCATTAAATATTGATTAGTGCCAAACCAATAAAAAGCGTGAATTCACATAATGTCTCTTCGTGTTAGTGAGAAGCCATCACCTAAATTCTTATTTCCCCAAGAAGCTACTCCTGAGGTATAATCCAAAAATAAAAAGGAACAACTATTGCAGACTGTGAACTGCATTGGACAATTTAATTAAACTAACCGAAGGATATAATCTTCAGAATCCCCAAATTCTTTCTTTTCTTCTTCTTCATCAATTATTTCTTCCTCGCTATCGCTGCAAATTAAAGCTTCGCCGCCATTCTGATCATAATAGATTCTCCTTCGACCCACTACAGATTGATCCTCTGTCATTCTCTGATTCCTGCGTAAATCAGTCATAACTCAAGAAGCTGCCATGATGTCAATAAAATACAAATGGTATGATGAACATGGTAAAATAGATATTATAAGACTATCTGTTGCTGTCCCAACAGGAGTCCAATGCCATCATGACCAAATAAAAAAGTTTGTTATAAATGATGCTACCAGACATAAATACATCTGAATTTTCTTTGTTTTCCATTCTTCTCATAATAAAAAATGGAAGAGGCATCTTTAAGATCTGGGTACCATAAAAGGGGCTTGTAGACAGGTGCGACACTCAGATGGATGAAAATTTGAATAGAACGCAGAAGTTCTAATAATCAAGACTGTTAAGTTATATTTGTTTATGTAGGATTAGGTGTATAATTATATTAGATTTAGGTTTTAATTCCTTTAAGTTAGAATAATAGATGGATTAGGTCTCTTTTTACTTGTATAAATATTACGTGATGAATAGAAATCAAAGCATTGGAGATTATTAAATTTAACATAGTATCAAAGCGAGACGGAAAACCGTAAGCCGTCACCCACCACCATCGCTAGAATTTACCGACTATAGTGGTTGTGTTCTTTTTTACTTTGTGGTTGAAGCATTGTCGCTCTACCATATCACCGCCTCCCATCACAATCCAGCTGTCTAGCCTTCGCCAGCAGCAGTCGTCCAGTCCAGCAGGTTTTGGCCAGCAGTTTTTTCCGACCGGCCCAACCTTTGCCAGCCAGCCACCATCACGCCGCCTACGCCTCTGACAAACATCCACCATTCAACTGCACTCAGCACCGCTCGCCCATTTCAGTAGTTTCCGGTCAGCAACTTTTTCCGGGCAGCCCAGCCTTTGCCGGCCAGCCACCATCACGCCGCCTATGCCTCTGACAGACGTCCACCATTCATTAGCACCCAGCACCGCTCAACGCTACCCTAGCCGCAACCCACGCTGCCCAACTGCAACCAGTGCTTCCAATCCAACGGTTTTTGGCGCCGCTCAGCCACAATCCGTGTTGCCCAGTCGCAACCAACGCTACCGGCATAGACCCACACAGCGCCGTTACTTTTGAGCCTCCTTTTCTTAAGCCTCGTAGTCTTGTAGGTTATTGGTTTCTGATTTTTTTGTTAACTGCCATAGTTGGGGTCTTGTTCGGTGTCTACTTTTCTATATTACGATTATGGGTAAGGATCCAAAACTTGTTCCTACTGGTTCTAGTTCGTCAAGTACTAAAGATGCCTCGAACCACTATGACCGGCTTTTCGACAGTGCTCCCTTGGATATTTGTTCTATCAAGTTGGATGGTACCAACTATCTGCTTTAGTCTCGCACTTTTAACCTCGCCATTGAAGCCAGAGGCATGTCAGAGTTCATTGAGGACCCTGTTCTTCCACCTGATAAGACTGAGCCTATTGCCCTTAAACAGTTCAAATCTCAGCAATCATCAGTCATGACCTAGGAAGCATGGATACCGATACGGGATACGGATACGATACGATACAGATACGGCGATACGGCAAAATCTAAAAAAATAGGATACGGATACGTCAGGGATACGGCTATAAAAATTAATATTTTTTTATAATTATCTATTATATACTATACATAAAAAGGAGCCAAAATAACTAGAAGAGTAGTTGAATTGCTAATAACATTATACCAATCATTTAGCACAAGTTAATTTTCTAAAGTCTTTCTAAATAAAAAGAAAGCGACCAAAGTCTAAACCAAAAAATGATAATTCCTATTAATTTTTACCCATATCAATTTCAACATTCAATTACATCCCCTTAGCCTTCATAGGAGAATGTCACGGCTTCTATATCCGGCTCATCAAGGAAAAATCTAGCAACTTCAAGTATACTGGCACCCTCAAGCGAATCAAATGCATCTTCCGCCGTATCCTAAAGTATCCTGCCGTATCCTAGAAGTATCCACCGAGTATCCGAAAAGTATCCAAAATTTAATTGATTTAATTTTAATATTGGATACTTATTTGGCGTATCCGATAGGTATCAGGGTGTATCGGGTGAGTATCGGTATCCGAGAAGTATCCGATACGCGTACGTGACTAGTTTCGAAGTATCCGTGCTTCATAGGTCATGACTTGGTTATTTAACTCTATACGGGCTGAGATTCGCCATACTTTTCTCCTCCTGGATACACCATATAAAATTTGAATTACTGCGGCCGAAACCTACTCGCAACAAGGTAATGGTGCAAATTGTTTTGAGTTGAGAAAGCGCCTCCATACGTTGAACCAACACCATCGACCTATCGCTATATATTATATAGAGTTGAGTGGAGTATGACAGGAGTACGATTACTATCAGGGTTTGCAAGCTGTTTGTATTGTTGATGCTGCAACTTGGTTAAAGGTTGGAGAAAGAACGCGTGTATGACTTCCTTGCTGGTCTAGATATGGAATATGATCCAATACACATACAGGTGCTGAGTCGTATTCCGTTTTCATCATTGGAATAGGCTTACATCATTGTCCAGCAAGAGGAGAGTCGGAGGGGTGCTATAGTGCCCACTCCTCCCTCTGATCATTTTGCCTTGCTTGCCACCCCTTCATCGGGTGGTAAGTCCCAGTCTAGTGCTAGCAGCAAGTCTCGAGATCTTGAGTTTCTCAAATGTGACTATTACAATAACACCGGTCATACCAAAGATTTTTGTTGGAAGTTACGTGGCCGCCCCTCTCGTGGGCGAGTGGGTCGACGCGGTGGTCGTGGCTCCGGACGTTCTCAAGCCCAGGCCCATGTTTCAAAGACGACTGCTACAACCTTTGCCTGATTCTAACTTCAGTACTGGGGCTCAAGCATCTTCTAATCATGTTGGTGGTTTTTCTGAGGAGGAAATACAGGCTCTCTGGTGCCTTATAGCTCGAACTGATTCTTCATTTACTACAGCTTCCGCTACCATAGCAACCTCCACATCATCCAATTTTGCTCACATAAGTATCCCAGTTAGTGCATTTACTGCCTCTTCTGCTGTTCCATGGATTATAGATTCTGGGGCTTCCGATCATGTGATAAGTTTTTCCTCCATTTTTTATTCTTAATCTACTTGTTCTGGTAAAAATAAAGTCAAAATAGCCGACGGGTCATTCTCTGCTATCTCAGGGAAAGGTTCCGTTCGCTATTCTCCCTTCTTGTTGTTTTATTCCATTCTACATATTCCAAATTTTGCTACTAACCTTTGGTCTATTAGTAATCTTACTTGTTCTGCAAATTGTTCAGTAACTTTTTTTTCCTACTCAATGTGTTTTTCAGGAACTGAATACGGAAAAAGTGAATGACAGATTGACAGTAGTAAAGCACATGGTGATCTCTACTTCTTGGACTCTGCACCCCGTCCAACTCATTCCCCCATGTCATGTGATATAGTCCTGCAAGCAACTACAAGCTCCGCACTATCTATGCTACACCAGTGGCACCGTAGATTAGGTCATCCTTCTTTTGGCACCTTAGAAAAAAAATTTCCTCATTTAGTTCAATATTTTCCTAGGAGTCAATTCTTTTGTGAAGCCTGTGAGCTTGAAAAACATAAACGTTCTTTTTATGCCCCTATTAATAAAAGAAGTAACTCTCCGTTTATGGTTATTCATTCTGATGTTTGGGGTCCTTCCCCTGTTACCTCTCGAAAAGGTTATCGGTGGTTTGTCACTTTTAATGACTGTTTTTTTCGTGTGACTTGGGTGTATTTACTTAAGTCTAAAGGTGAACTCTTTTCTTGTTCCAATCCTTTCATGTAATGGTTCGCACTCAATTTAATTCACAAATCAAAATTCTCCGTAGTGACAATGACACTGAATATATTGATAGGAGTTTTCTGATTTTCCTAGATGCCCATGGTATACTTTTCCAGATCACTCGCATTGACACTCCACAACAAAATGGAGTTGCCGAACGCAAAAATTACCATCTTGCTGAGGTTGCTCGCTCTCTTTTGTTTATTATGAATGTTCCTAAATTTTTCTGGAGCGAAATCCTTTTAACTGCCACCTACCTTATAAACTGCTTGTCATCCAGCATTCTGCACTTCAAAACTCACCTAGAATGTCTTCCTAGCAACTTCCGTGTCACGACACTTTCTCTGTGAGTTTTTAGTTGTGTGTGTTTTCTTCATGCCCATCATCCCTCGAGTAGCAGGTTAGATCCTAAAACCCAAAAATGTATTTTAATTGGGTGCTCTCCTACCCAGAAAGGCTAAAAATGTTACGAGTTTTCCTCTAAAAAGTTTTATGTCTCTATGGATGACACTTTTTTGGAGACCAAGTCGCTTTATTCTCCCTCCCTTCCATATCTTCAGGAGGAGTCTCGACAAGAAGAGATGTCTACCTGGTATAATCACATTAAGGGGGAGCTTATATATGCTAAAGGAGGCAGCCACATATGACAATGACGTTGGTAGTGATATGGGGGAACGGCTACACTGACTACAACACACACAACTTAGAAACATACACAAGTCGAAAGAACAAAGAGTCCTCATATGCGATACCACCTTATCTATCACAATCGCCTACTCCAGTTCTAGATTCCTCGGCTGACCCATCTGGTAATAACTCTTCTCTCATTGAACCTCCCTTTATTGATTCTGATAATCTTCCTATTACTCTTTGAAAAATAGTTAGGTCATGTACTCAACATCTTATCTCGCAGTTTGTCTCTTACGATCGTTTATCTCTTTCTTATCATGCTCTTGTTTTCTCTCTGTATTCTATATCTATTCCACAGAAATGGTAGGATGTTGTACTAATACCTAAGTGGAAAGGCGTTATGGTGGAAACGATGACAACTTTGAAAAATAACGGCACTTGGGAACTCGTATCACTTCTAGGGAAAGAAAGCAATAGGATGCAAGTGAGTATTCACTATTAAACAGAATATTGACAGTATAGTTGAGAGATACAAAGCGAGACTTGCTACCCAAGATTTTACCCAAACCTATGGTATTGACTACGATGAGGCGTTTGCTCCAGTAGCAAAGATGAATTTTGTGTGAGCATTACTCTCCTGTACTGCAAATTTGAATTGGTCTCTTCATCAGTTTGATGTAAAAAACGCATTTTTTCATGTTGAGTTGGAAAAAGAGGTGTATATGGATATACCGCCAGGTTTTCCTTCATCTGCGACTGAGGGCAAGATGTGCAGATTGAAAAAAACCCTTTATGGGTTGAAATAGTTATCTAGAGCTTGGTTTGGCAAATTTTCAAGGACTATGTTGCAGTTTGGCTACAAACAGAGTCATGTCGATTATACTATGTTTATTAAGAGAAGTGCTGGTAAGATCGTTATCCTTATTATTCATGTTGATATAATAATGACAAACAATGATGTGGATGAGATTCTTAATCTCAAATCGAATCTGACTCAAAAATTCAAGATTAAGAATTTGGGATCACTGCAATATTTTCTTGGAATGAAAGTGGCAAGGTATGATCTGGGTATTTTTATCTCCCAACGGAAATACATACTTGACCTATTGGAAGAAATAGGTATGCTAGGTTGTAGACCTGCAAGTTCCCCTATTGAGGCGAATCATCATCTCAATGGAGATTCGGGAGAGCGCATTGCTAAGGAAAGATATCAACACCTAGCGGGCTGACTAATATACTTAGCTCACACTCGACCAAATGTTTCTTATGCAGAGGGTATTGTTAGTCAATTCATGCATGATTCTCGTGTTTCACATTTGGATGCAGTTTACCGTATTTTGAGGTATCTATCAGCTCCAGGAAAAGAAATTTTATTTTCTAATCATGGTCACCTATGGTTGGAAGCATTCATTGATGCCGATTGGGCTGATTCTGTGGATGATAGACGTTCTACTTCTGGCTACTGTACTTTTCTTGGGAAAAATTTGGTTATTTGGAGAAATAAGAAGCAACCAATGGTTGTCAGATCTAACACAGAGGCTGAGTATCAACCTATGGCTCATGGAGTTTGTGAGCTCCTGTGGCTCCAAACCCTATTACGTGATTTGGAAATATCTGATAATGGTCCAATGAAACTCGACTATGACAACAAAGCTGTCATAAACATCGCTCATAATTTTGTTCAACATGACAGAACAAAATATATTGAGGTTGACAGGCACTTTATCAAAGAAAAGCTAAGTGCAGGTTTGATATGAGATCTAAAGATCAATTAACTAACATCTTCACAAAAGGGTTGAGCAGCAAGAGTTTCCACCCTATTGTGTTCAAGTTGGGCCTGATTGATATCTTCGCACCAACTTCAGAGAAAATATTAAGTTATATGTGTTTATGTAGGATTAGGAGTGTAATTATATTAGATTTAGGTTTTAATTCATTTTGCTTCTGTAAATAGAAGAATAGTTAAGTTAGAATAATAGATGGAATGATGGATTAGGTCTCTTTTTACTTGTATAAATATTACGTGATGAATAGAAATCAAAACATTGGAGATTATTAAATTTAACAAAGACCAATAACTCCACGAATAACACGCTAATGGCTCCAATGAGCATACTTATGAATTTCATATCTGGAATTATAGCTAATATAACAAGTCATAACTCAGAAGTTATATGGTCAAATAGGATGATTCTAGTGAAAAGGACACGAAACTCTTAAGATATACAAGATGAGATCAGATCCCTTCAAACATGATGCGTGAAAGAATTTCCAAAGTCAACTCCTCGCAGTCAGAATTAAGGGCTTTATAAACCAATTTCCTCTTCGTTTTCTCTCAATCTAAGTTCACAGGCCTGACATTCGTACCCCAAGGCCAGCCGGTGACTGGGGTTCCAAAGTCCCCACCACAATTCCTCGCATTGAAGGGGGCTCAAAACTCTGACCTCCCTATGCAAAGGGGCAGCAGACACCAACTAGTCAGGGGTTGACTTTTAAAGGTATACCCTACAATTCTCATGTGATTGACTTTATATAAATCTGCAGAATTAATTAAAACTACACAATACAACAACAAAACAAAGGTAGGTTTCTATGAATTAGCAGTAATGAATACAGAGCTATTTTCAAAATCTAGATGCTCATAAATGACTTTGAGAATCGTGTTCATTGAAGTTTGTAACAGAGTTGAACTATACGCAGTAAAAGAAAACAAATGTTAGTTTAATAACCCACAAAAGCATAGCCAAGAACTGCAATAAGACATGCTTCCATATGCCCGGCAATCTTACCGTACCTGTCCAAGAAAATCCAAGTAGTATAAGGCGGCAATCTATTAACTTCTGTGAGCTTGATAGGGCGAACAGCATTCTTGACTGCTATACTAGATCCTAGCAAAATTGCTGAAGAGGCATGGCCATCTTCTTGTGAGCTACTACTATCCATATCCCCGTTACTTATGTCAATACCATTCTGCATATCAATTGCATCTTTCTGCCTCTTTGTCAGTAGGTCTATGCTCTTATCAACGCCGATTACCGTGTCATTTCTTCTTTCAAGTGATAACTTAAAAAGATTGGTACTTACATCAACCAACTTCAGCCTATTTTCCTCCATTCTTTTCTGCAGGCAAAAGACACAGGAAAATTTATGGAGATATGTAAGTAGGATTCGTAAGCAAAGTGGCTAAACAGCAAATATAATCGCATGCGAGGATGTACCTCTATGTAAAGACAACGGTCAGCAGCAACTTGTTTCTTTAAAGAATCAATAACTGATAAAAGCTCTATGGGAGCTGAATTTACTACTTGCATTACCGCCATCTGTGAAGAATCAACACCAATCATCCTACTTGAGATTACGAATAAGACATGATCCAGTAAATAGCTGAAATTAAAGAAACCAAATAGATGGAGATTGACTGCATGAACAGTACAACCACTGGAAAAGAGTAGTTTTTCGATGAGGATAATCGGATGTGAGGGCCAAAAAAGATAGTAAATAAGCACCAAATCCACGTGATAAATTGCATCATCGTACTTCAGCTGGTAAGTACTAACCATAACATCCAGCCCATGCAGC
The DNA here is from genome assembly GCA_019985065.2 of Arctostaphylos glauca. NCBI lineage: Eukaryota > Viridiplantae > Streptophyta > Magnoliopsida > Ericales > Ericaceae > Arctostaphylos > Arctostaphylos glauca. The sequence goes on from JAHSPW020000014.1 coordinate 11,156,167, forward strand.
AGTGGAAAATGGACTCTAACCTCCCATATTGTTATCTATGTTACTAAGTGAAAAAATTTCATCAATTTTATGCTATTACTTTTAGCCAAGTTTCTATTGCGTTCAAAAAATTGTACTCTGCAGTATTAGCACATAAAAGGAAAGGTAAAAAGTAGTAAATAGGGTTGGATACCCAAATGGCCTCGAAACTAAAAAGGGTAAGGAAATGAAAGAAAAGAGAATGAAGCATAACCTACTGTGGTTGCAGTCGGCAATGACAGCATACATTAGAAAGGCAAAATAGAAAGAAAAAACTAGAGTTGGGCAATACCTTAACAAAACAAATGAAGAAGATTCATGCCTAAAATCATAAACTATAACAAACCAAATTAAACACTGTGCCATCAATTGAGCGGAAAAAACGGATGGTAAAAAGCTCTATGATCTATTGTAACAAAAAATGGAAAGGAAAAAAGAGAGTCAATACTGGAACATAAACAGAAGTAAATTGACTCTCTAAGAAGGCAACAAAACAACCAAATCATATATTATATATTATATATTATATAATGCATGCACGAGAGAGAGAGAGAGAGAGAGCAGGGGGTGGGGGGCACAAATCACTAGAATTGATGGCTTGGGTGTCCAACAGTGAGTCAATTTCAGTTGCCTTACTTGGGGAAGTGGCTGTAGACATAATCTGAGGATGGTCATTTGTCATCAAGAGTGATCCATGGCAAGTTTAGAGTAGACAATATAGGTTGGTACACCAAGGGCAGGATCCTTATGGGGGGGTTAGCGGTAGGTGGAACGCTATAAAGAAAGGTTGGCCGGAATTTAGTAACATGCCATATTTGAGCTAGGAGATGGCAGTAAAATTCAGGTTTTGAATGATATATGGTTACGGGGTGTCCCTCTTTCGATAGCTTTTAGATCAGCGATTCCTTAACGTAGTGATATGAGATTGTATATTACTAGTTCATAAAATCTTTCGTTTAGGGTTTTGAGACCTGTCTGTTGACTCGCTGATTTATGATTATCCATAAGCATAGTAGAACTTGTGTAAATTTTACTAAATTTTCTTGAAATGATAGACTAGTGTGGTTATCTTTTGGCAATATGAAAATGAGCACAGGAGAGAAGTCACTTTGTTTTTTCGTTCACGCTTTTTAGCATCATTTCATTGTATTGGTTCAATATATTCGACTTGCACACGCATTACGTGTGCCTGGCCTCTAGTTAAACTCTTACTACTCAAACGTAAACATGTATAGGGTCCATTTGGCCTGTGGTTATTATTGGATTATTCACTGTTTAGTTTTTTGTCCTTATTTGAAATTTTTTTTTAATTTTTTGTTTTTCATCAATTTTTTGATGATTGTTGGTTCGTCTCGACAAGAGCTTTCAGAAATGTTATCAATCATCGGCTACATTTGAAAAAAGTTCAGAAAAGACAAAAAATAAGTCAAAAACAGCGTCCGTGTTGGCTTATTTTCGTCTTTAGTGACTTTTTTTTAACTTTTGGACATAATTTTATACTTTTTAGATTCCTTTCGTCGATACGAACCAATAATCCACAAAAAAAATGACATAAAAATAACAAATACAAAAAAAAATTGAATAAAGACAAAAAATAAGCCAAAAAAAAAATTTTGGCCAAATAGGGCCATAATCAATTACACTCAACTCAACAACACATACTTGTCCAAACCATCTGGTTCAACTGATGTGGCGATGGATCAAGAGGGTAGGGAGGAGACCGCACCCCAAAAATTTTTAGAAACTGTCATATGCTAAGAATTTGTAACATTATCGAGAAATAAGAGTTTGCACCCCAGATTTCCACTATTTGCATCCCTAAAGTTGGAATCTTAGATCTGCCCTGACTTCATGAATCTAATTTAGCATTGCACTGTAAGACATAACTTCTGCTAAACAAGAAGCTGCCATGTCTTCAAACAATGCAGAATTTCCTAGTTGACTAAGGATTTTACAGTGCAAGCAGCCTAAGAAGCACGGACACGAGCATGGATATGGACAAAAGACACAGCAATTCTAAATAAATGGGAACACGGACTCCACAAAAACATAGTTATTTAAGGAGAGGCACACCAAGGCACAAAGCTCTAGTAGGGTCTAGGCGTGAGGCAACAGGTGAGGCATGGGCCTTATTGAATCGAGATGCGCCTAGAGACGAGAAAATTAAAAAAAATAGCATGCACCAATACATCAAATAGTAAACACCAACACAATGATTTGATTGTACCACTTAAAACCATAAAAATATCCAACAAATGTTCAATAGTCGACAACATTTGCATAGATAAGAAAACAACGGGATCTTAAACTTATCTCTCTTTTTGGGATTCATCTTGTCGCATAAACTTGCACCTCTTCTAAGTCGTCTCGCCTTGTACCTCCTGAGGCATACAACCCACGCCTCACGCCTAGACGCACGCCTTTTACAACTATGGGCGGGAAGCGCGACAAAAAATATGTATATATATTGCGCTAGATATTCAGTTCCTATTCATATGAACATTCAAACCGGAAACCACCAGAACTAATAGCGTCTTTACCATTCTTATTATTTCTTTTTCAAATATTACAAGTTAAACAAGAGTTATATTGGGTCGAAATTTATATATTCATAGTTTTTCCTTATATTTTTGGAATATCATATCCTCGAAATAAGCTTTCAATAGTATAAACTAATCCTCGTCATATTTCTATTCATGTCCAAGTTGACATACGGGCAACCCTAATGTGTCCCCACTGTGTCCCTATCCAAAAAATTAAATTTATTAGACACACCAGGTGGCATGTCCCATGCGTGCTCCTGCACGTCCTAGGCGTGTCAAGTGTCCTCAGTGCATCCAACATAGATATGGCAAGGAGCTAGGAGTGTCAGTAAGTGGCAGTATTCCCAACACCCGATGAGATTATATGCAATCCATGACATGTGATGCCAACACTATGCTACCGAAAATCGCTAATACCCTAGCAAATTACGTTTTGGAACACACGTTCTAAGATATGGTGTGCTAAGTTCTAAACCGCTGAATTTGGGGATCCAAAGCGCTCTCGAAGTTTTTCTTTAGAAACTGGAGAAGTGGATCGTTAGCAAGAAGAATTATAAGAAAAAATTGATCACAATGCTTCTAGAATTGTGTTATACACAAATATTTGGACAAATAATACCGCATTTTATTGGAAGATTATCTCTTGAAATAAGTACATTGCTTAGATTGGAAAAGTAGTCTAAGAGCCATAGGGTAGAGGTATCAACTCTTTTAGATCATGCTAATTGATTTTGACCAGATAAGTCTATGAATTAAAAGTTTTACCAGTTGAGGTCCTCTATTTCAAGAGGACCTATTTTATAGACAAACTTAGCCTTACTACTCACAACACTTCCGAGGTAATTAGTACACTCTTCTCACCACGCCATCATCATTACCACCTTAGCCACTAGGAACCACTCCACAGAGAACAAATAAACTTTATTGTTTACCATTTTTACAACAAATTTTTATGTTCGCTTTTTTTTTTCACAAGATAAACTTACAGTAAACTTTATTGTTTACCATTTTTACAACAAATTTTTATGTTCGCTTTTTTTTTTTCACAAGATAAACTTACAGTTCATCATACTTAATTCCTCTGTTCGCTCTAGTTGAAAATTTGAAGTTATCTATGGAAATATTCACATAAAAGTGTAAAACACAAACAAATAAATTCTACATTTCACTTAATCTCATTCACATTTATATGATGCTTATAAGTTAGTGTTGATAGACCTCCAAAACTCGCAAAACACTTTCAGAATGGATAAATTTTACTTCTCTTTGTGCTCGAAAACAAAGTTCTGCATTATTAATTCTCTATACCCATAATTTTACACTATCTTCTACTCCACCATAAAGATCATTATAACTCTACACAAACAGTAACAAATCTCTACTTCTACTATTTTCCTTCATCTGTATCCACCATCATCACTACCAAACAAACGACTTACATTATTATCATCCAGCCCCAACACAACAACTGGGCATGAAATCAAATAGCTACAACTAAGTACACCAAACATAATTAGCTCTAACTTTTCCACTTGAACTGAAAAAGAATTGTTATTCAAGCGAAAGATAACAAGAGTTATGTGAAGTTTTGGCGATCACAGTTTGAATGGCAATTTCACTCTCAATTAGAAGGTTGTCTTGTCGACCTTGCATTCTTTTTCCTCAATGACATCTAGAAGAGATCTTGCTGGATTTGGACTTCAACGAAAACCAAAAAAGACGATGTTCATTCGTGACAGCAAGCTGTTTTTGGAAGTGTTCTTTGCTTAGTAGCAGGATCCTTCTATTATGGTGGAGAATTCACCTCAAAACCTCGCTCCTGTACTCCCAAGTCAAACTCTCACCGGGATCTTGCTTCCATCAAGATAGGAGCCCAGTCCCAACTAGGATAGAACCTCTCAAGCAAATAAATTTCAAAAGAAACAACAGAAAAGATACCAAGCAAAACAAATTATAAAGTAACTATAAGACCCTAGAGTATAAGCATAAAATTACTAATATTCACTAAAATAAAAAACAACAATTTTAAAGTATCTATATTAGTCCATATAAATACATACATATATAGTTATACAATATATACACACGCACTCCTATAGATGCTCACAACCTCTGTTCTATATCCTTTCGCTCCCTGCACCTGCTCCTGATTCATGCAACTAAGGTTCTCTGTGTGCATTAGTAGCGACAGAGAGAATACCCAGAAGATGGGGAACGCCGGGAAGAATTAACTGTATTTCTCTCTCTCTCTCTCTCAATTGGGGATAGTATAGGATGCAGAGGACCCGTGAAGCGAGGGATATAATTGGAAGTTCATGTGTCTATTTAGTCATCGTGGACTGTGTGCATTAGCTTTGTGTTTGAAGGACCAATTATAACAGATTTTGCATCCAAAGGATGCAAGGACGAATCTCCCTATATATTATAATCTATAGAAGACTGCCCCATGTACAATCATTTTGAGCATGGTGTACCACGTTACAAACCGCCAATAACAAAAATAAGGTCCCTAGGAACGCAGCATCCCCTCCCATATTCGCTACCTTACAAAGCAATATGTGGCGGAAAAAACAGTCATCAGCTTTCCCAAGTACAATGCAGTACCCTACCCATCCGAAAATCAACTCGTTAAGCAAAATGCCACACCACTTTTCCTCTCAAATCACACAAATTAAACACCCAAAACAACAGCTAGCCGTCAAAAGCGCCTCCATAAAACACAACAATTTGCCCATAGATTCGTGTCAAAATACGATACATTGAAAACGAATCAGAAACTCAGAGAAAGAAGATACCGTATGGTTAATAGGAGGTTCCGATCTGGAATCGGAGGGGAGCGGCAAGGACTTCGACGACGACATTGTCGACGGCGAAGTCGGTGGAGCAGTGCCTGGCTCGCAATGGAGGTCCGGCGAAGGATCGGACACATACGACGGTGATGACAGAGAAAGAGAGGAATTTGGAAGGGTAAGAATTGAAACCCTAGATTTACGGTGGGAATTGGGAGCGGTGTTTTAGGGATTTGTTTATGGGTTGCGTTTGCGAGAATCTGATGATGAGGATATAATTATATGTGACAGTTGTGTGTGTGTGTGTATATATATTTAGTAGTGGTAGTAGATTACAGGGGTGGTATGGAGGTAAAGAAAAAAAGAGAGAATTTTAGGGGGGAAGGGCGTAGGTGGCCTAAGTTTTTGAATTAATGGGTACGCTATCCCTTGTTTTGGAACTCTGGAAATTGGATGGAATATCATCACGTGGACCCTACCCTCCTATGCTGACCATGCAAAAAGAACTTGCATAAAAGTCATAAAGAACCCCCACCAAAACCCAACCAAGAAAAAGTCATAAAAGATAAAGACAACCGGACTTGGGTCCACACAGTAAAATGTATTGTGCGTTAAAATAATGTGTACAAAATACAGACTAAAGAATTTTTGAACAATATTTTACGTACGCTTTGTTATGCACAATGCACAAACTCCCTCATTCCGGTCTTTTTTTTGCCTTAACTTTTATATATATTCACAGTGGCGTATGTAGAAATATTCTCTCGTGAAAGCACTTATATATATAACACACTCTTAATATACTTTACGATAATTAAAGTAATAAATTAAATAACAACAAAGCCGGCTTGAAAATCAAAATAAAACTATCGGATTCATTAGGAAAAATTTTATTGTATATGGTTACAATATACATGAGGGTTTGAAAAATCTTGAATGAATATTTTCTTAGGACTACTATCAAATGAATATTTTATTCTTCTTCCTAGTTCTCCAAGGTATACTTTTTAATCATTTACGCTCTTTTTTTTTTCTATGATGTTTTTCTTCTAAGGCCTGCACTGTGTTTTTTAATTCATTATCCTACGTTTATACTTTATTTTATTTGACTTATTATAATTTTTATCACCTACTTGTGATACCATTACTAGGTGGTCTACTAAAGAGCGTTTATTCTACGGTAAAGAACACGGGCTCCTTGAAACCTAGGTCTCGTTATACTTCAAGTATTATAGTCCATGACAACATAACTAAAAACGTTTAGGATATAGATATAAATTTTAAAAATTATAAAGAAAATATTACATTTCAGTTCTCTAAATTACATTTGTCCCCCTCTATTTTCAAAAAAAAAAAATTCGGCCCTCCCAAATGTAAAATCATAGTTCCGCCCATGAACATAACATTACATTCTTTCGTATATAATCTCTACGGCCTTAGTAAATGAGGAGAAAAACCAACAGAACTTTGCTAGTCTTGAAGTTGCTTTTGACTTTAGAGAGAAAGAAAAGCCAAGCATTGTATTCTAGTCTTCTGTTCATCAGACAACGAAAACGCCACCAAAGCTGCAGTTCCTCCTGTTCCTAATATCTATATTTGAGGTTTGCTTTCACATTTGAGTGTCAGAAAATTATTGATATGTGAGTGCTTTACTGTACGTAATGAAAAAAACTCGAAGGTCGTTTATATCTTAGAAAAAAAGCATGATTTAACTCCGTGCAAAAAGGGTCTATCTTTTCTAAAAAGAGCGTCAATTTGCATGCCTCGACTACCCATAGGCTATTTTAGTCTTCTCTCTTGGGGGGTGCTTGGGAGCCTATTTTTTAGCTTTTTATTTTTGGCTTTTTGATTTTTTGAATTATGGTAAAAATGAGTTTTGGATTTAAGAGGAGTGTCTGAAAAAAAAGTGCAGAATGCATTTTGCAAAAGTAATATAATGGAAAATGGGAATGAAAATGCAAGAAGAAGATCTAAACCTCCTTTCGAATTTTTGCTCCTAAAGTTCAAAATAGAGAATGAGTTTTACGTACTCATTCTGGAAATGTGGCTCCTAAATTGCCAAAATCTAAAAATAGGAATGGAAAATGCAAAAAAAGAAAAAGCTCCCAAACAACCCCTTAGTATTATTTTGTTATTTTTTTGCTAAGTAGTATTATTTTGTTATTTTTTGTCATAATTTTGTATGCATTTATAATCTAGTAAAATTTCTTATTACATGAAAATTTTCCAATAATACCACTTCTACAATTTTTTCCACCATGTCATGTGCTATCGTAATTAATTTAGCTGTTGATCTATCTCTAAACTCGAAAACTCCTAAAAAACTGACCAATGACCTTTTTCTTTTTTTTTGTACGGATGCCCTTTTGCATGGTGGAAGAATCGTGTTTGAACAATGCTTGTGTTTGAATTTTGAATACAAATATTTGTATATAATAAAATTAATATATTGGTTTCATTTTAAATGAATGGAATTTAACAAATACTCTTAAGGAGATTTTTGTATTCATGTCGGACACTTTGAGACACGAGGACAGGGGAACATATGGGACATGTCATGTGTCGTGTCAATTAGATTTTAATGTATGTTCAAGAGGAACATAGTAAAGATACGACGAGAACACTTCTAGGAACATAGAGTTGGAGGCTTTTGTGAAGTTTTAATAGTTTTTTGGAGGTTGATTTTTATAATTTAGAAAGTATTAGGGCCAAAAGTGCAATATAAGTATTTGGTAATATAAATATACATAAATTATTTGTATAACGCATTCAATAGAAGCCTGAACCAAAAATATTTAGTAGTTATAATATAGATATGTCATAATTTAATATTTTTAAAAAAAAAAAAGAAATTATTTATCCCTAGTCGTGTCATTATTAGTGTCAGCATTTTGAGAATTGTTGTACCTCGTGTCCTTATCTGTGTCCATGTTTATGTCTGTGCTACAAAATTATCAAAAGCTTTCTATCTTGATACAGTCCATTTGAAACTATAAGTTTATATTATTGTTTTACTATTATTTATTCCCAAACAAAAATAGACACAACAATTTGATCTTTTCAGGTGTGAGAGATGGAGCGATGCCTCCAAAAATGTAGTGAGCACTTCGATGGTCTTAGACCATTGAAGATGGAGGAAGAGAAAGCTTCTTAGAGAGAGAGAGAGAGAGAGAGAGAGGGGGGGGGGGTAGCAATAGAGAATGGTCAATTAGAAATTAGTGCTTACTAAATGTGCCTTCAATGAAGAGAAAGCTTCTTAGAGAGAGAGAGAGAGAGAAGGGAGATGGCAACAGAGAATGGTCATTTAGAAATTAGTGCTTGCTAAATGTGCCTTCAATGTGTATTGAATGCTTCTCCATCTTCTAAGTGTCAACCCTCCCTTTTTTATAAGCCTAGGAAAGGAGAGAACTAATTAACAGGTTCTGTCTCATTAATGGAAAAAAATGGAGGTTTGACATGTTTTTTTCTTATTACTGTCAAGTTCAAACCTTAGAGCTTGTACTATGGGACTAACAAAAGACATTTTTGTGATATGTGGAGATTCATACCATAGACCAAGTTGGATGGTAGGTACGATACGGGCTCGTAGGTGTCAAATGGTAGGTATGATACATAATCTAACGTGTTGAATGTTGGTAAACGCCCACTCTCTCTCTAGGACCCGTCAAATTAGAGCTCAACGAGGGCAGACTAATCTTCCTTGACAAAATCTTTGCTCTAGTCTCCATACCAATTGCCTCCTTGGGTCATGAATGAGGTACTTAGGCCCTACTCCTAGCCTAGGGTGATATTGGGGTCGCCTTTGGTGTTTTATTGTGAGTCTAGAAAGCATTATAGGTGGCGGCTCTCTCGGTCATAGATGAGGCCTATTGAAGGTATTATCCTTGGAGGTGAGGTGCTCAATCACTTCTTAGGAAGTGATGTGCCCGATCGCACCAATGTAAGGATATGCTTTCTTGGCCAGATGTGTTCTTTGCTGAGGGGCCCCCTGTCTCTATAGGAGGTTGTGTGCTTCACTAGAGCTCCATTCTTTTCATGGAAGATGTCTGATGTGCCAAAGCCTTCATTCCTACGCAGAATAAAGTAAGGGAACCAAGTTTTCAAGAGCACGTTTCTAAAATATCATAAAAATGTATAATGCGAGGAACAATTAAAATACCAAAACTGTGATATGAAAGAGTGTGGGTGTTGCTAGGGCACTATGACAAGACTGACAGTAGAAGTTTGGAGACTGAAAATATTTGTTTTTGTGTGTGTGTGTGTGTGTGTTGAGAGGGGGGGGGGGAGGGGGCGGCGCTGAAAATATTTGTGTGTGTGTGTGGGGGGGGGGGGGGGGGGTGGGTGGGTGTTGGGGGGTGCATATAGAGAGCAAATGGCTCAATTTTATCTTGGAAAAGAGAATAAGAAATGAATAAGAAATGCATATATCATTTGAGACTGACTCCCCCAGCAATCCTTGTCCTTGTTATGCATGCCTTACTCCAAGTTCCCATACCCTTGCCAGAACACCACCATCTTCTATTACGAGCAGTGAGATGCCTATTGAAACTCACATTTGTGTCCTACATGTGTACGATACCATTAGAAACATATTTTTAAAATCTACCATGCCAGTCTTGTAACGACTCAAGATTTTAAATTGAATAAAATAAATTTAAAAATATTTAATTGCATTTTTATAATAATTGATTTGCATTTAATTGAAAATTTAGAATTAAATTGATGAGCAATTTAACTGAATCAATCGAGTATGTAATATCACAAGTGCGAGTGTGATGGTGTAGAGCAAGGAGCACCAAAACATCACCTTGTTCATCCCCTCACCCCGTACATTTCTCCAGGCGTACGTATACACATCGTCCAGGGGAGGTTCATGGTCCCATGGGTTGGCAGTCAATGAATCTCCAGCATTCATTCTCTTTTTCCCTAACCTTTCAATTACACCATAATAGTGTTCACACATGAAGATTCCCCTTGTCATTGTTTCCTATTTCATTCACTAAGAAACAACGTCATCTAGAGAGAGGTAGAAAGAAGGAAGCACTGTTGGTCGGTGAAAGTTTCGAACCGCTGTCAAACGCTGATAAAATCACACCTGTGACGCACCGAAACATGCGTACAAGGTAGGATTTCATTACCTAAACTCGTAGTTATGTGAATTTTGACATTATTCTACCATGTTAGAGCTTAAACCATATCGTAATGGCTGACTATCGCGAACCCAAATTTACCAGCTATCGACCAATCGAGGTCGACCGGTTGGTGCGATCGACCGGTCAGGTTCGGACAGTCAATCAGTTTGGGCGATCGATCGGTTGGACTGACAGACTGCAATTTGACAAATTGTTGACCTTATGTCCAACTGTTAAAAGATGAAGCCAGGTCCTACACTTACACCTCTCACATGCATATTGTTGTTATGTCCACAAATTCTTATGAGATTTCGTGAGAGCAGATGAGCTCCTATGAGACCATATTATGCTATTGTCTCGTTGCTGTTGTTATGTTATCATAATGCTATTGATATGTTGTGGGGGAGAACTTAGTATCATAACGTTATGGACATTGGGAATTGGTGTGAATGATAATCGGATAAAGACTACAGAAGGATGGTTGAATGATCATTGTAGTTAAGTTCACTCTTATTGACACCTAGGGTTAATAAATTGATAATCAGTTTGAGTGGCCCTCGACTGTGATGATTCGATTGGATGGGGGTCGACTTGTTTATTTTTATATACTGAAGGACCCCAACTAGAAGGAACTGAAGATATTTGAGGGTGACTCCGGGGTTGACTATGAAGGCAACAAATCTCATAGGGGTGACTATAATGTTATGGACAATCTTGAGTTGGAAGGGGAAGCAGTTAAGATTCCTTAGGCTGAACTTGATATGCCATGTTCGTTGTAAGATTTAGGTAAAAATAAGGTAGACATTGACCCGAGCGAACGGTAGAAGATCCCTTTCATGCAAGGTTATCAGTGACTTAGTCAGGTATATCACCTAGGTCTAAATTCACAATGGACCTGTGATATGTAAGGACTAGCCAATCCAATTGAGAGCCTTATGCTAGAGTCAATAGTGTAAAATTTGAATTCTCCAAGAGGAGACTCCTAGATACATGAAATGGAGATTAATAATGAATAGACGTGTTTACTTTTAATGTCGTTACATACCATGTCATCCATTATTTTTTTCTTGTTTGTCGAGTAGTGATCTCCACTAAGTGACACAACTTATGGAATAATTTTTCTACTCCTGACATATCACGCCAGATGTAGATAAGCAGCAAGGGATGTAGCCCGAGTAGGAAGAGCCAGAATATGGAAGTGAAGAATTCAGCGAGACCTATAGGCCATATCCTTATACGACTATGCAGTAGTTTTATTATTCAGATCTACATGTAAACCCAATATTGGTTTTTAGTAAATTTACATGTTAAGAATTTGTTCCGCAAATGTTATAATCTTTTCAATAAACAAGTTTATTTTTTTAAATATTTAATTTAATAATTTAATTTAAAATTATTTTTTATTAACATCATTGAAAATCGTGGCGTTACAAACTTAATGGTATGGTATTCCTTACTTTCAAAATTCAGTCCCACCTTAGCTGTCAACACAAGCTTTCAATTCTTGGCATGAATCACTTGTTATCAAAATTGACAGGTCTTGGCTTCCATACAAAATTTTAACATGTGTCCACATAAACGAAAAGGATAGAAAAAAAAAGATTTAAGAGACATATTTGTTATTTCTTAAAAAGACCAACTGGTAGCATTAATTTTATCAATATCATGAACTGTCTACAGATTATCTTTTCCTGTGTTTTGTAGATTTGTTTTCAACTGCAGATCATATTTATTACACTGCTGAATTAGACAACTTCCGGAATTTAAGAGAACTTTCTAATTTAAGAGAGCTTCGAGTTTCCATTTAATAGCTGATCGGAATATAATGCGAAACTAAACTTTGATTACATATTTATTTTCATTAAGATGTTTTTTTCTCAGTAAACTTAATCTTTGAACTTCTTTTATTCATATAATTTATTTGATTGGACTCTCGAAATATATGTACTCTTTATTCAAAATCCGAAACAATTTTATCAGTTAATCAAATTTGTGTTCTTATATTCAAGCGCACCTCCCAAGATAACACCTGATTCCACATCAGGACATCTCCAAAAATTGAGTCAAGATTGAAAATGCTCTTACCCTGGACTCTGGAAAGCCTATTTTTGTCAACCAAACACTAGACATCCATCGCATGCTCAATCATCCTTCTGCTGACAATAAAATTAGGGAAATTTTGTCTTTGCCATTGTGGACATTTGTTGTACTCAAAGAAGGATATAAGAGACAGGAATGCAGCAAAATGTTAGAAACTGAAAGCCCATACAATCTCCACCTTCAGAATATTGGTGTGCAATATCATCAGATACTCCGCGATCACGTAACATCTCTTACATCTCATCTCAAAATCAAGCAGGCACAGAATTTTCTTGCCATGGGCAGTTGGAAAAGCAGAAATTTTGTCCATGGATGCATGATATGACTAAACCAGACTGTTCATCATGCCAATGAATCTTTAAACATGACATATATGGTGCCATTGCCAGTAGTGGAAACATCAAGCTTCTCATTTCAAAAAAAAATGTCACTCCTTTTGGTTTCATTTACATATACAGCGATACACAAAATCAAGGAAAGTTTCCTATATGACCAATCGCATGATTTTGCACTCCAACCAAGCAAAACTAAATCAAACAGCCAATCGTGCCCATCACGAGTAAATCCCCCACGTGCCATTCTTACAGCTATTTTTACCCCAGCCATTAGCAAGCAAAAGGAAGGCTCAATTTCTTGCCTTTGCCTTTATTTCTTCTCCATAATAGCCTTTTCAACAGCCCTCCATCTCCTTTTTTCTTAAGAGGTACGATAGCCAGAGAACCGACTTCAGCTTCATTCTTATTAAGTTTACTCCCATTTGTGTGAAGAAACCTTTCGTGATGATCTACCTTTCCATTGGGGTGAAGGGCATAACCAGAATTGCCATGTTGAGAAGCCGGAGGTTTTTGAGGGTCTGAAATGCAAAAAACTTCCATTGTGTTGTGAAGCGCAAGGTCTCCAGGCCCAGCACTATCCTCGGCAAGCATTTTATCCAGCAGAGATATTCTTTGGCTCATGTTCTTCTTGGGAGCGGTGGTTGTGGTAAGGTTGTCGGAAAGGCTCGGCGAAGCCAATGCCTTCAACTGCTTCCCCAGGTTAAGGATGGTTTCCTGGCATTCTGCCAACTTTTCAGAAGCGGCTGTGATTTCCCACTCCTGCAAGGCAGATTAGTAGTTTTTACTGGTCCATTAGAAGCGTAAAAGTAACCTTCAACACTTATAACTGATGGAAATATGTTGAAATACAATACTGACGGTTGGTTTTTACTGAGGTTCTCTATTACAGTCACTTCCTACATGATACCGTGTCAGAAAAATACCACATTAAAATAGTAAAATTTGTGTTCCTTTTGAAATCGAAAAGTCTTTCATTTCCACTACATAAATGGCCATGTCATCTCCGAGGCACCCCCCCTCAAGGACAATTGGTACCGTGCAATGGTCTTGTGCTGTGATATGTGGGCCAAGTGATAGGCCCACATCCATTACACAAAGCCTAACTACGCTGCATCCTAAGCCAAACAAAGGCCCGCCAATCTCTGGTCAAGCAATCATTATGCACCAATCGCTTGCCCAAGGATCTCCTTTGCAATCAAGTGCTGCTCACACTTAGCCTCAAAATCCTATGTTTTAGGAGCGCACCTCCAAGGATTGCATTTCCACTGTCATATGTCTTGGGATCTCGCCTCTAAGGATTACAGCATAATACTTGTCTTCAAATGAGATCCACAACAACAGGGGCAAATGCAGGAATTCTTATTTGGGAGGGCCAAACTTACAGTGACAAATTTTTATGTACTTTCATTCAGTTTATAAACATTATATAAAATAACTCCCTTCTTTACTTTAGTACCTAGACGGCCCATATACATGTATTTGGTTGTCTCGCGAAAAATTACGAAGAATTTCCAAGGAGCAAGAGTACTTCTCTCTCTCTCCCTCTCCCTCTCCCTCTCCCTCTCCCTCCACCCCCCTCCCCCCTCCCTCTCTCTCTCTCTCTCTCTCTCAAAGTGCCTCTGCTCTCTCCTCTTCCATGGTTCAACCTCTTGTGATCTCTGGCCAAGCTTGGTGCCCACCATCTTCCTAGAAGCCCACATCCAGCCATCACAATACCATTCGCAATAGTGGTATACATAACTAAGGAAATATAAAATCATTCAGATTTAGAAACAAAGATATCCTTGGCATCTATTGAACGTCCATGGGGAAGTTATATGGAAGTTGCAAAAGAATCTACATGTAATGCTTCATTTATCATCACTATTATCAGAATATACAAGTCAGATGTAATTGCTGAGACCTAGGTGGCATATCGTAACGTTATTACAAATACAGAATTTGGTTTAAAAATACGAGCTGAAGGCAGACCACATTGAGGTTGCAGATGCACTTTGTTCTATAAATAAGTAACCAGCATAAGATGATAGGAACTTACAGCACGAAGCTGCTTTTCTCCTTGAGCAGCATCATCCTTTGGCATTTCAGTATGTGTGACACTGACAATGAAAGATTTTTAGATACCTGGCATCTCTCGACAATAGATATAATAAGGTGCTCATTCCGTGAAACAAAAGCAGTACTAAGAAATGTACCTTTCAAGCTGAAGCTGCTGGTCAGCACAAGTTGCCTCCAATTCTTCACGACAGTTACTTTTATTCTCCTTTTCTGTTTCTAGGGATAAAAACCTTTGGTGGACCTCATTAAATTGAGCTCTCCCGACTTTGAGCTGTGTATCAAGGCCTGCATTTACCAACTTGTGATGGTCAATTTCAGTTGCCAACTTATGATGGTCAACTTGATTCTCATTCACGCCCTTCGATTCCTTTAAAGTTTGTAACACTCTTTGCAAGCCTTTTCTATTCTCCTCTGATTCTTGAAGTTCGATCCTCATTGACTCACTCTTACCAATCTCAGAATGCAGTTTCCCTTCCAAGTCCTTGTTTGCAGATTCCATATTTGGCAACTCCTCTTCCAGTTTTTTGCTCTCTACTCTCGCATTATGCTTAGTTTCTTCTATTTTGCAGTCATTCCAAGGCAAAAGCGATAACCTTTCTTTAAGAGCCCGTAATTTATCAGCTTCTGAAAATTGACTAGGAGTTCCAACTTCTGCCTCACTCTCACTATGTGATTCATCCCAATCAAAATGTTTCTTCATTGCCTCCCTCATGCTTGAAACATCTTGAAGAGAAAAACAGTGGTTTATAATCCACTCCAAACATAAGGCCAATTCATCGGCAAATTTTTCAAAATCTGCATTTCCAATTAACAGGTCATTACAGCTTTGAAGGAATTTCTGTAAAACAGCACTGAGTTCAGAAGTTTTCCATTGGAAAACACGAACCATGTAGCCAGAAGGTGTTTCTGAATTCTTGTATGGGAAATGACTACCATCCTTTTCAGAGGCACCATAACTAAGAGAAGGTAAACTGATACCTTCAATAAGTTCAATTGTTTTCAATATTGATTTACTCAGCTTTGACTGGACTTCGTGGTTTTTCTTCTTTTCCAATGAGATCCCATCACCCAGTATTCCAACAGCTGAATCCATCAAAGGTGATTTATCCGGATCAACAATTTTACTTCCTTCACCTGAAGCAAGATGAGAACTTCCAACTTGCTTATCCAGGGATACTACTGCAAATTTTTCCATCTCAACGAAGTCATCCATCAGATCTATGTCCGAAGCACCAACAGTTTTTGGCGAAGGCATACCAATTTGTTTTCCACTTTTCAAATACTCCAAATCTGAAATCAAAGCAGAAGCAAAAGATTCTGCACAACTAATCTTGTCATCACTGCCCATATCAGACATTGATGCCACAGAGAGTTCATGTGGGATATGCATGTTTCTTTCTCGTTCTACATATATCTGACTTGTCTTTTTGCTAAGAGTTTCTTTGAGACTCCTATTTTCTTCTTCCATAGCACACAATTTCTCAACCAAATAGTTAAGCCTTCTGCTGGGTGTATCAGGAAAATTGGCCACAGCAAAGTCAACTGAACCAGTTGGAGAAGGATTTGACTTTCTCCTCCTTGTTTCAACTCGATCCCTTCCGAGCATTTCAACTTCGTCCTTCATTTTTGCCATAGCAGCGGGACCCGGCAACCGCTTACGGACAAGGACGCGTAGCCTCTGACATTCTGATTCCAATTTTGCAATTTTCTTCACACTCTCCAAGTGTTGATTGTGTGCTACATCAGCTGTTCGACGATTAAATTCTCTTTCCTCGTTCCGAATCTCAAGCTCCTTCTCAAGTACTCGAACCTCATATTTTAGAGAAGCTTTCTCTTTCTCCGTGGATTCTAGTCTAGTCATCAGGGCCTTAAAATCTGCCTCCACATGAGTTCTTCGTTCATTTACATCTTGAATCAAATTTTCCTTAGCCAAAAGAGCCTTATTGAGATGAGTATTCTCCACACCTAATTTGGAGAGCATTCTGTTGGCGTCAGCTAATTTTTCCTCTAAAACAATCCTTGCTTTTTCAAATTCCTTTGATGTCTTCAACACAGCATCATGAATCCTTAGCTCCTGTTCTTCTCGAACAAAACGTAACTGCTGCATACATTCCTTCAGGCCCATATCCAAATGAGTTAGCCTTTCCTCACCGGCCGCTCTTTGCCGTTTCACATCATCTAATTCTTGTGTCAATGACATTGCTTCTGATTTTGCCTTCTCCCAGCCTAAAAAATATGCAAACGAACATTTAGCCACTCAAACTACATAGATTTTGAAAGCAGCACATTTATATGGTGGTTGGCGTTCCTCAATACAAAAACCATGCAAAGAGTCCAGGATAATTGGATACATTTCTCTGTCACTGAATATTTAGATACGTTAATTTTGATGTACACAATATAAAAATATAACAAATTACCTGCAAGGGCTTCCTGTGCCATTTTTGCATGTTTTTCCACAAGCTCGTCTTTTGAATTGCACTCAGAGATTGCAGAGGAAAGCTTTTCACTTAGAACTTTGAGATCCCTCCCCATCTCTGCTTTATCAGTCTGAAATGCTTGTATCTGAAACAAAATTTTTACCAATGCCTCAACTGCGTAAATGGACATCTTTTGTAGTGTTAAAGCATCCAAGCTAAAAATGATTGGCAATGAATGAAGAGGCCGCCAGGCTCATATAAAGTTTTGGAAACTATAGTGAATTAACTAATATGGATCAAGCTCTAACACTCCCGTGCAAGTGCAAGCCGTGACCCACACGTGGAGAGGTCAACAAAGGATCCATAGCATACAGGTTGCAACGAAATAAGGTGCCGGAACTATACAATTTGATTAACGGCAAATGCTTCCAGCGAGGGACAACTCGCCCATATAGGCAACGGGAAGCATGGCACTACTGGCAAAGACCGTCTGGCAAAAACACGTAGGCACAAAGCATGGTAGGCCTGACCAGAGAGCATAGCATAGGGAGGAACGGGAGGATCCAATATGCTAATTAAGAAAATCTCCTTCTCACCTTATTAGAGCATTGTAACTAGTTGTGGGTTTCCCATAGCATTAGTGTTTTTCCAGTCCGTGGAGCCCAACCACCAAGAAGTTGAGACCAAGCCCTGAAAGGGGGTCAGAATACCTTTTATCCTTGCAGGGGCAAGAATTCTTTCCATTTAGTTAACCTACAGAATATCTCAAGGAGCTAATAATCCGGTTTCGAGATCATTATCAGTTACATGCACACAACCAAGAATGAGTTTGCAGATGCATTGGCAACACTGGCTTCAATGGTTCGAATTTCAGGAGGGACGGACGGACACCTGCTTGATAAAGGTAGAAGCAAAAGAGGACCCTACATATGGTGAAATCATAGAGGAGGAATTCAACAAGACGTATTGGTATCGTGACATCAAGGTGTTCATCAAAGAAAGAAAGTATGCGGTCGCCGGTTGGGATAAATGACAATCCGGAGACTTGCAATGCAGTTCTTCCTAAGTAACGATAGTGTACTTAAGGCACAAATAATGGGATGATCAATCAAGAGGGTCTTGTCTAAAAGCCGAGCTAAAATACAGTGTTAAAGCAACCAACTCAAAACTAATTGACAATGAGTGAAGAGATCGTCAGACTCATATATTAGTTTTTGAGGGTATAATAAATTAAACAATCTAGGACAAGCTCTAACAAGTAGAAACTCACCATTTGGTCAACTTATTCGTTCATCATGTTGTGCCAAAGAGATTATCCTAACCATTCATGCAGTTATTTCTCAAGAAGTTAATGGTTTGCTTGAAAATATGGATAGGCTTTGACTATTTTGACAACAATTATAATTTCCTAAGGAGGTAAGCCTAGATGGCGTGACAACAATAACAATCAAGCCCATTTAATGTTAGTAGGGATCTCCCCACGTGCCAAAACTTCTTCCCTGATGAATTTTCTTCAAGTCCATACATATATGAAGGATAGTTGTAAAATTGTGAATCAAATTGAGAATTGAAGAGGCTATTTTCCAAATCGTGAACCAAATCGAACTATGGATCACTCAAATTTAGTCATGATTTCTATAATATGTTGAAAAGTAATTTGCCCTATTTGGCCTGTGGTTCTAAAATAATTATGTTCCAGTTGAAGAGGCAATAATCCTTAGCATTTGGACTAAATTAATTGGAGGGAAGGCTAGTCCGACTTAGCTTCAATTCGGCCCAAGGTTGGCTGGGTTCTGATTGGCCCAGGACATGAAATGGCTTAAATATCCCTTTTTACAATCAGATGGGTACATCGTACATGACATTTTTGCATTTAGGGCGGAATTATCTTTTCCATTCTCCAATTTTTCTCAATTCAAAGGAAGACAAGCATTAATTGTTGGTCAACACCCTCCTTCAAATAATTTATTCCAAATGAGCTATACTAACTTATTTCTACAAAAGGCTTTATAATCCAATAATTCAATAGTCTAGTCAGGCCAAATAGGATGATAAACACAGATTGTAAAATGCAAACTTTAGGCCCCAATCAACAAAAAGTTTGACTCAAATGACGAATTGATGATCATGGTGTAATAGAAACTTACATGAAGCAACAAACTCAGTTTAAGCCAAACCAACAAAATGAATACCTAACAATAAAATATTACATACAACGAGTTCAGCTACTTTTGCTGTAACCTGGGACAAAAAAGCCAGTAACCAGTATAAAATAGTAATATTACTGTTGCATAAGATACTGGCGAAATGTGCCAATTCGATCAAGGTCTAGCTAGCGAAGCAAAGAATAAGCAGCAGAAAAAGTCGATAAAGCTATGTCTCTTCGCTAAACAATGAATAAATGGTAGAATGATCACTACGATGTTGAATGCTTGAAAAACATATGTTTGGTTTACCTAAAACTGCATAAACAAACCTAGGGGATTTCGCCAAGGATATACCTAAGAAGCACGGATACGAAAATGGGACAAAGACCACGATACATGCAAGCTATTTTCCAAAAATTAGGACATCGACAAGTTGTCGACACGTCGAATAAGTATATATTTTGTATTATAAAGGTATTTATGAATTTATATATGCGATCCAAAACATTATTCCTACCAAATTAAGATATAACCCACAAAATTGAACTCATTTTTGCTTTTCCCTTCCCTGCCCGAAACATCAACTTTTCAAAGAAAGCTTACATGCACCATGCTAGAATTTCCACAATCTCATTTTAATGAAAATAGGTTCTCCTTGCATAAGATATGGTTTAAAATCTTGAATCCTTTGTTGTCAATGGTGGTCTAGAATCACATCTATGGAACTAGTTGATTGCACTACACGGTCTTGGAAAGAAGCGGTCTGGGAATGCCTATCATACCCTAACATTTCTATTTCTATATGGAAAAAACTTCTTAAAGGGGACCTCCACCTTTGGAGTCAATATCCTGTATTGTGGGATCGATTTTTGCAAAGATCAAGGAAGGGGGATCTCACATTTCAAATATACGACATTCTATAATGTGATGGAAAGAAAGATTGCCTCAAAATAATCGACGGTCACTATTTAAGTGTTCATGAAATAAACATCCATAGAAACTTTGACTCTAGACCAAGTTTCAAAAATTACATTTTACCTCTTAATATGTCATTAATGTGTCCCAAGAGTGTTCCCAATGCGTCCTAGAGTATCCATAACATGTTCGAGCAAGAAAAAATATGGGTAAACTACACTAACCTTCGCTGAGGTTTCTAACAATTATATTGACCTCCCCTTTAGTTTCAAAAATTACATTTAGCTCCCTTACTTTTGAAACTAACATGCTAATTCCTCCCTTCTGTTATCTTTCCTTTAGTTGCACCATAAATTTGCTGATATTATCATATTTAAGTTTTTAGATGTCAAAAATGCACCAAGCCTAAACTATTAGAGACATTTTATAGAATTTTTATAACCATCAAAATAAGATCCTATGAAATGTTTAGTACTATTAATGTTGTTATGAAAACATGAAAAGAAATTAAACTGAAAGAATTTGTATTATTGTTTTTCATTAGATATGGAATATGAAGAAAATGAATACATGTTAATGAAAAAATTAACATTTTGATGCATATAAAAGTGAGTGTATATGAGGAACGTAATTTGCTCTTCAATATCTTTTTCCTGTTAGCAAGTGTAGATTTAAACATATCCTAGTTAATCATTTTGCTCATTTTGTAAACCAATTAAAATAGTAAAATATTAACTTATTCACTTTCTTTTCCTTTTCTATTGATTTTTTTTTGCTTGCTTACACAAATCCAATATTCAAACACAAGAAAAAAAATTGATGAGGTCGATTATTTAGACTTCTAATTGCCATCATCGATGATTTTTGGTGTTCAAGCCCTTTATAACTCCTACAATTCATCCTTACTCTGTTTGGATGAAAAAAACTTAGATTTTTTTCTTGAAAATCATTGTCATTAGATAATTTTTGAACTAAATTTATTAATTTCTTAATTCATCTCGGTGAGAGAAAAACTAATTGTAAAAGAATTTAAAACAAGTTTAAGCCAAAAAAACACTAAAGAAAAACTACAAAAGAATAATGTATATTTTTCGTCTTTAGATAAAATTTTCAACTTTTGGTTAAAATTTAATTTATTTCAATTCATTGTGATGAGAGGGATGGAAAAAAATGGGCCAAGATTTAAAAAATGCACAAACAAGACTCACATAGAGATAAAAAATACATATTACTCACAGATCCATTGTTTGTAAATTAATGTTGCAATACACCAAGGGAGGTCAATGTAATTTGCTTTATACGTTATTCATCATTTAATATTAGTATTTAAGTCTATTATGGTCTTTTTGTACTGAAAACTAACACTGTCAAGCCATATTGAACAGAAATGGGAAATCTGTATATTAGGTTCAAAAGAAAGAGAGGTCAAAGTAATTTCACAAAACAGAGGGAGGTTAGTGTGTTTGCCAGAAACCTCAAATGTCACATATTTAAGTGTGTTTGACATGTGTTCGGAGAGCGTTGCGGACAACGCCTCCCCCCCCCCCCCCCCCCCCCCACACACACACACACACCCCCCCCCCCCCCCCCCCCCCAAAAAAAAAAAAAAAGGAGCAAAAGTCAACAACTTTACGTACTAGCTCCGAAAGATCTGAGACCGGCTGGATTTTTATCTTTACATAACAATGGTAAATCTTAGGATTTAACCGATTTGGAATTCAGTGAACAACTCCTCGTTCAGTTTCATTATCAGTAGCGATTTGCATGCATGGTCCTATCGTTTATATGGTGAATCAAATTGTCTAATTTGTATAACAAGTCAAGCGTTTCATAGGGAGCTTGATTTATTCAAACTATGTAAAGGTGCATGTTAGTGGACATTGTTCCTAGGAAGCATTGACTTCGCCAACTCCAAAATGCCAAGTTAAAGCAGGCAGGTTAAATGTGAACAGTTTTAACTGTATATTACTCTCTAACTAGTACCATAATCACTTGGTTAGCGTAGCTTTTAACATTTAAGCCATCATGACTTGCCTTTCAGAAGTTTCAGCGAATTTAGATTTTGAATTTGTTTTATTGCTGTTCTGCCAGAAATATACAGATTTTGATGCGCGGTCTACAAGAAGGCAAGTTATCCACTTTATCCTTACTGATCGCGGTAACATAATGACATTTCTACGATACTATTAAATGAGTGGTTGATCTGAGAGATTTAATCCACTAAACTTTGGAGATGAATGGACTGGACCATCCATTTTACCCATTAGTGGGCCCTTTCTGGCCCAACTTTGATTATTGGAATGGTTCATTTTTAAACTTCATCAAGATTATCAACCTCACGAAAATTCCAGTTGATCAAATACCAATTAATATGATTACGAAACAATTAGTGTGACAGTTCTTTTCCAAGATAAAGTGTGTTGAGTAATCATATTCACTGGTATCCGATCAACACATTTTTTCTGCATGGAAAAAGTCTCGACAAGGTCTAACGTATGAATGGTTCCGATCACTGAAGTGGGCCCAGAAAGGGTTCCCAAATGCCCAAAACTGGACTCCCTAAAAAGGGACTGGGGAGGAGCTGCTCCCATAAACTTTCCCAGCCATTGGCTCCAGTTGACAAATAAAGGATCTTGCAGTCAGGAGGATTACCTAACTTAAGAAAAAGAGAGCTCTTTCTAATAGTAGGCTTGGGACAAAATATTCCAACATATTTTTGTGTGCCATATATTTGATAAACGAAGAAATTTCTTTTTCAAAACGACGTTACAAGCACTACTGTAACCATGCAACACTTAAGCCAATCCATCTGCTTAATACCAATATTTTTACGACAAGCTTCACGTCTGCTGGTTGTCCTTGACCAGACAGGTAAACATTTTCTCAACAGAAGTGATATGTGCGTAAACATATACATTTACGCCACCTGAGTTACAGTTGTTAGGTTCTTTTATGATTGGAGGACAAGAAGTTGAAGCTTAAACTCGTACTTTCTAACAAATCTACTAGAACGCATATCAGACTAGAATGCATACTGCATGCAACACAGTGTATTCGATGCACAACCAATCAAAAAAGATATTGCTCAAGATTGAGATAAGGAATGCTTCATGTACCTCTTCTTCGTTTATTTTCGGAGAGACATCTGCTTTATCAGCTGCAACTAGAGTCTTCTCAGCAGATTTTTTCTTCCAAAGCCATGACTTGTGATCCATCGTGTCCTCAAGTCTTTTTATCTAAGACTATAGAGAACTCTAGGTGAAGAATCTGCAAAAAGGAACATGCTGACCTTCAATTTATATTCTAACACGGCCAAAAATGTTGTAAAAGAAAGTATACCCTAGAATTATTTGGCAAAATTTTGCTGAAAGCCAAGAGATGACTGTGGCTTTATAAAAAATGACTTATCTAACCACATATGATGTGCGGATGAGTTTAATCCCTCCACCAAAACCCATCAAGGACCATATTTAAATGGGACGCAAGGGGAACATGCTAAAAGGTACTACTAACCAACCTGCAAAGACTCATAGACAGCTTAAAACTCCAAAAAATATCTTAATATCAAACGATATTCCCTGACATTAATAGCTTACCAAATTAGTTGGTTTATAAGATCCACACCACGATGTAGCTGGTTAGTTCTACAGAATGGGTGCCTTGGTGTAACCTGGAGACTGGAGAGAGAAGGATTTATACCCTAGACATAAATAGAAAAATATTCATGACAGCAACTTCTAATCAGGAATTTTGAACAACAAAGTTGCCTTTTTGTACTCCTTGGCAATTCTCCTTACAAAGTCCTTGGAATAATAGGTTTGTAATTATTCCTATTGTGAGGCATCCACTGCAATTTACGCCTAACTTGGCACCTCTTCAACATCTCCATACAAGAGACAAGTTTCACTTGATTTAACTAAACAACCAGAAATGTAACAAAAAGTGATATTCATTTAAAATAGCCTTCGCATGGAAGCCACAACCTATTTTAATTCATTTAACAACTGAAATTTTACCCATCATAGTCAACCAAGTTTAATTCATTTAACAACAGTTATTGCAAAATTATGAGGTAGAAAATCAAATGACGGATTGCACTAATGCTAGATGGGCTATGGATGTTGCTTTTCCCATTTTTTAGTTCATATGCCTATCAAGAATACAAGGCCACAAGAGGCAAAATACATTATTTACATATCGTACACCGCCACCACAATATAACGGGGACCTTTGTACTCACCGAAAAATGTATGCTTCTATAACCCATAACAGAGGGGACAACCAAACTCAGGGGCAGCTTTCTAGTCATCAAGACTGTTAGTTAATTTCATGTCCAAGGGAATATATGTAGGCCATATGGTGCAGAATGTAGACTATTACTGTAGTACGAATAGAGAATGACTGGAATACACCAACACACTGCTGCACATTCAACAAGGTATAAATTTTGCCCCATGGAATAGAAGGAACAAGGCAGATGAACTCAAGATGAAAGAACATAAGTTAAACAATGAATTGAATAAGACACGAAGGGATGTACTTTCTGTTAAAAATACTAGGTACCAACCTTTCAGTACATTCGATAGAAGAATTAATGGTTGTGACTTGAGGCTAAAGGAAAAAAACTTGTACAAAGGTGAAAAAAGCCCCTAGTAAAAGCCCAGACTACATATAACAACTCCAGGTCTAGGAAAGCTCAACAAAGCACAATACTGAAGTGGAAAGGCAAAGAGGAATTGTCAGTTATGCAAGACCAGCCTTCTTAAAACCTGCAGATTCAAAAAGAATTGATAGGGATAAAAGAGATTGAGATCCCTGTATTGGCACCGAATGCTTTATACTAAAATTTCAAGAAGCGACAGCATCAGAGATCATCAGAGTCCCTGCTTTTGATTGCACAATTTTAGAGACTAATATATGGTCAGGCTACAGTATGCCTTTAAGTCCATACGTATGCCACTCACCACAACGGTTCATAAATAACACCACAAAAAATCATGATAAATGTTTCCAGTTTCCACAAACCTCATAATTTTTCTCACACCGCACTTTCAAAACAAAAAACCAGAGTGATTCGTGACATTTCATAATATGAACATAAACTCTTGTAACTAAACCTCTTATTGTTGTACAACCTTTTATAGCATCTACCACAGAATCTCATTAAATCTCACAAACCCTTACCATATGCAGGAGTGCACGGCATATTCCGCTATAGGTCTGTACGTACAGTAAAAAGATCCAGCCCCATGGACTGGACCGAGCCCCGTCGCTGGATCCATATAATCCAAACCGTTCTTATAGGGCTCTCCCAATAGACATCCTAAGTACCTCAATGTGATTTCATCACACGGCTGGCTACCTATGTCCAGTTAAGCAGCTATATGATACTGCCGTCCAGTTAAGCTTATTTTTTCCTGGATGATGAACGGCACGGATCAATAAAGTGGAATGAAGGTTGTGATATTTCCATTCAATACACCAACGATAAACAGATTTTGAGTAAATGAAGGTCATGACATTTTCATTCAATACACCAAAGTCAAACAGAATCTTCTCACTAGAATAATCAAAGAAAAAATGTAGGGTGAAGCAAATTCCAAATCTACAATTCATCAGAAACCCAAAACTTATCCAGAGAAAGAAAAAGCTGAGAAAGTTGTCACTACAGTCTCTCACCTTTATAGTTAGCACCAAGCCTTTAATGCAGAAAAAACTTCAACTCTGACATACAAAATTAACCCAAAATCCAATTTTTTTTGATAAATGGCATTATTCTAACCAAATGAGAAAGATATTTGGATCATACTGGCAAGCACCTTCGAGAAATGTAGATGAAGAAGACCTACCACAAAGGCGAACTGGAACTGGTTGAGAGAAACGCGGGATATTTGTGCATGGACACACAGAAGTCTACATATATATAGATGGGTAAAGTAGTGCAGAAAGGGTAAAGTAGTGACGAGAGAGAGAGAGAGAGGTGTGATCTGGTGACTGGTGGTGGAGTACGGAGGAGACGGATTACGGAGGGAGGGCGGGAGTTGGGGGAAATGTCGGCCGGGATCTAACGCGTACGACTACGAGTCGACGCCAGTGATGAGAAGAAAAAAAAAAAGGACTAAATGATGTGGCCATGTGGGGTTGAAGATTTTAGTGGTTATGCCTTTTAGGTGGTATGCCATTAAATGTTGTGGGGACAAATTTGTTTAAATGAATTATCAGTATTTTTTTTTATAACGAGGTATCTGATTAATTTGAGAATAAATTAAGATAAAATTAAGAATTCTTACCTAAATTATCCACTAATTTTTGGAGTCTTGGGTAAAAATAATCAGGCAAATCCTCGTGATTCGAAATATTAAGTTGCCGAATTTCGACCATAAAACATCTAAATTTACGGTTCGTCCGTTCTACCACTCGAACAACTCATTAGAGATAAATTATCAATGTATATACTTTTACACTTAAAAGATTGCCAATAATTTAGAACCAGAAATAATGGTACCATCTTACATGGCACCTCGGTGATATCCGACAATTAAATTCATATATAGATGTATGAATTCTATATTAATATATTTAGATATGAAAATTTAGAGCATCATGCTGTGGTGTATTAAACGTTAGAGAAAACTAATGCGCATTTGCATCAGAGTAATTATTTAATATTTTTGAAATATTATCACGTGAATTTCATAGCTTGTTTATTATATTTAAACAAAATATATACATTTGATTGTGAAATTCACATCAATACGTAGTATTAAAAAAACACATAAACCACATAAAAATATACTAAAAGAGCCTTGGGTCACGACTCACAACTCACAGTAACCCCCTTCCAAAAGGCTTATGGTATATACGTACACAATTTAAGCTTCATTAATTTCCCAGTAACATGATTTGGTGGCTAATGTGCTCATCTAACACATTCTTTTGTTCAAGTCACTTAGTATTTTGATGTCCCGTTTCCGTAAAAATCGAACCAAAAATCCCTTATATATTGACCCCACACGTTCATTTGGTCTGTGATAACTATTAGATTATGTTGTCCCAAGTATAACTTAATATAGTCAAGTTCATTTGGACTAAATTATTTGTGCTGCAAATGTATGTTTGACTCCGGAGTATTAATGACAAAAATGCCCTTAATTATTTGACCGCGTGCTTTGACTAAACAAACAAAGGGCGTTTTGGTCTTTTGCATTTGCTCTAGTATGCTGCCACGTGCCACAAACATAGCCACTTATCCTTGCTTTTTCTGCAAAATAAAAAATAAAAAAGGCCAAATGGGCATAGATTATTGGCTTTGAATAATCTAAAAAGCACATAAATACTATAGGCCAAATAATTTGAAATTTACAATATTTTAGACAGACATAGAAAAAACAAATTCCTACTCTCAAAACTTGAGCACCAAGTCAACTGCTTGAAGTTTGCGTAATATTGCACTGATGGCGAAGTTTTGGACAAATTTAAGGTTACAGCTAGCTTGTTGGTATTTGAATAAAATTGTGTTGTAATATTAAAATACAAGGTTATAAAAGTATCCCCTTAACTCTTTCCATGGGGGCCACTTAAAAGTGCCAACCAACACAAGCTGACAAGTACATCATTGTTGCTCTCACTTTACAACAAAAGTTGATGTAGTACTCTTCATTAAATTAAAATACAAATAAGGTTGTTGTGGTGCCTTTGTTGATCACAATGCTTACAAGAGTTAATTCTCTGAGCTTTATCTCTCATATATGTTAGTGCCTTGTTATTTGAGTAATCTTGGTATCTTTCTAAACTTTTTCTTTAATCACAAATTATGATGCTAATCATGATGATTTGGTTGAATATATATATTTTCTTAGGCTGGCAGAGTGTCACTCACAAGTGATAATTACAAATAACGAAATTATCTTTGCATGCTTGTGATGTACTCTTCCATTTGTTAAACATATTACTTTAGTATTTCATAGGCTTTTCTTTGGCTGTTCTTTAATCGTTTTTCTTGCTTTTTTATTAGGGTGATTTATATAAAACTGCTTTCATTTGTTACTCAGTTTCATTTAACCAATTTCATCTTTTAGTTGTCCTAAGTACCCTATAATTTTTCCAAATATAACAATTAAATCATTTTGAATTGACGCACATGACTAGCTACTTATCGTATTCTCTCCTAATAGAGTCAATCCAAAAGGAATAGATTGTTAATTTGAAAAAATTATGAGGTACATTAAGACAATTAAAAAATGAATGGGGTTAAGTCAATGGTAGATTGAGAGGGTTTTATATAAACTGTGCTTTTTATTATTACAAACGTGTTGTGTTTGGGTGTATGTGGTTTTTTGTCTTCCATTTATATAATAGAAAATAAACAATTTTGAGTCCAAAATATTTTAAAAAATTTACCTCTAGAAGTTTATTTTTACTTTAGGACATTCATAATTTAAATGATTTTATAAAGGTATATGAAGTCCTTTAATTTGAGTATCGGTCTAACTTCCTCAATTCGTGTGCTCCGAGATCCCTTAAGTATATTCCAAGAGCCAACAATATTTAATGTTTACTATTCATTGTTCAGCCGAGAAACACTCTAATATCTAAGTCAAAAAGTGAATGAAGAAGGCAAAAGAAAGTATTGAGTTATGTCAGAGAGTGTGTAATGCCCCTCTTCTCGGCAACATTAAAAGAAACCAAGTCTTTAAATATACACAAATGAGTCCCAAAAATAATATCTTCAAATACTCCAATCCTGTCCTTACTAAATCTGCTATAACACGTGAAAAAAATATTAAATCATGGGAAGCATACTGTAGACAGAAAGAATCAACGACTTGAATAAAGTATGATCAGTAAACGAAAATCACAAGTTAAAGCGAAATAATTTTCAACAATATACATAATCAGTAAAAAAATAGATCTCGTATCTGGCCCATCTCGGTAACATGTCAACCACCATCTAGGTAAAAAACAATTCACTATGTATATGCTACTCGGGCCCGCATAATAATATATCTGATTTCACGACGTGCAATCAATCATAACAACTAATTTACTATGACCCGGTGGACTTACACATGTACTAATCAAATCCATGATAATCAATCATACAATATACTGTACTACGATTTGATAAACAGAATCCAACAATAATTTCCAAAATGATCAAAGGAGTACAAATATTTGATATGAATAAAATTAAGTGTATAGTATATTTCAGGTTTACCTCAAACAAAGATCGTAACCGTTGAATATGTGCATATTGGTACTACAAATGACATCTTAGAATTATATCTCGATCGAACACCATTAGATACATTATCAAAAAATCAGATAGTTGGAGGTTTGTGATAGAAATAACTTGAAAAGTTTTATAGTTAGGCATAATGGCTAGGAGCAATATTATGGAGGTGGGAGAATTGAGAAAACACATTAATTGGATGTGAAAAAAATGAGAAAGATAATATCATATTTATAGGGTTAGGAGGACTAAGGGTTGAGGTGTGAAAGTCAAAAGGTTCGGACGAACTTAGTTGAAAAAAGAGGTTAGAAATGAAAGAGTCATGTCTGGGTATAAAGAAAGAATACTTAAGAGTTAAGTTTTTTCAAGTGCGATGAATGTCAGATTTCAAAGGTCTAAGATTGTAATCAATAAAGTTGTGAAATCAAGAGGTTGGGGAGAAAAATGATGGATTGAATGCCAAGAGTTAGAGGAAAAATTCAAAAGTCTCAACGAACAAGAAAATGAGTTTTCAATATTTATGGATAAAAACAAGAATTGAAGAGTTAATTGGGTAAAGAAGAAGAACAAGAAAATGATTCAATGTTACTTGCCACACCATCGTACTTTCGATTGAATAACTAAACTAATTATTATCAAATTAACATGAAATACAAAAAGAATTTCAATAAATTATACAAAATTATTTATTAAATATTTAAAAAGTCAGGTCTTTACAGAGCGTATACCATACTTTCTCCTTTCGAACACCTTATATATATACTTAGCTTGGCCTGAGCTCCAAGTTAGAATGTGCATGTGTAGTGTAGAGCATGCTTTCCAATGACTTATGCATACCTCGAATTCTATTACGACGCCACCGTATGACGTACCGATGTCCAACCCGAACATCACATGTCGTGGTCGAGACAACTGAATGCTAGGTAGATGCAAGTCCTAACCACGTGGCATTGATCAGTCTGTCAGCTCTTGACATGGCCCAACACAAACGACGTGCCCCCTATGAATGGACTAGTTGTGCAATGTCTCATGGGCCTAGTTGGATGTCGGTCTGGCCCACCAAACTATAGAATTAATTAGGGGTGAAAATAAAATTCAAAAATTAAAACTGGACCGACGGTTTAAGAATTAAAAAAATTGGTCTGGTCCAA
Source organism: Arctostaphylos glauca (assembly GCA_019985065.2). Taxonomy (NCBI): domain Eukaryota; kingdom Viridiplantae; phylum Streptophyta; class Magnoliopsida; order Ericales; family Ericaceae; genus Arctostaphylos; species Arctostaphylos glauca. Next base: position 11,187,007 of record JAHSPW020000014.1, read on the forward strand.
TTTCGGTTTGAGGGTTTGGAAAATCGATTTTATGGTCCAGTTTTCTATTAAGGGAATACAAAACCGATCTAAACTGGATCGGACCAGATGGGAGTATAAATGGAAAATATTATATTTTTAGATTTATGTGTTATAACTTATAACTCATTATTCCATTAGTCATTCAGTCTATTAGAATTTTGGACTATTACCGTGTACTAGAAATTAAAAATAACCATTTACAAAGAGTGAATGAAAATAGAAAAATTCACCATTCTAGGAATAAAAAATAAGAATAAGTTCAAATTGTTCAATCTTAAAGTACTGTTTAATGCATTTTTATTGTGAAAAATTTTACCAAAAATTGTTAATTTTTCATTTCTTTTTTGTGGTTGGCCCGAAATGTTGCCCGGGAATCAAAAAGTCTAAAACGGACCAAAACTGGCTCAAACCGATTGAAACCGAACCAGTGCAATCGGTCTGATTTTGGTTTATAAAATTTTCAAACCGAACAATCAGTTCGGTCCCATGAATTCCATCAAACCGGACCGGACCGATTACACCCCTAGAATTGATGGGCTTGGTTTGCTACTTAGTCCCAATCCCGTTGATTGGGAGAGAGACCCTGGTGCGATTTTCCACCATCCGCATAAGGTGGTGAATCTGCACTAATTTAATTAATTGTCCGTAATATTTTCTTACAAAATTATCACCTCAGTTAGACTAATTTATTTAAATTCTGCACTCACTTATTTAGTGCTCTGCTATTCATTACTTGTCCATTTCATGTCCATGCATTATTTTGATCTGTTACATAAATTTGGATGTATGGGCAAAAATTATTTATTAAGTTTTATCGCTCATGGTGTAATTTTTCTACCTCTATCTTTTTGTGCCAGGTACCGAAGACAATGTCAAAGAAGCCGACTTCGAAGTCGTAGCAGACATCATTTTCAGTTTGTACTCTGGTTTACCTAGATTTATTTTTAGTTTTGCACTTTTCAGATTTTAAATGTATTTTCTTTAAATTCAGTACATATAATCAAGCTTTTATTAATTCTATCTAATTATGGAATGAAAATGGATTCAGTTCAATTAATTTCTTTTCAAAATTAACGTCTCTAAAAATTTGGAGCATTACAAGGTTGACCACCACCATCGCCACTTGCCGCCGCCACACTAATTGACCACTACCACCAACCGCCACTAATCACTATCGGCACTAACCACCACACTTACCGCCAACCGCCAGCACACTAACTACCACCGTCTCCACCGCCACTAACCATCACACTAACCACTATCGCCACTAACTACCACTTCCATCTGCCACTAACCGCCACACTACCAACTATTGCCACTAACCACCACCGTCACTAATCATCATCGCCACCCGCCAATATTGTACCAACCACTTCTCCACCGCCTCCGACCACCACCACCACGACGCCTATAAACATCAAAAGGGGATTGGTGCGTCGCAAGTCCTATGAAAGACTAAGTTAAAAAAAGAGCAAATTTCAAAATTTAGCTCCTTATGCAGACCAAACAGCTTAATTAATCCAGTATATAACAAACAATTTTTATGTTTAAAAAATTCAATGTTTAGTTCAGGACTTAATTTTCAATTTTAAGTTTAATCAAACAGCACCTAAGATTACGACTCTGTCTATGACTATGCTTTGTATTTGTTTTAACTTATAAACAAAGTTTTGACATTTGGGTAGACGTACGTTACTTGTTAGGCTTTCGCATCTTTTAACATCTTCTTTGCTTTGCACTTGGTTTACTTTGTTTTGAAGTTGATCCACTTCAGCTACAACCAAATCCTGCTGGAGCTTTCAAACCAGGACACCCTAACTATTTTATTTGGAAAAAATTGACAAGGGAAAGGAAAGTGTGTGTTAAGGAAACCAAAACGAAAAAATAAGTGTTATGAAACGTACAGACTCTTAGACAAACGATAAAAAAGCATGACTCAGACAAATAGGCTACAGGCATATTCGTTCTTTATTCTCAACAGACTCTGAAAGAGAATACTCAGAAATAAAAGCAGCAGAAAAATTCCCCATGCCGAATAAGATAGGTTGTCTTGGTTCCGTAATGTAAATCATTGTACACATTAATTTAATATTCTGAAAAAATGTTCAAGTTGAAATTTATTTACACCACGAGTATTTTTGTTATTCAGTGAGACATTATCTATGAATGTCACGAATGCAGTAATTAAGTGGGACTACCATGAAATATGAAGTTAATTCAACAATAAATCTGCAATCATAAGCTCAAAAATATTCCAACAATAACCTTAAATTTAAGAAAGAACCTCATAAATGAAGAAGAATTACAGACTATTGTGTTGAACAAATGGGCTTCCAAAATTCTAGATTGACAACGTAGAAGGATGGCTGGCTCATCTACCCACTTTCTGTAATTGTAAATAAAAAACTTTAGATTTTCGATGATCTATTTGTGTGTTGAATCTAGTGGTTATAAGCAGCGGCGGATCCAGGAATTTCATATAGGGGGGTCACTTATTTAAAATAAATTTAAAAAAATTTCACAAGTCACACTGCAATATAATGAGAGCAAATTTAGTTAAAACTTAAATTTAGATCGCATGTCAAAAATATAGGAATGGGATATATACTGTGTTGTGAGCATATCACACATGCTATGTGAGAAAAATGGTACAATTTTAGATTTTCAATAAAATACCTTTTGTGTGCTGTGCACACACTGTTAACAAAATCTTATTTAAAAATTTTGATTTTGGGGTTAATCTTGATTTTTTTTAAGTAAACGGTAGTTTTTTAAAATTTTTTTGAAAATAAAATTCAGAAAACACGACTGAAAGGGGTTCAAATGAGCGGTACCGGTCACTGTTTTTTAATGTAGTGGTGACAAAAGTAAAAAGAAAAGCAAAAAAGTTATACTCATTTTACCACCGCCGCATTAAAAAAATTGTCTGACAGCTCATTAAATCTTTTTTGGTCGTAGTTTCTAGATTTTATTTTTAAAAAAAATTAAAAAATTCACCATTAATTTAAAAAAATATTTCAAGATTAACCGCAAACTCAAAGTTTTAAAATAAAATTTTTAACGTTATATGTGCACACAAAACAGAAAAGGTGTTTTATTTAGAATCCAAATCCGTAAAATTAAAAAAAAAAAAAAAAAAAAGTAGAATTCCAGGGGGGTCACTTGACCCCTGTGGGCCCATGATGCATCCGCCACTGGTTATAAGTTAACGCTAGCTCTAAGGAGTTGTCCGAGTGGTAGAGCAGATGAACTGTAAATTCAAATATTCTGCGGTCAAAACTCAACAACTTAATACTTGGTGCCACTGGAGGATTTGCCTGGTCATTTTCAACTAGTGCTCCGAGGTTTAGTCGGTAATTTTGATGGAGACTCCTCCAAGCTTTATCCAAACTTGGTCTCAAACCAACCGAATACCGGTATCTCCCTTCTTGAAAATCTCACGCTTACTGGGGCTTTAATTTTTTTACGGATTTACCTTTATTCCGTGCTGACGAACCATGAAGCCTAACATCTAGAAATGGTCCAATGAGAAAAAAAATCCACTTATTAAGTTCCAGGACCATGAAACTCTCGATTGTGGAATTTTTTTTTTTCCGTTTGGATCAAAGTTATTAATCCTGTCCTTTACCAGCCGGTACGTCCCGTACCGCCTTCGTAATGGTATCGGACCACTGGAGTTCCATTCCAGCCACTGTTCCGGCCAATACCAGCCGGTACCGTACCGGTCCGTATTTAAAAAAAATAAAAAAATCAATTAATATTTTTTGGATAATTAGACATAAATTGAGGTTAAAATCATCTCTTTTTTTTTTTTTTATATGTTTGATGATTTGTTTTTAAATTGTAATGCTTTATTTTATATGTACAATATAAGTTTTTGTTAAAAAATATTATTTGAAATATGTATATTAATTTTAGTGATAAATCCGAAACGGTACGCCGGTACACACCAATACCGGTATGTACCGTACTAGTAGCAAAACCGGTACGCTCACTGGTACGAGATTGATAACTTTGGTTTGGATTAGCCAAATTTGATCTCAGCTTGATTGCCCACTTAGTATTAATAATAATAATTTTTCTTCAATAAATTTCTATTATTATTTTCTATATTTATAAAAATAATTATTGCCCTGCGCCGAGAACTTGCAGGACTTACCCCGGAGTGTCCCGGTATACACACCACTCCATAGGAAGCCATGGGTTATAGTTTTTTAAAAGAGAGGGCATTTATACAAACATAGAACACGCCATGAAGATAGATTTGGCATTATAATTCATTGGTTAGAACTACTTTATTTAGCACAAAATATTTTGTTATTCCTCGACCAAATAAAATGAGTCGAGGATATAAATAAAATTTGTGTTCAACCTGTAATCATATTTTATGATCAGCTTAATTAAAGTTCAACTAAAGTTTAAAAAGCAAATGTAAATGTACAGCCTGATTAGATTTTGCATGTATTAACGGACAATTTACTGTCCAATACTGTAAGGACCGAATAAAATAAAGTCGTGAATAATATTTTTGGAATTTAAATTTTTATTTCTCAGTTCTATTTCTTTTTAATTGCCCTCGCATATAAATTTCACGAACATCACGTACACCCCGCCCACACATGCATGCACACGTAACTAACGTACACAATATGTCACCCCATGTATATACATATATATATGTGTGTGTGTGTGACACCCTCGTCCCACATTGGTGATATTGGATATATATATATTATAAGGAACCATGTAAGCTATTATTAATAACTTGAGTTTAATTATTTTGAGCCACGTGGTTAAGTTCTAATAAGTTATTAGGCCAGTAATTTACATGTGGTGCTACAATAATATATGGTTAAAATCGCAGGTTATCTACCAATTTCCGCAGAAATAGGTTACATATATCTTGTATTTCTAAACATGAAGTAACAACGAGTGTCGACCTTTATGAATTATTTTTCTATATGGTTTTTGTTTACATCATCTGACGTAGCGGAATTCACGAGAGACTAGTTAGCGTACTAGTCCAAACGAGATAGGTACTCGATTCCACGAGTGTTCTTGAATCCACAAGAGAGAGATGAAACTCTGATTTGTTTATTGAATAAATTGAATCCTTAAGCCATAGGCTTGCACACTTATTTATACTAGTAGACCTAGCTAAAAAGGTAATGCTTGGCTACCAAGAAAATAACTTGGAGTAGGAACCAAGCAAACCAAAATAAGGAAATAAAATAACTCTAGAAAACTAGGAAATAGGAAACTAAATCGTGCTAAACAAGCAGCACAAATAAGATCTCATACTATTACTATTCCTAAAATAAAGTTTCCAAAATAAAAGTTTCCATGACAGATTATTTCTTCTTTGACTTGATACGGTCTAATTGCTCCAAAAAATCCTGCACAACTTGTTCTACATCATCATCTTCCTGTTTAAAATAATTTGTTGTGGGAATGCTTAAATATTGTGTTTTTTTTTTGCTAGTCCATCCAAAATAAGGAAGAAGATTGTAAAAAAGTTCAAATTGATTCCATTTGTGCTAAAGGTAATTGTTGACTTGTATACATTGAATTCGAGACTTGTTGAATTTCTTAACAAATATGGTATTAAATTGATTTATATTTATTATTATTTGATTTCAGGTTTATCGGGGTTGAAGATTATGGTAGCTGCCATGAGTTGTTACTTCATATTTAGTATTTTCAATTATGGTGTATTCGTTTTGAAAGGAATACTTGATATGTTTTGAATATAGTGAAGAGTATTTTTTGGATTTTTTTTATTTTTGAATATTGTGAGGATCTTTAAGACAATATGCTTTTTGCGTGAAGACATTGTGAATGTTAACACAATGTTTATAATTTATTTTGAGACAATGATGTATTTGCGTAGATTGTTTATTTTAAACTTATTTTGATGTGAGTTTGGTATAAAAATCACGGGTTAAGAATGAGAATATAAGAAATTAAAATAAATTATCACTAAAAATAATACTTTTCTTGACATTTTTGTATTATTATAGGCGTTGGTTAATGAATTTTTATCGATACTTTTAAAAATCCTGTAAATGCATTCCCGACTTTTATAAATATATTTTTACTGACACTTCTAAAAAATCTCGCAAATACAATCACCGTGTTTTCCAAAAAATTTACCGACCCTTTGTGAAATACCACAATTACATTGCCGGCGTTTTCTAAAATGCGGGAAATACCTTGTTGCCGAAAAATCTTTCTCAACGGTTTACAAACGCTGGCAAGTTTTACTGATAGCGGTATTGGCACGATTTTTCACAAGTGCCGGGAACAGTGCAAAAAATGCCGGTAAAATATTTTCGTGGCGTTTTTGAGACTTTTATTGGGGTTCAACAAATGCCGAGAATTTTACCTTTTGTTATAGTGAGAAAACTTCTAATAAGGGATCCTTCATTTTGCTAAAATACAGACATCTCCTTTCATGATCAAATTTTGATGATCAAAATCGTTCAATGTGTTTAAAATATATTTTTAAGGATACTCGTGAGAAATTAGCTCAAAATATTATTGGAAAGAGCTTGATTCAAGAAGTTTTTCACAAAATTATTTCAGTCAGCATTTATGAAAAATTACTTCAATCAAGTCCTTCTCGATATTTTCTTGAGCCAATTTTTTACGAGTACCCCTTAAAAATATATTTTAAACACACATTGAACGGTTTTAATCATCAAAATTTGATTAGAAAATGAGATATCCGTATTTTAGCAAAATGAGAGGTCCCTTATTAGAAGTTTATGTATACTTCTCCATCCATCCAAAGTTATCAATCTCGTACTAATGAGCGTACCAACTTTGCTACTGGTGCGTTAGCGTACCGATTTTATTACTGGTACGTTATGTATCGGTACTGGTATGTACCGTAGTACCGTTTTCGTTAATATACATTTCTCAAATAATATTTTTAACAAAAAATCATATTGGATATATAAAATAAAGTCTCGCAACTTAAAAACAAATCACCAAATAAAAAATCGGTACGCTAAAACTAAATCTAACCCTAATCCTAAACCATGGTGGTTTGACCAAAAGCACCTTATCCTCCCACCTCCCATCCAACCATCACACCATCATCCTATCTTCTACAACATTGCCATCCCCTCTGTTATTTTTGCAGTCCTACACCACCCTACCTTGACCTCCATCGTTGAATTTTTCTAAAACACTCTCCTCCCTTGATCTTGCCCCTCTCCCTCTTGCCTATAAATTGAGCACTCTTCTTCATTCTCCAACACTTAGAGAGCATGAAAATATTGACGGAGTAAGCTAAGATCACAGGACTAGAGATAAATTCTAGAGAGAGAGTGAGAGACCCACTTTGAGAAAATTTTAATTCAAACCTTTCCAACCTCAACCAACCCTTAAAAAGTTTCCAACTCTAGGTACTATTCTTTGGGTAGCAGAATCAACTCCGAAGCTCCACCAAGCTTTAATGGTGGTAGCCAAAACTTGAAGCTATCTTGCGTGTAAGGTCTCATGTAAATCACTGATCCAATAATTTGTTGGAGTCCAACCACGTGGCTCAAAGTGTTTAACTCCAAGTTGTTAGTAGTAGTTTACATGGTTCTTTATATACCCAAAATCATGTAAAGTTTTGATGTGGGATGGGATATCATAATCTCCCCACCTTGAAGACCTTACGTCCTCGCAAGGGATTGAATAGTAGAGTCATCACGGCCTAACCCTGATTCTATTCCCTGGTGACTAAATAAAGTCCCGACCCCACACTTGATTGTGTACACGGGTTGCTTTTATATCATTTGTAATGCTCCATGTAAATCACTGACCCAACAACTTGTAAAAATCCAATAACTTATTGAAGCTCAACCACGTGGCCCAAAGTGTTTAAACCCAATTTATTAGTAGTAGTTTACATGATTCTTTATATACTCAAAATCACCATGTAAACTTTTGATGTGGGATGGAATATCACATGACCTATAATTTTGACTCCTGTTGATGGTTTATATTGCACATTTAACCTTCTATTTTCTAATAGTTACACATTTACCCACTGTTGAGTACTTATAGTTTTATTATATTATAGTTTAACGCCTACAGTTTTATAAATTACATCTATCCCTATTGTTTTGTAAAATTATAATTTGGTCCCTATTTTTCATAAATTGCATATTTTCTCTCTGTACTTTTCTAAAATTACAGTCTAACCCTCATTTTCAAAATTATATTTTAAACCCTAAACTTTAGAATAGTGGCTATTCTAACCTTGAAAATATTTTTAACTACGAAATTACCTCGCTTACACTATTACACTTTTAGACCTCACTTTAAAGGAATTGTTTTGTTTATTAATCCCTTAAATAAATATTTACGTATTTACCCCTAGACTTGTTATACTCTAATAATGACATAGGACTTGTTAGCAATTTTTCCTCGCTTGTACTTTACGTGATGTTTTCCATGATCGTTATTATCTTTGTTGTGCTTTATATGTTGTTAAATTGTTTGTTCATTTTAGTCAAATATATGATTGTTGGAAAAAATTGCTAGAATTAGAGTAAGAAACTCACATGTACATTTATGTTTTAGAGCGTAAGGTGCACTTTAGATTATAGGGTACCATGTGGGTAGCTAGACTCGGTAGATTGTTGGACATGTGGATATTTTGGACTTTGGACTTGTATTCTCCATGAGAATACTTTTGGGAGTCATTTAGTCGTAATGCGTCATAAGCCGAGCTATGACCTAACCATGAAGTGTCATAAGTCGAGCTACGTCATTAGCTGAGTTGAGTCATTAGCCATGTCATGATTTATTCAAGCGATGTCATTTAACCAGGTCATGCGATAAGCCATATGGTGCCCTTTTTCTCATGAAGTCTGGTTCTCGAAAAAGTATATTAAGAAGTGATTAGAGTGGGCACGATGTATGGAAAACATAACCACATGAGCACAATGGAGTGGACATGATGGATGGAAACCAACAGTCGGAAACGTAGTGGTCAGAAACACAGCTAGCATATTGATCGAGAATGTCCTTGGACGAGAACCCCAGACTATATTGTTGTTATGACGTGCGGTCATTTTGGAGATTGTGATTGTAGTTCTAGTTGTGGACTTGTTATAATATTATAGATTAGACGTTGAGTACTCATTGGCGAGAATTAACTTTTATTATCACATCACCTAATTTTATTTTATTTTTACACATACGTGTTTCTCCTTTCATATTTAATCTGCTTATGCATCAAAATCCATTTTTGTACTTTACTACTTTAAAATACTAAAAACAGAATCCAAGAGTAAGATAAATTATTCAGACTCATAGTTCGTGGTGCATATATTCTTGCTATTGGCGTTTTATATCAGGTACTAACGATGGCGAAGAAGACTAAGAGTATCCAATTCAAGAAGGCCCATTCCCCGAATAAGACATGACCGAACTGTGATTTCTTATAACTGCCATGACTTTTCTTAAAAAGGCTTTTTGTAACAACTACAAAATTTATGTCGGTAAGTTCATTTCGGTAGTAGTATTTCGTCAAGAACCAATGTCTATATTAAATTTTATTTTGAATTAAATGTGGAAAAATTAGTTACTTTATTCTCATTAATATTTTCAAAATTCGGAGCGTTACAAATACAATTATGGGAGGTGAAATTTGTATGAAAAAATTTGCGAACAGCTGATCGAATTTCATTTCAAAAAATATTTTCATTAATCTGTCAACGTAGGATTACATAGATTCGGAAAACAAAAATACAATATGGAATCGAGTCTTGTGAATTTACAGTACCCTGAAAACAAATTCATTGCTCTTCCAAGAGTGTTGGGGATCGCACTAGCGCTTATTTTCTAGGATAACATGGTTACTCAGCTAACAGAACACCGATCGTTGACTATCTGGCAAACTTATTGTGTTTGTCTCTCTCACACACAAAGAAAACAAAACGACAACCAAGAAGAAATTTCGTAGACAAAATTTCCAAGTGGCTCAATGTCTTGAAATCAATAGTGAGATTCACAATTTATAGGAACCCTCAAGCTCTTAAATCTATCAAAACTTGAATAAAGGGATTAATAGGAACATCAATGTTCATCAATGGCGCAATTGATGAATATTAATACAGACATGAATGAGTTGAAACCTTTTGGTTGGCTTGTAAGATCCTCCGGTGTCCCACTTTCATTCACAATTCTTCCAAATTTCTAAAAATCATCCTCAAAGATTAATTAGTTAAAGTTGAGTTGTCTAGTAAGATTGTGAAAGTAGGGCTGATAAACAAACTGAACTATTTGAGTTTGATCAGTTCGTATTCGCTCGTTAAAAACTTGTTTGAGATCAATTTGTTAGACAAAACAAACCAGGTTTAAACATTTTTTCAAAGTGTGGAAGCTCGTCATGTCAAGAAGAAACTTATTTAATCAGTGCGTGAGCCATACTATATAATTGTCCTACACTTTGAAAATTGTTATGGCCAAATCCAAGTCCCCATAGCTGGTTTTGAATTGTAATGGCCGTTTTTTAAAAAATATTAGAAAAGAAAAAGGAAGCAAGAAAAATAAGGTGAGAGAGACAATTCAAGATTGAAAAGAAAAAGAAGACAAAGGGGACGGAAAATATTTATTGTTTTTTAAAACTTCACAACCTAATTATATGAATGACAAAAGAAGAATAACGATTGACACTTTATTTTGTACCTCATATTTTACCGCATGCTAAAGTGATAGTTCAAAGATAGTAGCTCACATAGAGAGAGAGAGAGAGAGAGAGAGAGGAGAGAAAGAGTAAAGGAAAGTAGTGTCACTTCAGCATACGATAAAAAATAAGAGACAAAATAAAGTGTCAATAGTATTATTGACCAAAAAAAAGGTAGAGTGGCATTGAGATGCTCATGTTGAAATTATTTTTGTGCTCTTTTTGAGCTCATTTTGATAAATAAATAAATAAATTTCTATATAGTGTTTTAATTTTTAAAAATATAAAAGTGTTCCAAAGTTATATTGATTGATATATGAGTTGATGTTTCCAATGATATATGTAATATAGTGATTCCGATCACCAAAATAAGCGTGACAATGGTAAAAAATAATCTTCACATTAATTAACTATTTAGTGTTATTGGGACTATCCGCACAATATATTCATATAGGTCTTGACATTTATCGTGTGTCCCAAACAAATGTGTAATTTGATAGAATGTTCTAAGTTATTGAAAATATTTTTACATAGTTCTTAATATCTATCATTGTATTTTTATAATATGAAATAGACAATGATAAATATTTTGATAATATTTTATTGATATTAAAGATCAACATTTTTTTTAAAAACATTATAAGTTTTATATATTGTGTTTTATTGTTCTTTTACTTTTTCTTAAATATATAACACACACCATTTATTTCTTGAATTTCATTCTTCTTTCTAATTAGAATAAGAAATGAAATCTTTATGCACATTGCAAGTAGAAATTTTTCGTAATTATATGAGTATGTGTATACAATTTTAAATACATCCGCCTCCCATATCTGTTTTCCTAAATCTGTTCTTCCCATATCTGTTTTCCTAAATCTGTTCTTATAATCTTTATATAAATTGGAACTTTTCTTTTCTTCACAAACCCTTTTTCCCTATTATTTCTCCTTTCTTTCATTCAAGTTCCAAGCGAAGTACAAATTTCACAACAGTAAAACGGAGGCACTGGCCAGAGTCGTTTCGTCGCGCGAACGGTGTCGGAGACAGGGAGGTAAGGAAATCGAAGCGGGAGTCCTGTCTTCTCCCTTCTCTGTCCCCACGTTATCCCCTCAGCGATCCCAACCCAGTTATTGAAAGAATCAAAGGATCTTTTCTTTGAGGAGGAGGAGGAGCGATGGTTAAAGCAAAGCATCAAAAGCCCAAACCCAACAAACAATCCCATGTGAGTCTTTCCAATTCTCTTCCAATCCTATACCATTAACCTACTGCATCCATATATGTGTATGTATAATCAAGATTACATGTGTAGGCTTATTGGTTCTTTCTTAGCTGGTGTTAATCGGGGGTGCTTCAAAGTTGCCGGATTGATTTCTTACCATGTAATTGGAGCTTTTCGAGCTTCTAATGTCAAGGCATGGAAATATTTGTATTTTTCAGCACCTTTAAATGTCCTTATTTTGGACTTCTGCAAGTATTTTCCTTCAAATTTGTTTTTCCGGCATCATGTATATTTTTGAGGAAGTTAGTTATTTACTGCTCGCCAAGGACCCTTTGGCATTTAGTTATTTACTGCTCGCCGAGGACCCTTTGGCATTTCTGTACTCCAAACCAATTACGTGTAGGGATAACTTTTTTCGGGTATCTTGGGTCTGTTGTTGGGAGATGAGGGAAAACCATGTTTGTTTTGGGTGACTTACTGGTAGGCGTGGGGGTACGACATAGGCAATGCCATGTGGTGCCTGGGAGTACCTTACAATTTTCTATATTTGACAGGGTTGCTTACTGAAAGCCCGACTCCTAAGCGTGTAAATGTATTTGCACTTCACCGGTGCAATCAGTTGCTAGAATTCTTAGGTAATTGATCCTAAACTGGTATTTGCTTAAGTTTGTATCCAATATGGGTGGTTGTAGAGATAGGCAAGGCAACAGGAGGTGATGGTGTTGTAAAAAACCTATTGCCAAATGAGATTAGTAAATTTAAGCAAAATCCGAAGCAAGAAAGACTGCACATGCACGTGTATTATTGTTATATAATTTTTTTTCCAAAAGAAGAGTGTCACCGTCTACAAGGCATGTGCTTTATATGGTGGACGATCAAATCTATAATAAGAGCTAGGGAACCTAGTGCATTAATCCACCTTTTGCTCTACCAACCTGCTTATGAATGTGCATTTGTTATCTATGTCCCCACATGGAATGGTGGGATGAGAAAGTGTAAAGAGGAAAACCCACTCTCTTTAGAGAGGGGCGAGACGTTTATTTATAATAAAACGAATGAGGTTAGGGTTAACCTAATGGGCTCTAGTCACGGAGGCCCATTAGGGTTAACTTATACATAACCTAATAAGTAACAACGAACACCCTCCCTCAAACTGGTACATATACATTAATCATGCCCAGTTTGTTACATATATATGAAACTCGATTCCCAACTAGTGGTTTAGTGAAGATATCCACCAATTGTTCACCGGTGCGCATATGGCTAAGAGTGATTGTGCCCTTCTTGTATTCATCGCGGATGAAGTGACAGTCGATCTCTATGCTGTGCATTCGTGGAACACAGGATTGGTGGTGATATGGATGGCAGACTGATTATCACACCATAGTTGGGTTGGTCCATCCACTGCTGCTCGTAATTCGGAGAGGATCTGTCGAATCCACATAATTTCGGAAGTGGCTAGAGCGATGGCCCTATACTCTGCTTCTGCACTTGAACGGGCTACCATTGCTTGCTTCTTACTTTTCTAGCTAACCAGGTTACCCCCAATGGTGATTGAAAATCCAAAGGTGGACCGCCTATCAGCTGGGTATCCTTCCAATCGGTATCGGTGTATCCCTCTATCCGGGTATGTCCCTGATTATGATACCAAATGTCTTTTCCTAGATTGCTTTGTAAATACCGGAAGATATGTAGAATTGCGTGCCAGTGAGGAACTCGTGGGTTCTGAGCAAACTGACTAACAACACTGACATGGTAAGCAATGTCTGACCTAGTCATTGTAGTTAGATAATTCAACTTCCCAACCAACAGCCTATACTGATCGAATCAGGGAATAACTCACCAGTATCTGGCAGTAGCTTGGCTCCGGGGTCCATAGGGAAAGTGGCCCCCTTTGCCTGGAACAGCGCTGCATTAGACAAAATATCCAAGACATATTTGCGTTGAGAAATAATAATATCGTTCTTTCCGCGCAACACCTCGATGCCAAGAAAATATTTCAACTGTCCAAGGTCTTTGGTTTGAAAATGCTGATTGAGAAATTGCTTGATATCAATAATTTCCTGTGCATCATCACTGGTAATGATAATATCATCCACATATATAATCAGCATGAGACATTCAAAAGGATAGTGGCGATAGAAGATCGAATGATCCTTCGTAGACTGTATCAACCCAAAGCTAGTAACCACTTGACTGAACCGACCAAACCAAGCCCTTGGAGACTGCTTTAACCCATAAAGAGAGCGGCGAAGCCGATAGACACGATGTTCCCCGCCCTGAGCAACAAATCCGGGTGGTTGCGCAATATACACCTCCTCAGTGAGATCACTGTGAAGAAAAACATTCTTCACATCCAGATGGTATAATGGCCAAGAGTGAGTAACCGCCAAAGAGAGAAACAGACGGAGGGAGGCTATTTTGGCCACTAGGGAGAAGGTCTTGAAGTAGTCGACACCATAGGTTTGGGCATAACCCTTAGCCACAAGCCGAGCAATAGAGCCATCAAGATGCACTTTGACGGCGTAGATCCATTTGCAGCTGATAGCTTTCTTGGTAGAGGGGAGAGCAACAAGATCCCAAGTACGATTAGCCTCCAAGGCTTGCATTTCCTCCTCCGTAGCAGCACGCCAGCTGGCATGAGCCGAAGCCTCGCCAGAGTACGTGGCTGGGGCACAGACTCCAAGCTAACAATCAAGAAGCAAATAGGAGTCGCCAAACTATGGTATGAGGTAACATATAAGGGGTGATCACGATAGGAGCGGTAGGGGCGGCTAGGGGGGCTGGGGGATCCATAGAGGATGAGGCCGGATTAGGCGGCAAAGCAATTGGCTCAGTAGGGGAAGCCGGAGGGGAGGTGTGTGCCGGGGCCGGGGGCGATGCTGGAGGAGTCGGGAGAAGGGGAAGATAGACAAGAAAGTCATCAGGCGGAGAAGAGGACTCAGAGACACGAGTGAGAGGATAGAATGACTCAGTCTCGACAAATGCCACATCCCGAGAGGTTAGATACCAACACAACTGTGGGGAGAAACATCGGTACCCTTTCTGGGTTTTAAAGTACCCGAGGAAGACACATTTGAGGAGTGGGGATCTAATTTGGATAGACTGGGGCGAGTATCGTGAACATAACAAACGCACCCAAACAGGCGAAGAGGGAGACTATAGGGAGTAAGGGTAGGAAAGAGAATAGACTGGGGGGTGACACCACGAAGGACGGAGGAAGGTACGCGATTGGTGAGATAGCATGCGGTGAGAACGGCATCACCCTAAAAGCATTTGGGAACACCCATGTGAAAAAGGAGAGCACGAGCAGTGTCTAGGAGATGATGATTCTTGCATTCGGCAACCTCATTTTGTTGGGGGGTGTCGGACAAGATGTCTGGTGAACAACGCCATGGTGTGACAAATGTGCCTGAAACCAATGGGGTAAATATTCCCTACCACTATTACTACGGAGAACACGAATAGTATGACCAAACTGGGTGCGGATCTCAAAGAAGAAAGAACTCCAAACAGAGAAGATTTCGGAGCGAGCTCTCAAGAGATAAATGTAAGTAAAACGAGAGTAGTCATCCACAAATGTCGCAAAATACCTGTAGCCTAAGGGTGTACTAACGAGGCATGCCCCCCCCCCCCCCCCCCCCCCCCCCCCCCCAACACACACACATCAATATGGACAAGAGCAAAAGGAATGAAACTTCTTTTATTATTATGAATAGGATAAGACACACGGTGGTGTTTGACTAAATGACATGACTCACAAGATAAATGAGAAATAAAATTAAATTCAGGACATAAAGACTATAAACTAGCTAAAGAGGGATGACCCAAACGACAGTGAGCATCATAGGCAGTGGAAGTGAGCCCGGCACAGGCAACCGGCTGATCAAGCACATACAGGCTCCCTGTAATACTCCAGATAGTCTGCTTCGTCACCAGATCCTTTAAATCTTTAATAACGCGACTAATAGAAAGCAGATTAAAAGGGGAGTCAGGGGTATGTAATACATGTTGCAAGGTCAACGAAGAAGTGGGTGTAGCAATGCCACAACCTCAAATATCAAGAGAAGAACTATTGGCCACTGTAACTTGTCCAGTTCCAGTAAGAGGAGAAAACTCAGAAAGAGTACCTGTAGTCCCGATCATGTGATCTGAAGCACCAGAGTTGATAACCCAAGTGTGCAGAGTAACCATGTAGGCGGTGGAGTTGCCTGTAATAAATGTACCAATAGCAGGAAAAGAGAGCACAAGAGATTGAGTGTACCAGTCATACTCAGCATCAGACATATGGACCACGTGACCCCCGGAAGAGGAAGCAGGGGCATTAGCAACATGAGCCATAGAAGACGGCTTAGATCCCAATTGGGGACCATGAGGACAAATGTGGCCAACAACACCACAATGATGACAGGTGCGAGTCTCTGGAGATCTAGTACGACCACCTGTACAGTCGCCATGGGCCCAACCGGGGAAGAAAAATAGGCAACCCTATCGGCGGACTCAAGGGGTAGAAGGCGAGCATCAGAGTGACTCACCGAGCGGCTCACATGATGAAAAGCCTCCGAGAGAGATGGAATATCAATCCCAGCAAGGATTTGAGACAGGGCAGCCTCACAGTCACCACCACCAAGACTGACTAAGTAGAGCACCACTATAATCTGGTCGCGCTGATGGCGAAATACTGTGGGTTCGGAAGTAAATGGGAGCAAACGGTCAAACTCATCAGCAAGAGTCTTGAACCCAGCATAGTGCTCCTGAAGAGTTTTTCCCTCACATGTGAGTTGGAAGAACCCCTTCATCACATCAAAGAAGTGGGATAGATCATTAGCAGTGGAATAGGTATCGGACAAGGATTGCCAAATCTCCTGCACAGTATCGGCATTGGCGACCAACACCTCAATAGATTCATCCATGGAGTTCAGCAATAAGGTAAATAGTTGGGCATCATCCCGAATCCGGGGACAGTACTGAGGTGAAGTCTCGGGCGGAGCATAGTCTGTCAGATATGAATCGAGATCCATATCCTAATGAGACTTCAGGATCTTCTTTCGCCATAACACATAAATGGACGAGCCAGTCAGCTTGGTTTCCACCAAACGAGTGGATGAGGAGAAGATTTGAGGTCAAGCGGGGCTCGCAAGCCACCACGGGCTGGGCAGACGAGGCAGATGGCGATGGTGGCATAGAATCAGTAGTCAACATGACTGTGATAATAGAGGATATAGGGCAAATCCCGCTCTCGAAACCTATATCTGCTCGACGAACCACCAATCACCAGATCAGAATAGTCATACACCAAGAACAGAATAATAACCAAGAAGCAGCACGGCCGCAGATCAAGTAGGCATGATGCCGAAGCAGGCAAGTAAGAGGGAACGTATCGGCAGGACCGAAGAGGATAGATCAGTCCACTGCCTTACAGAGATAGAGGAGAACAGCAGCAAGAAAGGCAGTAGCAGATCTGAGGATGTGCGGCGGCGACGGTGGTGGACGACGGCGATGGTGGCGGATGACGGCGACAGTAGCGGTGGCGGTGGTGGCGGCAGTCAGACAGCCGAGGGGCTAGATCGGGAGGTCAGACCATTGCCTTACAAAGACAGAAGAGCACAACAGCAAGACGGGCAGTAGTAGATCTGGGGATGTGCAGTGGTGATGGTAGCAGACAACGACAACAGGTGGTGGCGGCGGCGGTCAGACAGCCAAGGGGCCAGATTGAGAGAGGTAGCAGCACCGGAGGTAGAAGGGTGCAGATCAGCGGTAGGTGCAGAGAGAGGAGGCGACGCCAGGAGAAGAGGAGGGCGGCGACGGCGGAAGAGATGGACAGCAGATTTGAAGAGGGAGCCTAGGATGCCAATGATGGCAGTGGAGGCGCAACACTGCTGAAAAGATCAGTGCATAACCCTCCGCAGCAACGGCGGCAGAATAGGTTTAGGGTTTTATTGTTTTTATTCTTTACCACGGCTCTGATACCATATAAAGAGGAAAATTCACCCTCTTTAGAGAGGGGCGAGACATTTATTTATAATAAAACGAACGAGGTTAGGGTTAACCTAATGGGGTCTAGTCACCGAGGCCCATTAGGGTTAACTTATACATAACCTAATACGTAACAACTAACAGGAGTTAAAGAGAGAACTTTCAGATTGGTTTGTCCCACAGTATTGTGTATTCTACTAGGCATCACAATCATAGTAAATGGATAGAGAAATAGTGGGTTCCATTGTTTCCATGGTTGCTTCTCTGCTTCAGGAAGGAATTTTCCGAGTATTGCTTGTGCATTGAGTACCAGGAGGGCCCTGTGTGTTGGTGCAGATTTTACCTTGGTCAACAATTCCTAGACGTGCTCAAACGATAAGCAAAATTTGATTGAGTTTATGTATTGATTTTTAAAAGATATTGGTAATAGTGAAAAATTGTCCTTTTAACTCCTCGATCATTTGTTTTGGGGCTGTTATATGCTAAGTATAGAAAATATGAGTTGTTTTTTCCTTTACTAGCGAATTAACCGTGCATAGACACGTTCCAAATAATCTGGATGAAAATCTAAGCCACCGATCTTGCACTCCAAACCTAACTCCCTACCGAAATTCTGTCTTGTAAAGTAAACTGCACATATTTAATGCGGCAATTAAATCCAAGCAATATGACGGAAAAAACATAGAACAATAAAAAACAAGTGTGCATCTTAGCTGAAAAGATTCTAGTTAACATCTTAAGAGTAGTTTTATTGAGACTACATTTACTCTCGGGAAATGACAAACAGTGTACATGTAAAATTATAAACCAACCACTCTAGCCACAATTCATCAATGAGATGAATACTGACAAAGTCGACAACTATGAAAGATGTTGGAATATATACCATGTAGTTCTAGGAATGCTACCTCGCAACATTCCTGCCAATGCTATCAGTCTTCTATATTCTATGAACCACATCCAGCCAACCATTATGCTTGAAGAGCATCCCAAACTATCGCGGATAAATTCAATGGTACCCATTTTCTCTCATTTGAATTATACAAAAAGTCATTATTCAAACATACATACCAGCCATGAATGTCGTGGCATGATCAAACTGAAAGGAGTGTCTCTCTTGACCAATAAGGTTAGAAACAAAATTGAATCCCAAGAGATACAAGTAAGAAAGAAAAAAGGAAATATGTCCAATCATGCTCCAAAATCAAAGAAAATAAATACAACCAAAAAAAGAAAAGAAAAACACCACTTAGTAGATTTGACCGAGCTGATCATAGTAACTCTTTACAAAGCTTATTGCATGAGAAGTGAATGACGATAGAATAGAAAAATCACTATTCTCTGCTAATATGTAATCGGTTGTCTAGTGAGAAAGCTTTGTTTGCAAATGGCTCAACGTTCAAGGAAATGAAGGTCCACCTGCTTTGTCTGCTTTATATAGTTCTTGAAAATGTTTCCCTCGAAAAAGTATATACTATTACCAAGAGAAAATCCTATGGAATGATGGGCCACAAAAGCATATTAAGGGAAATTAAAGGGATTTTTCACACTTAAATCACAAAAACCACCATCAGGCATCAGATAGCCACTCCGCTTTGAGATCTTCGAAACCATTAAAATTTCATGTCGTCCCATAAAATCAAACCTATTTAGCCCATCAGGTATGAATCACAAGTAACTTTTTTTGCCCATAGATCAATAAATATTCAAAAATGAGACATGATATATCTACTCATTTAAAGTTTGAAAGTACTCGAAATGCTACTCTGGCTTGCCGCAAAGATATTATATCAAACAGTTCGTGACAACTATTTGTTGGACCCTCAAAGATTGTATTTACAGGCTAGACTTTTTATTCCAAAAGCGTTTTACCTTAGAAACAAAACAGGAGGCGGACTAAACTGCTGGAGAAGGAAGCTCCTACCATGTTAGCCCGATGAGAATCATAATGGGTCTCACTGAGAAAAAAATGTCACTTAAAGATGAGAGAAAATTGATTAAGGTGGTTAATGCATGTTTATCATAGATTGCTTGATGAGGTAGTTAGGAGGAATGATATGATTAACCAAAATTGACTTCAGAGGTGGTAGTTCGAAAGATTTTTTTTTTTTTAATATCATGTAATGTGATGCTCCCAACAAAGGTCAATGGAGAAAATAGATTCATGTAGGTGACTCCAATTGACTTTTTGTGATAGTGCTGACCTCAATAGATTGGCACCTAATGCTCGGTTCAGTTTGGTAATAAGCTAATTGTTTAATGCTTGTCTTTTTGGTAAATACTTCTGAATTCTGGATGGTGAAACGATACAATTAGTGGTGATTATGTATTATTCTTCAAGTATTGTACAAACATATCAGCTACGATTGCAAAAAATGAAAGTGCTCATCCCTTGGATCCATTTTGTTGTTTGTAGTTATCTCCAACTGTACACACATACTTTATTATTTAAACCAATCAATACTTTATACTTGCAAAGTTTCCATTATACATACATGGATAGGATAAGTCTTAATTGATAGAGAAACCAAAAGGTTAAATGGTTTGGCTGTGGGAGAGGTGATGACAAAGCAAACTGCCACGTAGCTATAGTGGTGATTTAAGCTGCATAACCTACCCAATAGCAGTTTCACATAACCCATTGATTGGTGGGTGTTGTTGCTGGAAGCCATACATAACTGACTGACGTAGCCTGCTAGAAGCTGTACGTAACTTGCTGCAAATTGGTAGTTATGCTTCTTTATATGAGCCAGGTCATACAAAGCAGTTCTCGGCGACGATGAAATGGGGAAGTATATCTGTGAGAAAAAAGAATACAGCACTTCCTTTTTATTACAGACTCATGGGAATGCTTAGCAAAAGTGTATATCATCAGCCACGTGGCATCTTGCACGGTGGTATGCCTTAAAGGATGATATTGAACATCTAAATGTGATAGGATCCCAACGTCCATTTGTTCGGTGACGCAAGAATCCAGCTGGATCTTCATTGTAAGCTTGAACTTGTGCCAGTTCAACTTTGCATTACCCTACTCTGACCACACTCAGAGGTTGCTATATGTTTTGACTCTGAGAATCTCTGCCTCATGGAGCAGAGAATATCTTTTTTTTTCCTACATCTCTGGAATGAGTGCTCAAATGGGTACACCACTACACCGCATGTCTTGGAGAGGAGTTACAAGCACTAAAGTTATACGGGGAGGGTATGAGCAGATTGGTATTGATGGGGTGTGCTGAGAAGGCAATTTAGAAAATTAGCAATGTAGAAGGAATTCACTAGCTCGGGTTGGACTTGCTTAGACAAAGGATTTGAGCCACATTTATAAGTTGTATACGCAATAACTGACGTCTGAGTGGTAATTGTGGGTTGTTGCAGTCAGCATAAGGTGCTTATTAGGTGGTCTACTGGATTAGAACAATCATTGCATCTTTCGGACAGTGGTATTTGCTTTGCTTAAAGGAACACATTTACAAAAGTTGTAAAGCTTCTATATCAGTAAAACAATCAACCATTTTTCTTTTGTGCTGGACAGATCAAAAAGCATGGGAAGCAGGGTGACATTTCTGAATTTCGTGCTCAACTTGATGCATTAGGTTTAAAGATTATTGAAGTTACTGCAGATGGTAATTGTTTCTTCAGGTCTGTGCATAATGGATGACCTCATTTTGCTTGTTGATTAATATATATACTGTCAATCAGCTTTTGGAATTGTCATGTTTCCTGCCACAAGGTTAGGTGGCCATATGCATGTTTTCAGGCTTATTGAAGTATCTTTGTAGAGAATGTATCTCATGCATGTTGGCCATTCTTGTTGTTTGGCAGAGCCTTTGCAGATCAGTTCGAAGGCAATGAGGAGGAGCATCAAAGGTACCGGAGTATGGTGGTACAGTACATTGTGGTACATACACAGCCTATTTTGTAGTGCTAAAAAAGGAATCTTATCATGCACTTCTATCGGTTGGCATATGAGCATATCAATAGGAACGTGTTTATCTTCCTTTTTCTATCGTGACATGTCACACCCCAAACTCCGAGACATGAAATATGCGGAAATAAAGTATGAAACCGATTCCCAATAACACTAATTAAAAAACCGTTATTGCATCCAATCTCAAAAAAATAAACCCACAATCCTCTAGTCAAAATCAGGCCCACAATGCCTCATAAACATCTAAAATAAAAATGTCTAGCAGAATCAGTAAATAACGAATTATTTCAGTCCTCATGCATTTGGCTCCACATCATTACTTAAAAAAAGATTTATATGCAACAACATAGGTCAAAGCGCGTATAGGATTGCATGTTAAATAACTGAATAATGAGGATTAAAAAACCTGTCTCGTATTAATACATATAGATTTTCCTTGTGTACAAAAGTATCTAGTTCACTAAAGGTTTTAATCATACTAATATACTTTCGAAACCGCATGTAATACATGAGACTTCCGCCACAACCGGCAACCGACACACCATATGCTAAAACTTATTTCCCGTTTCGTACTTCAATCCTTTGCTGAAACCAAATTCCAGTTCCAGTGCTAAAACCAAATTCAAATTCCAGTTTTCAATCATTTACGGGCTATCACCATAGGTCTACCCACACATGGGGCTCCTTCGTTAGTTTTACAAATTTGCACCGACAGAATCTCACAGACACATGTCGTGTTTTACGGACTTATACTGATGGAATCACATAGACATCTGTCATGTTTTATGGACTTGTACCTACGGAATCACACAGATACATGTATTAGGGTAATCACAATAGCACATGTCCCAATGAATAACAAACAACTTGTTTCTAAACCAAACAGTACCCAGAGTCGACCAGAATATCGAACAAACATGCAGAAAATTAAACAAAAAATCCGCATTTTTTATCAAGCTCGCTCGAGGGGTCTAGAGGTTGGTTGAGCTCCAAAAATACTATTGCAATACTATTCCGAACCAAAAATAGAGTCTGGAAAATTTAGGGAGCTCGCTCTAGCGGCCTTTAGAATTTTCTTGGTCTGTTCCAAAAAGCGATCTGCAAGATTCCAAACTTCCCAAAACGATGCTATTTCATGCGTAAAATAAAACCAAAGCACATACCAATCGATACATAAACACCGAATCAAATAACCGGGATACAAACAATGAATTAATCGACCTTAAAAATAAATTTAACACGATATCCTACATTGAATCAAGAAATCCAAGAAGCCCTAGATCTTGCAATCTCCTTTGATTTCCCACCAGTACGATCAACCTTAGGCTCGACTCGAAGCTCTCGTCACCATGATTTACCTTCCCACTTTTTGTTCTTCGAAAATTCAAGAGACGAATGTTTGATCAGACCTGACATTGGAGCCCACGCATGAATGTGAGAGAGTGAGAACAGACATAATTTTAGTGTTTGTTATGTGACAAATTAGGGTTAAACATAATTATATAGCTACATACAATCAAAGTACACTATAACCCTTTAAGTTCAACGATTTCTCAATTTAAACTCTAAACTTCCAGAATTATCATTAAGACTCCCAAAATTCACAATGGTTCACTAATTACTAAAAACTAAACGGGAAAAAAAAAAAAAAAACCAATACCCACATGTCAACTCTTGCTCCCACACCTTTTTAGCATTTTGGAGCCCTCCTAATATTGTTGTACAATGAAAAAAACGTAATATTGTTAGTACCATTTCTTCCACCTCAGAAGGATGGAGGGGGTATATAGTGAAAGAAGCATCAAAGAGGTCATCTTGGGTTGCGCTTTTGTGCAGCTTTGGAAATGAGAGAGTTTCTGAAAGTCATTCTCTCCAACTTTTTCTATCTATCATTAGAAGTAGGGCGAGAGAAAGTCAATATGATATTTGCATTAATTTTTCCAATGAAACTAAGCGCTTTTTTGAAGTAAGATGACTATCAACTGTCCACCGGATGCATGTAATAACATGTTGAAGAAAATTGTTTTCTTCTAGGCTAACCAGCCGTTCACCTTGTCCTGCAGCAGATTCTAACCGTTTGAAAGGTGACTCAAATTGATGGAATAACACGATTCTGATTGCAATGACAAAGATTAAGTATGTTGGGAATCGCAAAGTGGACTCTGATGAACATAAAGTTCCAACACCTATTCTAGGATCTAAGTTTGAAGCTTTGTGCATTCTGATACATCATCTATGTAAAAAGAGAGGTTGGAGTTTTCTTTTGGGGGAGGGAGGCAATAAATTTGGTATGTTCAAATAAGAATAGGCCGGTTGCCTTCATCCGCAATTCTCTTTGATTGAGGGATTGTAGTGAAAGCAAAGGTAAGAAAATATTAGAGTTATTGAGGGGCCATTTCTGGGTAAAGTAGTGGAATGCTTGGGCTGCCAAAAATGAGAATGTGGGTTTGAGTAAAAGAGCAGATGTTTTGTGCATATTATGCCAATTGTTATGTCTTTATCCAGTTTACCACTCCCGGCATCCTCGGTGATTAGGGATGACTGATGAGTACTGAAAACTGGCCTTTTTATGAGTTCTATCTTGAAGTTCTTGACATTTTATTAAGGAATTTGTTGTTTCTGTATCATCCTTATAAAATTGGTCCAAACCTATTTGGGGTTAGGAAAGTTTTCCTTGTTGTGTCTTCTGCTCATAGTCTTTAGAAAATATTGCGTCACGGGAAATACAGATATAGGTAACTTCTGTTTTTAGAACTTATTTTGTTGGTAAAGTCCTTCAAGTTCAAACTGCTTGTAGTATTTTGATTTGTGTGGATAGAAATGATCTATCAAGTTTCAGATGGTTTCATATTTGCAGTTTTTTTATCTGTGAAGATTTGCAATGGGTTGTCTGGTCCATGCAGCCCTTTGAAAAAACTCGGATCATGGCCACTCTGTATCTGATTGTTTCTTGGCCTCAAAGATTCTTCCAGTTCTGTTAGAACCTTATCTGCTATGGACCTGTTCACTTCTGATTTTAGTTGCTTTTAAAGTATTCCTTTGCATGGTATTTAGTTGTGCTTTTACATTTCAATAATTAGGTGTTGAGTGGATCTGATATTGGAGTTATATTGAACAGAAAAACCGCGATATGTTTGAGCCCTTTATTGAAGATGATGTACCGTTTGATGAATACTGCCAGTCCATGGAAAAGGATGGCACATGGGCTGGAAATATGGAACTGCAAGCTGCTTCTCTTGTTACTCGTTCTAATATTTGCATTCACCGAGTAAGTTTTGTTTCCCTCCTCCTTATCTCTATTGTTGCACTTATTGTGACTGCATTCAGGACGTTGATATAGCTTGTTTGCTTACCTTTCTCCTTGGTTACCTCAGTTTTACAATGTCTAATTTCCTACTGGTGATGTAGTCTTGTGTCTTTGGGTAGCTTAGTTTTGCTGACTTGAGGTGCCTTGTGGTTAAATAGATTGGTCCTTTATGTTTTGATTGCAGAATATGTCACCTCGTTGGTATATACGAAATTTCGACAGCCATGAAGCTCGGATGGTCCATTTGTAAGTACTCCACATATTCCAAGTAGTGGCATTATGTGTTCTCCTCAAATGATTTTTACAGTTACATTCAATGAATTTCTTTATTAGAAGAGAGACTCTATGGCTCTGTTTGGTTGCACATAAATTTTTTTCCGAAAAAATTACCTTGAGTTGTTGTGTGTGGTTCCATAGAATTAAAATCGTTTTCTAAAAAAATGTCTTACGTGAAATGGAGGAAACCCAACTTACTGAGGATAATAGTAAGTCATTACACAGGGTCGTTCTTTAGATCATGACTCACTAAAATGTTTGGAGATGTGCTTTAAGCCCATGGAAGATTCTGCTAATGCTACCCGATTTCAGGGGCAGTCCTTGGTACAACAATTTCCTTGGAGGCATCGTTTTATCGCTTGTTGTCAAGCCCTACAGCTGCCACTGCATTTCTTCAAAGTAACCACCAAACATCAAAAACAAAAGTAGCAAATAAATTTTACTCAAAAAGATTTGCCTAAAAACTAGTTTCCAGGTAAAATATTTTGCATTGGAAAAGATGGAGCCTAAGGGAAACATTTTAATTCAGGACAAGAGGTAAACCATTTTTTTTTGTAAATTGCTTGCTATTTTGTGTAGTTTTAAGACGATGAAAAATTGTTGCTATGGCTGAATCCACTTGATTGAATAATGCTTGTTTAATATAGCTGAGTTGTAAATGAATTTTAAGTTTCTAGGTTCTTCAAATGTAAGTGTACACCAAGAATGCGTTTGTTTGGTTCTTATGTATTTTCTCTCTATGATTTGTGTTTTTGTCAAGTTCCTTTGTTCAAATCAATATACGTGTTGGGGTTGGTCTGGGGAATCGGTAGTTATGAAACTAACCAGGCCCAATGCCGCTGGCTTCTGAGGACAACATTGTTGTATAAATTTTTTGGATGGATGTGGAATAGGAACTGGGAAAGGAGTTACTGTCGGTGGATCTTTGCCTAGAATTGAAGAATGGTTCTCTTTCAATGACCAGATTAGATTGTTTTGGTTAAGATGGAATTTAACTTCCATAGAAAAGCCAACCTTAGTTTGGATGTATGCAATTGCAACTTAAGTACCTTATTACATTAAGAATCTAGACAACTAACAAATGAAAATCATCTCCCATGCGATTTGAATGGTCAGAGTTACTATTTGTTTAGAACAGTATTATTTGTTCTCCCCAGCAGTTCTAAGCTTATAAACCTTTTACTCCTCTCCTTCCAAATGGTTGAAAAAGAGAGTTTGCTATTCGTTGGAACTGTCTATTGCTCTTATATGTGGTCCTAATCCACAATCCCAAAAGCAGATATGGGTCTTTTATGTAACTCTTTTCAATAGAGAACAACAGTGAGGGCAGTTTGGCAGTCTGAAGTTTGTAACCTCCATTTTTTGTTCTTTTATGCTTCTTCATGTATGAACACATGATACTTCAAATTATCTTATGTAAAGGTGTGATGTATACAAACAGGTAGTTTAACCTTTTTTTATTTCTAGTTAATTAGCAAATGTTTGAGGGTTTGATCACACCAGTACTTCTGAGTAAGGAACTCGTATACTTCATGCTTCTAAGGCACTGTGACTAGTCAATTCGTTAATTGCTATAGCCCCATCAAATTCATGTCAGCTCAATTTGCATCTTTTTGTGTGCCACATGCTCTTTAGTCTGGAAATTTTTCTTGCGTGTCAAGTTATAGCAATGGCTGTAGCTTGGATCTAATTTTGTTTCTTGGTTAACTCTGTTGATAATATTTTATATCTTTCTGTTAATTTTGTGCCTTAGATTTTTGTGGTAGAATTTTAATATCTTGGTTCTGCATTTTGACTTGCTTCTTCCTTTTGCAGATCTTATCATGATGGGGAGCATTATAACAGTGTGCGGTTGAAGGAAGACAATAGCAATGGACCAGCTAGGCCAGTTATTATCAAGGTTTGTTCTGTTGCTAATTGTTAATTCCCTTTTTACTTTCTCATTCCCTATCACTATTATACTAATGAGCAAGATTGAACGCATAATTTGCAATAAAACCCTGATAAAATCTAGTTATGTGAAAGGCTGATGCTGATCTTTCAGCAACATCCCGTGAAGCAAAAGTTGCTGTGGCCAAATCTAAGAGTGGAGCTGGGAAAAACCTAATCCATGCCAATTCCATCAAATTAGTCATGGCCGGAAGTGGATGTGAGGATACAGAAAAAGTTGAACAGGTGATGATTGCCAAAGAGGCTTCTGTTTATTTGTATGCTAGCAGTCTATTTTAGGACTCTTCTAAATGTTAAAGTACCCATGCTGGACTCAATGGCAACACTCTGATAAGGATATGGGAGATTTGCATCTGACTCGGACATATTGAGTTGGACATGCACCAAAGTTCCAAAGAAAGCATCTGTAGTCATTTGAAGTTATGATGAACTATGCATGTAACACCTATATTATGCATGAATGCCCTTGGAGGCTTAGACACCTTGTAAATCCTAGTTCTATGAGAAGTTAAAAGATTGTGCAAAGGAATATGAATATTTTGGAGTGTCCCTACATTCTTGTGGTGAAAATTTGATGAATCCAATGTGCATACATACCCACACCCATCACCCATATTTGGGTCCATGTAGATAGCTTGCAGTTTAAGTATAAATCGAGGTTCCAGTGTGTTGACCCCTTTCATGTTAGTCTTGGTTTGATATTGCATGAATGGAGCTTGTGAGGAATCTTTTGTTTTATGTCATTGCATTCCAGGTTTTACAGCAAGTGGGTGGTGATGTTGATCTGGCAATTGAGTTTCTCATAGCAGAACAAGCAACTGAAGACCACATGGCTGAAAGTGATAATCTTTCTTGTCCAGCAGATACTTCTCATGGTAATGGCCGGTTAGTGCATATTCCATCTTCTAGACATTTCTTTGGGGCTCTGCAGCTGAGTGATGTTTATTATCTTCTTCCAATCAAGGAACAAAATTTTGTTTCCTTTCCCTCGAAATGGCTGGACATTCTTGTTTCTTTGTAAACTGAAACGATGACAGCGTGGAATTGGAAGTTCCAATTATGTCAAAACGGACGAAACACGCTGAAATGCTACGGAATGTGACAAAACATCGACTTGTTCCAACGGCTATTAGAAGAATCCAACAATAACCATCTCATCCATCTCCAAATTTATTTGCAGTTTCTCTTATGTTTCTGAGATATTTCTGCTTTCCAGCTGATTGAAACAAAACACCCAATTGTGATCCTTGCTTCCAATCCTGGAAATTTGTCCTCGTACCACGTCATAGGTATTCAGCTACAAGTGCACACTTGCTCAAAAGTTTGAATCAAGAAGCATGCTTGTTCAAAAAGCTAGAACCAGGATTTGGAGGTTGTGGTTTTGAGGCAAGTGTTGATGATTTCTCTTGAGATTTGGACGTAGCTTTCATGGCCCTCAGTTGTGTGGTTAGGTTAGCTCTTCACCTGATGAGTTAGCAAAGTATAATTCTAAGCCTGAACCACTCACCAACACCACCACCACAGCCTTTATATTACTATAGTCACCAACTCACCACTGGCTATGACATTTTAACCAGCCAACATGGTGGCACAAGACCTAAAATACTGTCACAATACTTCTCAAAGGAACAATCACCATCCTCCTCTCTCGTTCTTTGATCTGTGTTTGGCAATTTAAAACTTAGCACTAATAGTATAACTCTATGACTACTCAAATTATACCCATGTGTTGCTCATGAGCTGCGTACACACATGTACATATGTATTGGTCATATACTTATATCCTGTATAGCAAGATTTGTTCCAAATAGGGGAAGTGCCATCGGGTGGTATCTATGTAGCACGGACACTCCTCGGAGATCCCCGTACCCGTGTCGAACACTCTGGGGACACGGACACACCGAAATACGTATGGTGGCGTGTCCAATTAATTTGATTAATCTTTTGAAGGGGGACACGCGGGCGACACGGCGAGGACATGGATGTTGTTAGATTAATGATTTATCCTTTTACCATAGTGTAATTCTCCAACTATTAACTTTCCAAAAAAGGGCATTGATATTGTTATTTCTATTTAGTGGCCGTGGAGTATTTGGACCTTTCAAATCGTTACCGTTGGTATCAGTGCGGAAGTAATAGGTCTTGTAGTGGTTACAATACTTAGTCGACATTTTTTATTTCATCTGAGTTTGCAGTGGAAGCATAAAATTGATATGCTTACTTTTGGCATTGAATTTTGTCAGGATAGTTGGTAATACTCCAACTCTAGTACGTAAATAAATGACATACTTTTTCCTCTATTTACTTAGTAGTGGTTGAACATTGGGGTCGTTGAGGAATATTACAGCACCCCAACTTGAATTTTTGAAATGTTTTCAGGTACTAATTACGGTAGCGGATGTATTATATTGTTATGTTATTTTGTGTGTTCTGAGATAAGAAGTATGTGAAGGAACGAATTGAATCATGGAAAAATCAACCTCATTTGAAGTACTAGCGACTATTAGAAAGTCGAATTACTTGTACACGAATTTTCCATGAAAAACTAAGTTTCATCGATCTCATGAAAGAAACGATCAGACTTGGCACACGGATCAAAATTTGGACAGCTTGATATTTTTCAGTGTTATCCTAATTACTTATGACTATTATGAGATACACTTAGGCACTGCATTCTTGTACGAAATGTTTTCTCTAGATAATAGACAAAAGTTACCAATTGAAGTAAATTAGAAAATTTAATGATTAATTATGATGTTTAATTAAAAAACTTACTCCACTGATGGACCAAAGTAAATTACAAGCAAACTGAAAGGGGACAAAGTGAATTCATGCTTCTCATTATGCTGGTGACCAAAATATAAGACCACTAGCTTCATACTCCCTCTTGTAGCATATGGGCTGTACAGTTTGTTTTAGAAGTGGGTTGATGATATATGTAAACATAAATGGCAAGATTTAAGTTTCTTTTAACAGTGGACGTGTCATAAGAATTGGCTTGTCACCCGGGTAAGTTAGCAACTTCCATAAATTGGTAAAACAAAAAAACTTATCACAAGTTATTACTGTTCGGGAGAGAATGTGTTTTTGGTATAGTTTGGTTGGGGGAATGTGTTTTTGGTATAGTTTGGTTGGGGGCCATTTTCCTAGGTTTCTTTCTAGTTTAGCTTAAGTAGTGTTTACACATGCGTCTCTTTAGTATACAAGGATAAAGAAGCTTGAAGAGAACAAGAATTGAAGAGAGAGTTCAATGATAGAGCTGAGATCCGAGTGGAACAAGTCAAAGTAGAGTTGTATAAGAGATGGACCTAGTTGTAGAGAGTTAGTATTTACCCTGGAAGGTGGTTGTAAAAATTTTGTTTGAGAGATGATTGGTTTTTTTTCTTATTAAGGCATTCTTTATTTACTACTTTTAGTTGAGAATCCAGGTCGCTACAAGTCTTTTTTCTTCTGGTCAGTCATTTTGATTTTTCATTGGCATAAAGCTAAGCTGCTCGAGAAACCTCTCTTCTGTTGAAAGTGAACAACAGAAAATATCAGTTACTTTATTATCAGCTGATTTATCTTTTCCTTTCCGCATGAAGTTACGACTGTTTTTTATTCTATTTCCATCAATTGGAAAGGAGTTAAAAGATTAATAGGCTACCAAGTTTGACAATTTGGATTGTTTTCAATGTCGGGTTTAAAGTTTCAGTTCTTTCGCGTTGCTCTTACATATGTCATAAGTGATTTCATTTTTTTCCCGCATGAGGTTAACATTCTGGTTCGTATTAGGCGTCAACGAAAATGGGAACTCTGAGCAGCAGTCCGAAGAACTTAAAGACAATTTATGCATGCCAGAACAAGCTTGTGATGAGGAAAGAACTCATGATAGTGAAAGTTCACATAAGGATGAAAAGGTCTTTTTTCTTATTTAGGACATTTACATGTGCAACAATGTTCTCTTTACTTATTCTTTTGTTTAATACTGCAGAAAATCCCAAGAAACAAGCTTTGTCCTTGTGGTTCAAAGAAGAAATACAAGGCTTGTTGTGGTTCAGTTTCGGGGCGATCCTCCTCGAAATTTGCAAGGTATGGTTTTCAGTGATCATTTACGAATCTATTAAAGCTTGGTTTAAGAAGTTTTCAGACATATTTAAAGCCACTTGTAACAGTGTAAAGGTGAAAAGGACACGTATTGGTAACATTGGAATTATATTACATCTAATCTTCCTTTCTTAAAAAATGGCTTCAAAAACCTCAGAAACTATCTGTGGGTACATGGGTCTATTTGCCACAAGGCATGCACCTTGTCGCCAGTCACTGCCGTGTCATTCCGCCAATGTGAATTGGTCCATGTGTGCTCCAATGTTTGTACAAATTCTGCACCCGAGCACCTTATCTGCACTTGAACCAATACACTTGACAACTATTTAAACAAGTGACTACAGTGCAGTAATAGACGATGTCGTAAAGAATTATGCAAAGACCATTATTGGGACTTCACCAAGTTTAGAATTGTGAAAACAAAGACTCAAAATTGTTCTGCCTTTGCTACTCCAGTGCATCCCCATAAGCCCAAAGATTAGCCCTTGCAACTATAAGTTGTCTCATCATCAAGAGATAGCATGGTAAAAAGAATGATAAAATGATCAATCGACATATATCTCCTCCCTCTACTGCAAGATATGTCAAAAGGCAGTAGGAAACATACTTGGGCCGTCATGAAAGTCTCTTAATTCCAAGATGACATGTTTGAGTGACACACACACACTTAGTACGGTAGATTTTCTGGTCATTCGTCCCAAGAGTGGGATAATTAAATTGTCCATTAACCAGCTGAGTATTAACCTTTACAACTCTTGTAAGCTTGAGATTTAACTGGTTATGGTCAATCACTCTTGAGGCGAATACCAAGAAAATCGACTGTGCGCCCCACTCAAACACGACATCTTAAAATTAGAGTCTGTTACGACAACCAAAGTATGTTTCCTACTGCCTTTATGACTTCATGATATCTTGCAGTATTGCACGGATGGGATGAATGTTGATTGATCATTTTTGTCTTGTTTTCTAACCCTTGCTACCTCCGGACTACTTATAGCTTCAAGGATTGAACTTCTGGCTCATGGTGGCAGAACAATGTTGAGAATTTTGTTGGTTTACTGATACCATTGTGCTTATTGAAGTTGACAAAGTCCAGACACTAGTACAAGGCAAATTTGACATTAAATTAGGTGGCCAAAATCAATCTTGTTTGATGTCTAACGCGTAGTATTGTTTTTTCAGCATCCAAACAGTTGATTATAGCAAGAGTCGGAAGGAAAGGAAGCAAGGTAAGAAAGGTGGATCTAACAATGTTGCAAACTCTCACGGAGGTGATGGGGCACCTGATGTAGGTGCACTGTGTATTTGAGCGCTAAATGGAGGTGGTGTTGCCATTGCCAAGTGAAGAGCTTTATTGGTTCCTTTTTGTGAAGGTTTTCCTTCTCTTTAGACTATGAAGTTTTATAATTGGAAAGAAGTCAGATCCCAGCCGGCAAGTCATAAACAACAGAGAGAGAGAGAGAGAAGGAAAAAGTCAGATCCCAGCTGGCAAGTCACTCCGGGATGCATGATTTTGCACTGTAATTATCGGATAATGGTGGAAAAAAGGTCGTACCATCTGTCTTTTTTCCCCAATGGCTAGGGGGGGATAAGGAAAGGAGAAGCTGCAATTTGCTAATGGAGACATCATGGCTTGTACCATCTGCCTGCAATTCGCTGGAGGCATCATGGAAACTATTATACAGGCGGTTTATTGTCCTCATGGAAACTATTGTACCAGATGCTATGCTATCTTTTCTGTTTCTTCTTCAGGTAATAGTTATGTTTAAAGAATGACAATGAAATTATTGAACTTTTCGGAAGGAAATAGACATGTTCGGCGGAGTTGTTGATGGAAGATTTCCCAAGAAGATTATTGAACTTTTGCTAATCAATAGATATAAAAAGGGATACTGGACAAATTTATGAAATCTGCATCATTGACAGAAATTGAGTTTCCTGTAACCATTCCTGCTCGATAATCACGGGAGAGTTCTTTAGAATCTACGGCTGTGTTCGGTTATGAGAGTTTTTGAGATAGTTTTAGAAACATGTCTCTGAGACGTTGTTTGGTTATAAGTGTCTCAGAAACTGTTTCAGAAACTGTTTCAGAAACTGTTTCTGAAACTTTTTCTTTTATAGAGAGAAAAAGTTGTCTGGGAGAATGTTCCAGAAACTGTTTCAGAAACTGTTCCAGAAACTTGTTTGAGAGAAAGTCTCTCAAACAAGGAACCGAACATAGAACTACTATAACCCACTACCGTTGATGAAAAAAAGGTGAAAATCCGCATCCATATGCTTGGAATGGGGTTAATATTCATCGGATATGGAGAGAATTGACATCAAAATTAGCAAGAAAGGTGCACCAACAAGAGTATAAGGATCCCCATTTTGCAGAAGAAGTATTTACGGGCACATAATGTGACTAATACTTTTCTTCTATCATACAATTATGTGTTTCGCCGAGCGCAGTAATGTTTAAAACAATTAAATAATTACTAACTTTTGCATGACTAAAAACGAGCAATTGTTCAGTGCTTACGGGTCACCGCCATCCTCAAAATTCTCTGTGCGTTATTATTGATTTAAAACCTGTTGAATTAGGCATTAGAGAGAAAGTTAGGTGGTTGTACCCTCTATTTCTAGGACTGTAGCTGGTTTGTGATTGTCACTGATAGAGGTATATGAGGAGACCCTTGGTCACAACACTTACTTTTTTTTAGTCAGAAACCCCACTTGATAAGAGATGAAAGTGACCTTCTTTTCCCTTCTTGGAAACTTGTAACTCTCTCTCTCTCTCTCTCTCTCTCTCACATTATTGAGGATTGCGATGTTTTCTTTTCGATTTCATTTTCTGTGTTTCAATTGTCCTATATCCTACATTGTTCTCTCCATTTATATGGTTATATCTTCCATTTTTTTACTCCAATTATAGCGAAGTTAAAAAAGTAATGAGTCAGAAAAATGTTAAAATGATCATATTTGAACAAGACCATATGATGACCCATTACTACACCAATCATGCTACGTGTGAGTCATTACATGTCGGTGGTGTTATATAACAAGACCCTAACCATCACCTATTAGGCGATGAATAATATACATATAATATCAAATAAACACAAATATTAATATATATTTTGCAGATAACAATGTATATTTATAGATATTGATACACAATTTAATATTGATTTTTGTTGTTGTTAAAGGACTATAAACACATCAAAAATTACGAAAAATAATTTAAAATGTTAAATAAAAATTATTACGAGTGGCTCTCCTCAACGTTCTCAATAATCGGCTTTGATGTTTCTTAAATCCCTAATGAATGGACATGTATTCTCATTATATGATGTCTTAATACTTTCTCTCAGTACACATTTATATATGGTCTATACACTTAATATTAAGTATCATATGAATATGTGGTGGTGAAAATTATTAGGACACTCTATAACGGTACCCTAGGACCATTCAATAATTTGTCATCATAAATACTCAAACGTGGTATCCAGAGAGGTCGTATAATAAAACCTCAAAAAGACAAGAGTAATGACACAACCAGAAAATTAAAGGAGATTTTGTTGGTATGAACTAAAATACTGATGTGCGCTGTGCACAACATAATGTAATATGCATCAAAACGATATTGTTTTAGCGCATAAAACACTGTTCAGATAGTTGGGACAGTATTTGAATAGTATTTTTTGCGTCAAAAAAATTACATTGACCAGGAGAGGTTGAACTGCATAGATTATTTGCATTGTGCCTACTATCATTAACCAAGGAGAAAATATAGAATGGGAGTGAGGTAATAATTCCATATTGACCCAAACTAACCCATAAGCTCCCATTTTTAATAAGATTCCAGCTAGAAGCGTACAAGTACTGTAACGCATTTCTCCATGAATATCTGGTAACCATGTATGTAAAAGTATAATCGACTATTTTACAGCCAAAAATAAAAATAAAAATAAACGTCGTTTTACTGCACAACACTTCTATCGTGCAAGAGGCTCCCCTTTTCCATTGCACACCTACCTCATAATGTGAAAAGCAACACCCTCCACACATAGAAGGGGTCCAATTAATTTGGGCATCTTCAAAAAAAGGACAAGAGTCTATTTGTTTTTCTTAAACTTGTGGCAATATTATTGGATATAAAAATATAGTATGTACGTGGATACCACCCAAAGGGGAAACAATTGGCCGCATATGGTTTTTGTGTTGTCGTGGCCATTTGGAAAACCTCATCCAATAAAAAATAAAATAAAATAAAATAAATAAAAGTATCAAAAATCTTTTCCAAATATGGAAAGTCTCCAAAGAAACTTTGTAGGGGAAAAAAGAACTCCATTCGCATATTAAACGGAACAGTCTGACCCCTCTCCTCTGTCTTCTCACTCTCTTCATCTTATCTCTCTCCTGTTTTCCCAAACCAATTGCTCTTTTGTCCCTATCAATCTTCTCTGTACACTTGGAACACCAAAAATTGAAATGGTGTTGGGCAAGCAAAATAGCCAACAGAACCCTTTGGATTATCTTGGTGGAGTTGCTTTTAATAATCAATTTGGAGAGACTTATCAATTAATCAACTGAAAATGGCAAAGGAGTAGTCACCATCTACAAAGCAGATAGTGAAAGGACATTATATACATTTATCACATCATGTTCAATGTTCTTGGTTATCTTATAGTAGAGTAAGTTTCTAATAAGGGATTCTTTATTTTGTTGCGGTGCGAATCTTATTTTATGATTAAATTTTGATGATTTGAATCGTTCAATATGTTTAAAACATATTTTACGGGTTAATACGAGAAATCAATTCAAAATATTATCCGAAAAAACTTGATCCATTCAATTTTTTATAAAATTATTCTTGTGAGTATTTGTCAAAAAATGTTTAGATCAAGCCCTTCTCGATATTATTTTGAGCCGATTTCTTGCGGGTACCCTTAAAAAATATATTCTAAACATATTGAACGATTTTGGATTATCAAAATGTGATCAAAAAATAAAAGGTCCGCACCGTAGCAAAATAAGAAATCCCTTATTAGAAGAGGATGACTGTCTTATAGTCTGGCCTTGTTGTCTCTTTCTCTTTTCACAGGAAAAAATAAAAACCATGTTTGATTCCATCTCACAGTGCTTGACCGACTGTGGCAAAGAAATTCTGCATATACTACCAATTATGAAATGTTAAACAAGTATAGTACTAATTGGGGTGAGATTAGGATTTAAAAAGGACTAGCATACTTTGTGGGGGTTGCGAATAGTCTTTCACCTAAATCGCTCTAATAATCTGTACAATGAACAATCAATTAGTGCTAAAGGGTTATTTTCAATCTGAAGACACTCCGATACTAAAGTGAAAACACTTGAGAGATCAAAGTACAATAGTAATTGCACAATGAATGATAGAATACCTCATTAAAGGCCTATGATCTCCTATTTACAAGTCATCGAGTGTCATATTTAGTAATACAATTTCCAAGGGATCTTTCCCTATTCAACGATATCAAAATTGTAATATTTTCATGCGAGGAAACCGTCCAAACTTGGTTTATTACCAAACTTAGTTAATATCATATTTGCACTTTCCTAACTGGGGTCTGCAGACTCCGCACCATAGTAAAATAATAAATCTCTTATTAGAAGGGGACAACTGTCTTATAATAAGGCAATAGCCTTGTTGTCTCTCTCTTTTCTCAAGAAAAAATAAAAACCATGTTTGATTCCATCTCACAGCCCTCGACCGACAGTGGCAAAGAAATTCTGCATATACAACTAATTATGAAATGCTAAATAAGTATAGTACTAATTGGGGTGAGATTAGGATTTAAAAAGGACTAGCATACTTTGTGGGGGTTGCGAAAATTCTTTCACCTAAATCGCTCTAATAATCTGCATAATGAACAGTCAATTAGTGCCAACGGGTTGTTTTCAACTTAAGGACACTCCGATACTAAAGTGAAAACACTTGAGAGATCAAAACACAATAGTAATTACACAATGAATGATAGTATACCTCATTAATGGCCTATAATCTCCTATTTACAAGTCATCGAGTGTCATATTTGGTAATACAATTTCCAAGGGATCTTTCCCTATTCAGTGATATCAAAATTGCAATATTTTCATGCGAGGAAACCTTCCAAACTTGGTTTATTACCAAACTTAGTTACTGTCATATTTGTACTTTCCTAATTGGGGTCTACCACCATTCCAAAAGGTTCCCACCACATCAACCAAATGGTAGGACGGCAGGTCGGCAATTAGCAAAGCCCATACCTCCTCCATAGTAAGCCGGTTCGGCGTAGCATTGGCCGAAGTCCCATGATGCCGAGCGGACTGAATGATGTTTTGATGTCAATACGCCATACTGACCTGAGGGAGGCCCATTCGGCAATGCGTCGGATCGAGCACCACGCTGCCGACACGGCTCATGTTCCCATGGCCTAGTCCGTTTGCTTATCCATTATCACAACTAGGTCGGCCCAATATTTCAGTCCTCCACATACTTCACTCTTTTTTTTTTTTTTTTTGGTATTATACATGATTTGGAAAAAATGTACAACAGCTTTACTCCCTAGAGGGACATAGCTTACATATCAAAACATCGTCCATGTTGTAGAGAGACATCATTTGGAGAAAATGTACTAGATGAGGGTAGGCATCATTTTTGGATTGTACCTATGCAATTGGGCCCCGGGGGGGGGGGGGGGGGGTTGAATCTCCAGAGCAACTTTACTCCCTAGAGAATGGCAATGAGATGAGTTGAGCATGGATGATGTCAGAGTGTGACCTCGTCGGCTGAGTCTTGTCCTTGACTGACCTTATCGATTTGTATTCGAGTTTCTCCTGAAGATCGGCTTGGGGATCATGGTGTTCGTGCTGAGGGGATCACTCCCAATACTTCTGTTGTTGAGGAGATTTCTACCAGCGTTTGTGATGATCATCCAAACGATCATCGTGGCCATTCTCCTTCTTTTACGACTTATCAAGCTGGCTCTCTAGGGTAGCCGTTTTAGCACTTGTTGCGCCACAGATGTAGACAGAGATGGAGCTATCAATTGAGGAATCCCCAAAGCCATTGAAGGGCTGGGACTTGTGAGTGTTCCCGATGCTCATCACACAAAGGCCGATGAAGCATGGGACTACGGTCCTCTTGAAGCCTAACCCTACCACCATTTCACAGTCTGGTGTCAGTGGATCCTCCCAGCCTTTTCTTAGCCAAGTTCCTTGCATGTTTGGCATGGTGTTGTTCTTTGTGAGATGAAGTTCTATATCATCAGCTGCAGACTCCTCCTGAGCAAGATCTACCACTAAAACATTGAGATTGGACCTCTGTCTGTAGTTTTATGACATCGTATTGCATGGCGAGGAGGATATGATCCTTCTCATTTATTCAGGCTTCTAGGCATTCGATGTGAGCCCAAGAGAAGAGATCACAAAATATTTCGTCCAAATATGGTAGAGGATCTCGTGAGCCACTGGACAGATGTTAGGCGTCGACGACGGCTTTCTCAAGTACAGCATTAGTATGACACTAATTATCACAGATAAAGAAATCATCTGCCAAATTACTATTATTTTCTAGTCCTTATATAAATAATGTTGCATGCAAATAACCGAGTCAACCCAAGAGATTTTTGAATGAATCCAAGACCGAAAAATAAGATTTTTTTCTCACATCCCGACCAGTGATGGTGAGAGAGTTGGAGAAGAGGGGGTTCTTCCTCATAGCACTGATAGACTGATGATAGTAATTCAAGAATGTTGAGCTCGAAAATGTGGCCAAAGCGAAATGAGAGATGGAATTAGGGCATGGAATGAGATACTAATTATGTGCTTTTGCTTTGGCTAAATCTGTCAATGGTGAAGAAAATTGGGGAATTTCTTTCGATTTTGAAGGAATCTGGAAAATTTTCTAAGGTGTGATTTCATGATTGCAGTAAGAAGGTTCGATTGTAAAGAAAAATTATTTTTTCACCTGTTATATCATTTACTCAAGTTAAATAACGTAACTCAAGTGAATGAGGGGGACATTGCTTACACCATATTTTGTACATTTATTGAGAGTTGATGACATGGTAGTGCAAAGGGATCAGAAAGTTGACTGGTTTATTGTTATTACTTCTCTTGTTTGATTTTGATACGCTCGTACTTTTTATGAAGTCCTAAAACACGATAGTGAACTATAGATCCACCTATCAACAATTCATAT
Source organism: Arctostaphylos glauca (assembly GCA_019985065.2). Lineage (NCBI taxonomy): Eukaryota > Viridiplantae > Streptophyta > Magnoliopsida > Ericales > Ericaceae > Arctostaphylos > Arctostaphylos glauca. Next base: position 11,226,666 of record JAHSPW020000014.1, read on the forward strand.
TTTCAGCACCACAATTTCTTGTTGTTATCACTATTTCCTCTTTCTTTGTCGACAGAGCAAAACTATTGGTAACAAGCACACCTCCCATCTCATTTTGACTCCTGTGCTATCAACACATAACCGAAGTGATTTTCTCTCCAAAATCACTTAAAAAGGAAAAACTCTCCCAAGAGTATTATTATGGGTAGGGGTGTAACTAGTTCAATTCGTTTCAATTTGGAGGAAAAATTCGGGCCGAACCGGGATTTTCGGTTTAGGTTTTTGCCACTCGAAATCAAACAAAATTATTTCGATTTGATTTAATTTTCTCGATTTAGTCCAATTTTCAATTTTATTGACCAGACCCATTTTCCCAATTTATGATCATCAACACCTTGAGAAATCCCAAATAATGGATGCAAAGCTAAAGTCAACTAATTAATCTTATTTTCAAAACGAAAATATAAATCCAAGAAGAAAGGAAGTCAAGGACATGCAAACAGTATTGTTTAGTGTTTGGGTGATTTCCGATTTGGTTTAATACAGTCCGGTGTGTAGGATAAGAAAATCAAAATCAAATCGAATAGTTTTATAAAAAATCCAATCGAAGTGGACCAGATCAGACCACTCATTGATTTGATTCTATTTGCCGGTTCAATTTGGTTTTTCGATTTGCCTTTACAGTCCTAAATATGGGTTCAATCACTTTTACAATGAAAGTTTAATTAACTCATTAAACATTTTCTCTAAGGTCACAATTGATTTCTTTTCCAGTACAATAAGCTTTTCATTTTTGTAATTTCTCTTTCTCTATTAGACTTGAAAATATATCCATGGGAGCTTGATTTACTGGGCTTGGAAATTAGCCTTCAATCCTGAATCTATGATTTATCAATTAGCCTTCAATCACAAAATTCTTCATTGTAGATAAATCTTCTGCAATCAATATCTCTTTAATTCTTTTGGAACATCTTTTTGATCGTTAACTATTATGAGTTGATAAATTCTTTTAATAAATCGTCCTCCTGATTGTTCCGTCCATGGTTGTACTTTTTTTCCATTTTAAATTATTTTATGAACAATGTTATTAACACATCATGTTATACACTAAATTGTACTTTATTCTTACGTGATATGTCAGACAACTCCAATACGATTAAACCTTAGGATGGAGAGAGAGAGAGAGAGTCACTTTGTTCCATTTAAATATATCAGATGAGAGGCACGTGGTACAAAGCATTTGAGTTGGACCACCCCCGCAGGATTAAACCTTGTACCAACCAAAACCTTAGTTTTTAATTTTCTGGTATTAAACATCGGATACCTATTGGCTCCTTTTGTGTGGCAAAAGAGACACCCAAAAAAAAAAAACACAAGGGTTAATTTCACATACCTCCCTGAGGTTTCTAATAGAGTCGCTGTCGTCCCCTCAACTTCTAAATATCACCGCCTTCTCTTACTTTTGAAACTAATATTTTTCTAGCCCCCTTCCATTTGTCTCCGTCCGTGGACCTTGAGAAATTGTTGATGTAAGCCTACTGATTTTTTAAAAATCTTATTTTACCGCTTCCATCACTCTAATGGCTAACGGACGGAGACAAACGAGATGGGACTGAAAAAAGATTAATTTCAAAAGCAGGGGAGTAGTAATATTGTTAAAAGTTGAGGGGAAGATAATAATTTTGTCAGAAACCTTAGGAGAGGTATGTGAAATTGACAAAGGTAAAAAGGAATGAATCATATGATTCTTTGCCTTTTTCTTTAATCCACGCAACACTATTTTACTAATTAAATTCTTACTTGGTACACATAAATGCTTAATTTAATTAAAGAGCAATAAATAATAATAAAACGGAAAGTCCGAGGCTTATTATATTATCCCGATGACGCACATGATGACGTAACACTCATTCCTTTCTTTAATAATTTTTCAACCCCCATCTGGATTACTTAAAATATATTGACTAAATTAATCCTAATGGTCTCTTAATTAATTGTTTAAGGGAAATATCTCAACGAGGAATTATTATTCTTCTTTTGTTAGTTAGACTTAGAATCCCTCTGTTAATCACGTGACAACACTAGTACAAAAATAAACAACTAATATAGCGGTGTTACTTAGCGAACACAAGATTACGTACTATATATTTTCCGGATTGAATCTATGAGACTAGTCCATGTTGTGATTCATAGGGTGGTTACTCCGGCTTCCATTTTTATGAGACTGATGGGTATGAGAACTGACAATCTAATTGTTCAACCTTTCTCTTTGTCCAGTTGGACTATGCGTCTAGTTTGACCTGATCACCAAAAGAACTGTCTTGGTCGATAATATACCGTTCAAATATTGAGTTGATCGTAGTCTAGATATCATGGAATTAAGAATTATCTTCTATAACGGTTATCGTTATCTATTTCCTACTGAATAAGGATTGAAGGGTTCATTTTGGTGTTGTTCCTATTTTCAATGAACTGCCCCCAAATTATGCTCCACGATGTTAGTAAGAAAGCTTTCATTAAAGACGACGAATAAGTTAAAATTTTTTTTTTTCAAATTTGGCCTATGATTTATAATTTTTCTGAAAGCTCTTGTCGAGATGAACCAATAAATCACAAAAAATTGATGAAAAATAAAAAATTGCAAAAAAATTCATATAAGGACGAAAAAAATTTCAATAAATACCACAGTCCAAATAAACCCTATATAACCTAAGCCAATCATACAATCATACAATACAAAGTACGTAAACTCTGTCATTCTGCTCCCTCTGTATTAAGCTGTAGGGGTATATATATATATATAATTGTTGTGTAGTGAGTCAGGCCCCCTCGTAAACTGGTGTGTGTGTGAAGGCGGAAGAGGCGTGTCCTGTGAACAGCTTTAAGTTAAGAAGGATAAGTCCCTGTCTTCATAATAGCGATATGTCCGAGTGAGACTCGGCACTTGCTGGAAGAGAACTGATTCAAAGGACGAACCGATAGTGACAATTCATCACCCTCTCCAGTGAGATTTTATATTTCCGAGAACACTCCCATGTTTTGTTTTATTTTACTCACCCAGGTTTCTGATCACCAACAAATCTATCTTCTCATAAAATGCAGAAATCTATTATAATTATCACACATTAGATATATGAATAATATATAAAAAATATTAATATTTATAAATTATGAATTAATATTTATAAAATATATATTAATAAATATATTTATTTAATATTTTATGTACATATATTATTCATTGTTTAGCGAACGACGTCTCTATTTTATTTTACCAATTATTCGACAGATTCTTCTCTTTTGTTAAGTTCTTATAATCATTATTAGTTTTGATGAATAAAAAACTAGAGTGTCGTTTAACTGGTCTTTTTGTCTCTCTATTTTTTATATATATTCAGTCTATTTGAAAAATAGTGTATATATGTATATATATATATATTTTGTGTGTGTGTGTGTGTGTATAGATAGATAGAAAGAAAAAGATAAAGTTTATGTACAAAATAATTTTTAAAATTAGACCTTGAAATATTAAAATCAAACTGTACTTAATTATTGGATCTTGTTAATCACCGCTTAGTGGGCAATGAATAATATACACATAATATTGTAAAATAAACACAAATATCAACAAATATTTTACGGATATCAATACATAATTTATAATTATCAATACACTTTTTTGTAAATTATCATTTTCGTTAATTATTTTGTTGGTTTACAGATACCATTGTCCTTATTGAAGTTGACAAAAGTCCAGACACTAGTACAAGGCTAAATTAGGTGGGCAAAAATCAATTTTATTTTTATAACCGGGGTGTCCGATCTGCGTGGAATTAAATTAGGGTAAAGTTTGGAGAGATTTATCGACTAGTTATCGGAACCCTAAATGGTAACAACCTGACAAACTCCAGTGGCCTTAGTTATTAAGTTATCGAATTTCGATTACAGAATATCTGGACTTACAGTTTATCTGCTCTACAATTTAGACAACCCAAAGTTGGGCCAAAATCAATCTTGTTTGATGTGTAACGTGTAGTATTGTTTTTTCAGCATCCAAAAAGTTGATTACAGCAAGAGCCGGAAGGAAAGGAAGCAAGGTAAGAAAGCTCACGGAGGTGAAGGTGCGCCTGATGCAGGTGCACTATGTACTTGAGGGCTAAATGGAGGTGGTGTTGCCACTTGCCATTGCCAAGTGAAGAGCTTTATTGGTTTCTTTTTGTGTGAAGGTTTTCCTTTTCTTTGGAACTATGAAGTTTTATTAATTAATTGGGAAGAAGTCAGATCCCAGCCGGCAAGTCATGAACACGAGAAGAGAGAGAGAGAGAGAGAGAGAGAGAGAGAGAGAGAGACCCATTTTCATCAGGAAAAATATGTATAATATGGTGTGTTAGTGAGACTTTCCGTATAGAATCTGAGTTGATACACAGTCGTGAAATCGAAAGTGATCAAATGCAGTGTCAGGTCAGTAATGAATTTCCATCTTTTTATTGTGGCCATAGGTAGTTGATTGCTGGAAAGAGATATGACCTTCAACGTTACGTACCTTGCTGGAATTTGTTTACCTGTTTAAGATTGGGTAAAATGCACTAACTTCCCCTGAGGTTTCTAACAAAAACAAAGACCTCCCCTAAGGTTTCAGAAAATACAATTATTAAATATATATTTAAATATACACATAAATATATTAAATATATTAAACAAAAAAGAGATAAAAAAACCTTAAGAGGGTGCATCTTAAGAGGGATATTTTTATCTTTTAGCAATAAAAACTAACGCAATTAATAGAAAACTAACGACAGGGGGATAACAGTCTAATAGTTTCAAAAGTAAGAAAAGTAATTGCATTTTCTGAAACCTTCAGAAACCTCAGTGGAGGTCAGAGCATTTTAATGTCCTGGAAACATAATTGTGAAGACGCTATGTAACATGAAGTGAGATTTCTTAGCATATTCAAGTTAATTTATCTGTAATTTGGCCGTGATTGACATGCATTAGCATATTCCATGATTCGTAATATCTCATTGGTTTTGTTTCGTTTTCTCCCTCATGCCAGATCATGGTATGGATCACCTATCACTCCCTCATGCCAGATCATGGTATGGATCACCTGTCACTGCAACTCACTAATGGTGGCTTCATGGCTTCTTCTATCATCTGCCTGTATAATAGCTTGAATACGCTTAACATGGCTTGTACCATCTGTCACCTGTCACTGTAATTCGCCAATGTTATGTGTTTGTTGGACACTGTTACGTAGTGCTCAAAATTCTTTTATCGCGGCACGGCACGTTCATACGGAATTTAGACAGAGCCTTAAGCTTTATAAGAATGTGGAATAGTATGGTCTGCACCGAATTATGATTGATTTAAAATCTGTTGAATTAGGCATTACAGAGAAAGTTAGGAGATTGTCCCCCTCTATTTCTGGGATTGTAGCTGGTTTGTGATTGTCACCGATAGAGGTATATGAGTAGACCCTTGGTCACAACACACCTTTTTTAGTCAGAACCACCACTTGATTAGAGATGAAAGTGACCATAACTATTTTGTTCACCTTTGGCCATTACCTCTTGTAGTTGGTTGTTCTCTCTCTCTAAATTACCAAAATCTTTCTATCTCTTTTTGTATCTTTCCCTTTGAATTTTATTTTTATTTTTTGAACTCTTTTTGAAATTTCTTGAAAATAATATTCAAAAAGGATTTCTGTTTGAAATTGCTGCTTCAAATCTACAGTTAGGGTCTTTTTTATTGGATTACTTTTTTGTCTTTACGTAAAAATAATTTATAATTTTTTTTCTCGTCATTTTTTTTTTAGATTTTCAGTTCGTCTAGACAAGAGATTCAAAAAAATTAAAAATAATAACTAAATTTAAAAAATAAAAATAAAAATAAAAAATATGGTTTGTTTGTTTTTATTTGTCATCTGTAGTAAATTTTTTTAACTTTTCAACATTATTTTATATTTTTCTTAAAAAATCCATCGAGATGGACCATTGTTGTTATTTTTTTACCAAAACTTGAGAATCAAATTTTTAAGATTATTAATTTTTATTATCAAATTTTGCATCAATTGTTACTTTTAATTTTTTGCTGATTTATAAAATAAAGTTACAAGTTTCTTAAATTATCCAAAAATATTCGTATTCATCACATGTTCTAATGTGCTCAACTTTGGAGGGAAAAAGGTGACAAACACCGCTCATTCGAACCCCTTTCAGTCGTGCTTTTCTAATTTTATTCTCGAAAAATACTAAAAATTACCGTTTACTTAAAAAATTATTTCAGAATTAACTGTGAACTCATAATATTTTGATAAAGGGTTATTGAATTATGGTAATGTATTTGTTGATTATATTTTGTTATTATTTTTTTTTTGAAAATTTATAAAACAAAGTTAAAAATATTTTAATTTATCCAAAAATAATTTTTTAAGTAACCGTTTAATTTTTTAGTATCTTTCGAGAATAAAATTTGAAAAGTATGACCAAAAGGGTTCGAATGAGTAGTGTCGGTCATTTTTATTTTTCTCCAAAGTTGAACATATGATGAATTTGAATATTTTTAAATAGTTTAAGAAATTTTTAACTTTTTTATAAATTTTAAAATAACAACAAAAATAAATCAAAAAAATTAAGAAAAACAAAAAAATTACATAAAGATAAAAAAATAATCCAATAAAAAAGACACTAACTGTGGATTTGAAGCAGTAATTTAAAATAGAAGTGCTTTTTCAATATTATTCTCAAGAATTTCTACTATTTTAAAAAAAGTTCAAAAAGTAAAGAAACTTTTTTTAAGAGAAAGAGATAGAGAAATTTAGGTAATTTAGAGAGAGAGAGAGAGAGAGAGAACATTCAAGTTTCTATGGTTATCCATGGTTAGTTTGGTAGGTCTCATAGTTTAAAAACAACCAACCACAAGAAAGGTAATGTTCACCTCCCTTTTGGGGAGGCTGACCAAAATAGTTCTCTTTTTTCCCTTCTTCAAAACTTGTAATTATTTCTCTCTCTCTCTCTCTCTCTCTCTCTTTGTGCATTGTTGAGGATTGCGATGTTATTTTTTCAGTTTTAATTAAATAAATGTTAAAGTGATCATACTTGAACCATATCATATGGTGACACATTACTACAGCAATCATACTATGTGAGAGTCATCAATTGATCTGCTGCTGTTTATATAAAATACCACATAAAATGATTACATGTTGACATCGGTCGGTCCAAGATCTCATTTGAAAATCTCAACGGATGATTTTGTAAGCCTCGATGTGTTTTTCTTCTATGCAAAAGATTAAGTTTATTGTATGTCGACAAAGACTTGATTGAATCATATTTTCTAAAATGAAAAAGTGAATTGTCAAAGGCGGCTGTCCTCGTAGCACACATGCTTCGTGTTATGGACGTCGATAACTGATTAACTTGATATTTTTTATAACGAACTATTAATAGACACACGAAAAATGATATAAACCGTTAAATGTAAAACCTTAATTAATAGGCTGTTTTGCATCAAATGAGAGACAATATAAAATATCCTCACATGAAATAATTCTTCACAATTGGTAGGGGAATTATTAACCCTCCTCGACTTTCGCAATAGTACTAGTTCTAGTAATCGGTTTTGGTGTTTTCGTGAATATTGAACACCTATTCAGTGGTCATAAAATATCGCTATATGATGTCTTAACACTTTCTTTTATCACATATTTACGTGAGATTTATATACCTAATATTAAGCATCGCATAAATACGTGATGATAAAATTTATTGGAACACTAGACAGCAGCGCTATAAGATCATGCAATAACTTTTCCTCATAAATACTCAAACGTGGTACCCAAAGGTCATACCATAGAACCTCAAAAAGACAAGAGTAAAGACACAACCAGAAAATTAAAGGTGAATTTGTTGGTATGAACTAAAATTAAATGATATGGTCCATTTTGAATCTATTCACTTCATGACAAAAAACACCCACAAAAATAAAATTATTTACAAAATCGTTATTTACCACATTATTCTGATAAGTTTTTCTCTATATCTATACATATTCCTTTTTAATGGGAATCTATTTTTTCTTCTCATTTGTAACTTTTTGTAACATACAATGACCTTTTCAATACATTTTTTTTTCCCGCATGATTACATGTATGTTATGTAAAATTTTTTTTTTTTTGAAGTTTATAAAAATTAAAGACATAAAACAAAAGCTTTATTGAACTTACAATCGAACCGGTCTAACTTGGGTCCCTATCCTGTTGTGCATAGCAAGACGTATTGTGCGTCAAAATAATTTCGTTCTGGTGCATAAAATACTGTTCGGACAATATTTTTTACGATAACATAACATTTTTTTGCTATAGAACAAGAGTGTTGTACAGCAGGCTCCCGTTTTCATTACTTACCTACCTAATAATGTGATAAGCAACACCGTCCACATATAGAAAGGGGGTCCATTTAATTTGGGCATCTTCAAAAAAGGACAAGAGTCTATTTGTTTTTCTCAAATTTGTGGCAACATTATTGGATCTAAAAATATAGTATGTACGTGGATACCACCCAAAGGGGAAACAATTGGCTGGAGGTGGTTTTTGTGTTGTCGTGGACAGTTGGAAAACCTCATCCAATAAAAAATAAAATAAAATAAAAATAAAAGTATCAAAAATCTATTCCAAATATGGAAAGTCTTCAGAGAAACTTTGTAGGGGGAAAAAGAACTCCATTCGCATATTAAATTTAAAAGGAACACTCTGAGCTCTCTTCTCTGTCTTCTCACTCTCTTCATCTTCTCTCTCTTAGCTGTTTTCTCAAACCAATTGCTCTTTTGTCCCTATCAATCTTCTGTTTACACTTGAAAAGGGAAATTGATTTTCGAAAACTCTTTTTTTACTATCTGCAATTATCGTTTTCTTTTTATATTATGTGAATTTTATTCAACAATGCATTTATTTTGTATAAAATTAACAAAGTGAAGAAAAAAAAATAGTGTTGAATAATTACATAATATAAAAACTAAAAAATAAATGAAGATGTCAATATGGGCTGATTTGGCCAAACTAGATTATCCGGATTATCTAGATTATTTGGGGTTTTAATCTAGCCCATTTGGGCTAAATTATTTACCCAAATAATCTGGATTAATCTAGCTCCAAACACAACATAACCAACATATAAAAAATAATTTAGTCCAAACACTTTGAGCTAGATTATTCCGTCCGGCACCCAACATAATCCAACAATCCAATAATCCCATAATCTAGTTACGCCAAATGGACCCTAAATGAAGTACCATACGCGGCATCTGTATATATTGTAAACGTGACATCTATATACTATATCGTGACAATGACATGATATTTTGTGAATTATCATATATATTCAGCATCATATTTTTAAACGGTTGGAACACCAAAAATTGGTGTTGGGTAAGCACAGAACTGGCTCTGGGCATAGGCCAAGAAAGGCACCACTTTGGGGTCCCTAAAAAATTTCAAAAGTAGAGAGCCCCAAATATTTAGTTCTCTTTAGTATATTAGGCCTATTTTTCAATTTTAAGCTTGCATTTATATAAAAATAGGCCCAAACAAGTATGAAAAAGAAGTTTTTTAAAGTTAAAATTGATTAAAACTCATATTCCATCAAGAATGTCCCGACAAAGATTGAATGAATTATCCAAATTGTCCATTGAGAAAATTTTGGTGAAAAGTTTGATTAGCAGAACTTAATTAATATGTTTGCAACTAAACATGCGATAAGGACAATATTCAAATGATACGTTTTGATTTATTAAAATGATCATTTGTGTTGGAGTGATTTATTTTTTACGTTTTTTTGGGGAGTGATAATGTCTGTGTATTGTTTCTTTTATGAAGATTTTTTATTATGACAAAATATACAAAAGGTCCCAATTGAAGAGTTTGCTTCTATCCCCTAGAATCTTAGAACCAGCAGTGCCAAGAGACTAGGAAATTGAGAGGTCTGTTTGTACATGCCAAAGGTTTTGATACTTGTTGAAAGAAGATGACATGAAAGTGCTAAGGTACCCAATTATTTGAGAAGTTTTGAGCATGTTAAATGGGCATGTGTCGATAAGTCTAAGTCAAAATGGATTGGGCAAGCAAATCAAAGATAGTTAAAGACTCTACAAATTCCATGAAAAAGAAAGAATATCCGTTTCATCGTGGTAGTTTTTTTTTGGGGGGGGGGGGGGGGGGGGGGGGGTGGAATTTAGACAAAATGAGTTTGAGAAAAAAATTGAAGGCAATTGAAGAACGTCAAGAGCCTACAAAAGGGATAAGAGATAGTTACTCATGCAGTCCAGTATAAATACGTAAAGATGCAGCTAAAAAAAGAATATTGACACACTAATCAACATTAACTGAAGGCGGTTGAAGAACGTCAAGAGCCCACAAAAGGGATAAGAGATAGTTACTCTTGCAATCTAATATAAATACGTGAAGATGCAGCCAAAAAAGGAGTATTGACACACTGATCAACATTTAGATTATCAACTTTTTGTTTCTTTTGCTTGTAGGCCTTTCACTGCCGAAGTCTTTATTGAGATTAATAGCATTATTTTTGTTACTTCTCTTATTTGATTTTGATACACGATCATGCTTCTGGTGAAGTTCTGAAATAAGACAGTGAATCATGTTTACTGTAGCGATCACAATTCAAATTTTCAGCAACCACATAATTTACTGTTACGGTCACTATTTCCTCTTCCTTTGTCGACGGAGCGAAAATATAGGTAGCAATATTCAGACCTCCCAACTAGTTTTGACTCCGGTGCTGTCAATACCTAATCGAAGTGATTTTCACTCCAAAATAACATACAAAAGAAAAACTCTCACAAGAATATTAACATGGGTAGGGGTGTCATCAATCCAGTTCGGTACAATTTGAAAGAAAAACTCGGGCCGAACCGGAATTTTAGGTTTATATTTTTGCAACTTGAAATTGAATATTATTTCGGTTTGGTTCAATTTGATTTCGAGACTTTGGTCCGATTTTCAATTTGGTTGGCCAAGCCCATTTTCCCAACTTATAATCATCAACACCTTAAGAAATCCCAATTAAGGGATGCAAAACTTTGGTTATTTCCTCCTAAATTATGAATCAAAGTCAACTAATTAATCTTATTTTCAAAACGAAAAAATAAATCCAAGAAGAATTAAAGGAAGTCAAAGACATGCAAAACAATATTGTTTTGAGTTTAGGTGATTTCCGACTCGGTTTGATTAGGTCCGATAGGTAGGACAAGAAAATCGAAATCAGACCGAATATTTTTACAAAAAATCTAACCGGACAATAGTAGACCAAACTGTCAATTTGGTTCGATTTGATTTTTCGATTTAGTTTTACACCCCTAATTATGGTTGTGCAATCACTTTTACAATGAAAGTTTAACTCATAAAACATATTCTACGAACTTGAGAATGATTTATCATGTCTTAAAAATTAGCTAGACACTTATATTAAATAGTAGCAAGTATCAGAACATCAATTAAATTTGTCTAACTTTTATAACGGGTGTTTTGTTATCATCAAAATCAATAAGATAATTTTGAAAACATTTGGGCTACCAACCGTCACAAAATACAACAATTAAACAAAAAATATCTTGCTAACTAAACACGAATGTAATTAATACATATTTTACAGATATCAATACATATTTATGAATATTAATATACAATTACGAATATCGATTTATCTTTTATATATGATTCACCACCTAATTATGGTTGTTAACATTTTCCAGGGGTGAAAAAAAAAAAGCTTAGGTTGAACAAAAACGAAAGAGTAGTGATGACAACAGGAAAAACAGTGTGGGAGGGTGGTGACAATGTTTCATAGATCCTATGAAAATAAAGAAAAGGAATCTAAGAACATGGTCCTAACTTAACTTAGGACAGAGAGAGAGAGAGAGAGAGAGGGAGAGAGAGAGAGTGTGTCTCACTTTATTCCCTTTAAATATATCAGATGAGAGGCACGTGGCACAAAGCATTTGAGTCAGACCACCCCCACAGGATTAAACCTTAGTAACAACCAAAATCTTTTAGTTTTTTATTTGAGTGATACTAAGAACACATATGTGTACAAATGTATTTGAATATAAATATATTCAGAATTATTAAATGTATGTGATTTCGAACACAATTTATATTTGAATATGTCCAAACATATTTGTATCTTTAAATTTTTTATTTTTATTTTCTAGTATTAAATATCGGACACCTATTGGCTCCTTTTGTGTGGTCAAAAAGAGACACCAAAAAAAAAAAAAGGTAAAAAGGGAATGAATCATATGATTCTTTGGCTTTTTCTCTGCAGCTCATATATCTTTAATCTACATAACTCTATTTTACTGATTAATTAAATTCTTACCTGGTACACATAAATGATTAATTTAATTAAAGAGCATTAAATAATACTAAAATGGAAAGTCCGAGGCTTATTATATTAATCCAATGACGCACGTGATGATGTAACACTCACTCCTTTCTTTAATAATTTTTCAACCCCCATGATCTGGGTTACTTAAAATATCTTGACTAAATTAATCCTAATGGTCTCTTAATTAACTGTTTAAGGGAAGTATTCTAAACGAGGAATTATTAATCTTTTTTTATTAGTTAGAATCCCTTTGTAACAGGGAATCACGTGACCACACTAGTCCAAAAAATAAACAACAAATATATCGGTCTTACTTAGCAAACACAATATTACGTACTATATATTTTCGGGATTCAATATATGAGACTTCCGTTAGTCCGGTTCCATTTCTATACGATGTAAATCATTTGTAGAAAATGTTACAGTTTTATTGTACCAAGAATATTAAAGTGAGATATTCGATGACATAAATAGGGATGCCTGATCTAAACAATATGAATGAGTGAGCTCCAAGAGATTGTCCAAGTAGAGATCGAGATGAGTTATAGACCCAATTATTCTGAAGTCGAACTTCGACAACTGTATACTTAAAGTCACCAAAAGTTTGCCATATCATTAACTTCAGGGCTCAAAAATTAATCAGAAACAAATATGACATATCCTAAACTGACCTTGATTATAAAATAATAATAATAATAATAATCTGAATGAGTGATCAGCTGCTGGTCGGTCAGGAAACTGTAAAATCATTTTGCTCCCTCTGTAATAATAAGCAGTAGCTGTAGGGCTATTAATAATTATATAGTATAATATTATTGTGGTGTGAGTCAGGTCCCCCAATTGCGTGTGAAGGGCCAAGGGGGGGTGTCCTTTGAAGCTTGAAGTTAAGAAAGAAAAGTCATTGTCTTCATAATAACGATGTCTGAGACTCACTCTGCTTTTACTCCAAGAGAACTGATTCAAAGGACCAACCGATAGTGACTATTCATTACCCCTCCAGTGAGATTTTATATTTCCGAGAACACTCCCAATGTTTTATTTTACTCACTCAGGTTTCTCAGACGTGTTGTTTGTTAAGACGATTTTATTTTGATGCATAAAAAATTATTCAAAAATTACTCAAACATTGTCTAAATTTTCGGATAATTTTTTTGTGCTATACTAATGTCATTTTGACGCGCAATACTTGTAAAAGCCCCCTGGTAAATACTTTACCAACTATTCCATCGATTTTTCTATTTGTTAACTTCTTACAAATACTATTAATTTTGATGAATAAAAAATCAAAATATTCTTCTTTAATCTTTCTTATATATATATATATATATATATATATATTCAGTGTGTATAAAATTTTCATTAAATAATTTTGATTAGAACATTGATGGGGTTAATAAGTTTCTTTAATTTTTATAGACATAGGTTAATGTAAAGACATTTTTAATACAAAACACAAACTAATTGATGACTATCAATATTTTTGGTTAGGAAATTAACGGAAGTTAAGGGGGGGAAAGCTCTTGAATAATTTATAAAGTATGTAAGGTCAGTGCAATTTACCCTATTTTCTATATCGCATTTTTATTTAAGTGGTGGTAAGCTTCAAGTAAGTTACCATAAACCTTATTTTGTGCCACATGAATCAAAGTTATTGATGTTGCATTGTACCGATCTTATAGAGGTACTAGTTCATTCTTGTACCGTGCCCATCACTGACCGAGCTGTTCCAAATTGTACCATACCGAGCTTTATCATTTTTTTTTTAATTTTCAATTGATGATTTCTTAGATAATTATACATAAATTGAGATTATAATTTATTTGTTCTAACTCGATTATTTTTAAGCACGTTTGTCTCTATTGTTTTAGTCTCAAATTTTTTTAGATTATTGGTCCGTCTCACTGAGACAAATTTGAAAAGTATAAAATTATACTTAAAAGCTAAAAAAAAAAGTCCCTAAAAATGACAAATAAACACAAAAGACTATTTTTTTTAATTATTTTTTCTTTTCTTAAGTTTTTTCAAATTTTGTTTATTATGTATAAATTTTTTGAGACCTTTCGACGAGACGAACTAATAATCCACCAAAAGTTGGCAAAAGAAAAAAAATTTGCAAATTTTTTTATATAAAAACAAAAAAGATAATCAAGTAATAAAGTTAGGCCAAACTAAATTTCATTTTATGTTTGGCGATTTGTTTTTTAAATTGTGAGATTTTATTTTATCTATTTAATATATTTTTGATTAAATATATATTATTTGAAAAACGCATATTATTTTTAGTAATAAATCTGAAATGATATATAAAAACATATCGATACCGATATATATCGTACCTGTAACAAAAAGATACACTTACGAGCATGAAATTGATAACTTGGGCATGAATAAATGATGATATACGCTCCATTTCAAAAAGTCATGTTCTTTTATATGTAAAGATTATTTACACAAATGGTCGCAACTTTTAAGAATAAATATCACTCCATATACCCATGAATGCAATTATTCTATTAAGTTTTCCACTCTCTCTGTTCGGCTTCTCTTTATTATTTTAATATATATTTTATCACAATTTCAACAATAAATGTGCTAACTAATTCCTCGGTGGACGTGAATTTGTGCATGAAGAGACAATAACAATTAACAATTTAAGAACATCTTTTATTTGGACTGCAATAATTATTAACTTTTTTTTTTTTTTGTCTTTTAGTAAGATGTTTTTATAATTTTTTATTTTGTGCCAATTTTTTTATGATTTTTAATTCGTCTCGACAAAAAATTTTAAAAAAATATAAAATTATGTTTAAAAATTAAAAAAATTCCAAAAACTAAAAAATAAACCCAAAACAACATATGTATTGCCTTATTTTCGTCACATCAGATAAAGCAAATGACTGGATTCCCTCAATCTCTCTCCTCTTTTACCAAAGTGAAATAGGATTATAATAATTTCAAGCAAGCTTTTGATCCAGGTTGATGACACTAATAAACACACTGTTACCCGATTAGGTAACTTCATGAAGTCAGCTGCCACTCTCACAACCCTCCAAAAACAAATAAAATACTATGATAATAATGGTAATTAAATTTTAAATCTCTCTTAGATTCATTTCAAACACATCTATAAACAACAACGTAAACAATGAAGTACAATAATATTTTTATTACAGCAAGAAATTATAAGACTTCATTTTCAAATATTAATTACGATAATTAATATAACTTCATACAAGAATGAAGCACGATAATAACATCTATATATTAATTATTAACCTATTTATCCACTCTTATCCACTCACATAAACTTCCAAACAAATCAAGTTTAGGATAATCCCTCCCTCCTCATTAAAAAACTAAACCGAATATCTTTTCTTTAATCTCATTTTTTAAACCACCCTTCTTCCATTTTTACCCTCTTAGTATTCATAATAAAATGTACAAAACTAATATACTGGAATAAGGACATTAAAAACAGCATAATAAACCCTAATAACTGCTACTGTGCTAACAAGTCTAGGATAGGTAAAGTAATTAATAATTAATTGGTGGGGGCAGAGGGAACACATTTCGATATATATATAAATGTAGATATATGTATATATTCATGTATAGACCACATCAGCAGTTCAGTCAGAAACCCAGAATATCAAATCTAGTTAAAAGATTTCGGCCGTTTGTTTGGTTGACCCATCACCAACATTTCCCTAGAGCTGGAATTTAACCTTTTTTCCCTTTTTCATTAGTGTAATTCCAAATCAGAACCCTAAATTTGAACCTGTATTAAGAAAAATTGATCTTCACATGCTCCAAAAATAAAAATAAAAAAAGAAAAGAAATTAAGGCATTGTTTGATCTATTAGGATGTAATATATATAACCGAAAGGGTCAAGAGGGTCTCATTAGAGAGTGGAAACCGTTTCTCTGGAGAAAATTTTGATGGGGTCTTGTTAAATTCTGCTGTGGGAATCCTGATGATGCTGCAGCAGCAGTTGCATACAATTGTGGAGGAGGAATGAGCTGCGAATTTGTAGAGAGAGAAAGGTCTCCTCCATTGCTGCTGCTGCTGCTGGGATACTGAACCTGCAAATACAGTAAGGAATAAAGATTTAACGATTTACTTTTTAAGGGAACAAGGCTTCTCTGAGAATCTTAAGTTTCGAACTCTATGGTTAAATACTATGAAACCTTACCATAAAGTTCGAAAAATTAAACTCCACAGAAGCCTATTCCTAATTATGCACGGAACATATGAAACATGAGCATAATTTCAAATACAGACTTGATAGTTTGAAGGGCCGAGTTGCGGTGGAAACATGTGGGGGAGGGGTGGCGGTTCACCCCCTCTCTTGAATTGCCCGTATCGGTCGTTTACTCCATAATTTGGCTTGACTGAGTTTGGAGATTGGATGTGAGTTTGGCTCAAAAGCTGCATGGTTTCAGTCTCATTGTACCCATTTTTGTACAGCGCTTCTGGCGTGTTGATCTGTGCATACATGAAGCACAAGAAACATTAGTACTTTAGAAGACCCCTCCCCTGTCTAAATGCACTTTAAACTGCACGATGCGATAAAATTTTGTTTGGAGATACGACCGAGGAACAGAAAGTGTATTGGCAGGAACAAGAGGGCAGAAAAATCCAGCACAATTTACCTTGGGCCTAAATCCTTGAGTCCGCCAGTCGACTTCAAAGGGCATAGCTGTTTGGCTGAGATTCACGGGGGCTGCATCTTGAGTAATAGCCTCTGATTCTCGGCCTTTCTGTTTCGAGCCTGAACTTCCCAAACTCAAATCTAGATTGTGAACCGAGGCAGCATTGACCGAACATTCTGGCAACAAATACAACCGAATTGACGCCCATCAAACATGGATTATTACTCGATTCATATTATGTACTAAGGTATAAGAATGGAACTTAAGGAGTTACCAGCAGAATTAAGCTCATCTTCATAGCTGCTGGGATCAAAGTTGGTCACAGCCTCCTTGCCATTACACTTGATCGCAGCCTTATCATATGCCCTAAAACAAAAAGTACCAGAAATTTGAAGCACACTTGCTACATCCCCAGAAAAAGTAATCAGAATGGAAATGTGCGCGACTAGATTCACTTTCGGTATAACCCACATTGTACTAACTTTCTAGCTAAAATTCCCACTTAAGGTTCGATGCGTAAATCTTCATGTTGGTAGCCAACTGAACACATCATATATAACAATTGTGATTTGATCAAACACTTGCCGATATCTAATAAACAGAAGTACTGAACATCTTGAACTACTAAAATGAGACTCCGAGTCCCATTCAACTACGTCTTGTGAACCCATCCAGAAGATCCTGGTCTATTGTTGTTAGGTTCCATTCATTTTGTATGCCAAGATATTCTCAAACCACCATTTCGATCCATTAACAACATTTCCAATAGGCTCTCCATTTGAGGCCTCGTAGGCAAAACATCTTGTTAAACAAACTTATACAAGTCCAACAGTGTAGTCAAATGGCTAGGCAATTTAACTAGTTACATCTAGCCAGCCATTAGAGGCTAGACAAATTTCATTAACTAAATAAAAAGTGACACATCATTAACTATCTCATCTAACATTTATTAATTTACCTTTTTGCGTAATTAAACTAGGTAAAATACCATGTAGTGTTGGAGCACATACATAAAGTGCTTAGGCAAGATAGAATTTTTTACTTTTTTTGTGTACTTCTACTAGGCAAAGTGACTATTAGTATTGGAGATGCTCTAGTCATAGGCTCCACACACAAAAAAAAAGGAACACAAACACATACCTGGCTGCTTCAATTTCAGTATCAAAGAGACCCAAATAGACAGACCTGTTTAAAAAGAGAAGAAAAAGCCAAAAGAGCAAGATTGTAAATGAAAATGGGAAGGAAATGCCATTGAAATGAACTCAAAAAGAGTGGTTGTAGATGAGAATGAATGACAAAAGTATTACTTTTTGCCCAAGAACTGGCCCATTCTAGCTTCCCACCTTCCACATTTGTGCAAAGTTACACCTCTATACCTTGAGCTTCCCCTAGGAAACCCAGTGCTTTGTCTCCGAAGCACATGCACAAATTCTTCCTTAGTTAATGCATTCATCTGTTTTTTCAACATCCGAATCATATGCTTTCCGTAAGAAACATGTTGTATAAAGCAACTCAAACACACAGACAGAAGGGGGGAGAGAGAGAGAGAGTGCAAATGGCTTTATATATACATATATATGTATGTATGTATGTATGCGTACCTGTTTCAAGTCTTCCTTATAGTCTTCAAGGGCGAAATTGATGTCGGCATCCACACCGCGAAACTTGATGGCAGCCCTATCATATGCTCTGGAAATAATATCCATATTTCAATTCCCACATTGTAGTGCGTAGGAAAAAATCTGGTTGAATTTTTTCTAAGGCAAATCAAGAGTTATATTATATTATGAGCTTACCGTGCAGCCGCGTGTGCAGTATCAAATCCACCTATATAGACGAACATCAATCAAATTAAACCCATCTCCCCCACATATCAGAATTAAGTGGGGAAAGAACTATTTTTTTTATTGGAATTTTTAATTTCCTAAAAATTCAAATGGAAAACATGAAAAGAAACCATACCCAGATAAACTTGCTTTCCACAATCCCTGAATCAAAAAGAACAAAAGGATTTTTATTCGAGTAATTAACCCAGATGAGAAGGGTGATCAATTTATATATATATGGTGTAAAATATACCCACAAAAAACAATTAAGTACAGGATACTAACCATATGTGTGACTCCCACCGGCCAGTCCGCCGGTAAAACGTAACGCCTCTGTACTGAGAGCTTCTAGACCTTGGGCCACGGCGGCTCTTCTTCAGAGGCTGAGCACCGCCACTGCCGGCGGCGGCGGGATTGTCTGAATGGCGGAATTCAACCCCTACCCAGTGAGCCCTGGGGAAATTTAATCCCCCACCGTCACCGCCGCCCGATGTGGTCCCCATTTCCGGCTCCTCCAAGGGGAAAAACTGCCGTGTAACCCGTATATCATCTCGGTCAGGCTCCGAGAACCCAAACATCGTACTGCTCCGTTTTCGTCCGCCGCCTGTCTCGCCGTCTACTTCGTCGGAACCCTCTTCGATAACCACCGCCGACGAGCTGGAATTGGATAGGGATCCAACTCGTTTACCCTTATTGTCGTCTTCGGATTCGTCGTCCCTTATCTGATCAGGTGAGTCGTTTAGATCCCACATTTTTTGTACAGAGTGAATTTCCGATGTCTGATTTTTGGGGGTTTTTGGCTGCAAATACTCTCTGACTAGTTTCTCTCTCTCTCTCTATAGTTATGGAAACGGAATAATTGTTGAACGGATGAAACTGAGTGTTCTTTGAGCGTCGACGGGGAAAGTTTGAGGAAGCAAACTCACCCTGGAACTCTCTCTCTTTCTCTCTCCACTTACCTTTCTTCAGCAACCCAACGTATAGGGGGTCTATCCCTTCAAACCCTTCATTCTTTCTTCAATCATTCATAGATTCATTCATACTGATCGTATCTACATATTTATAATCTCTCTCTCTCTCTCTCTCTCTCTCTCTCTCTCTCTCTCTCTCACTAAGCTACTCATACATAAATCTAATCTAATCTCTTTCTCCGGCTTTATTTTTTACTTTATACTCTCGTTGGTTGTTCAAAGTACTAGAGAAAAATAGGAAAGAGAAGAACTGTGCTCTTTCTTTTCCACTTTCAGACCTTAAACAAATCGGAAAACAATCTCTAGTCTCTTCTCTCTACTACCCACTATAGCAGGCTCAAGATAAGCACCTCATTTCATAGGTTGAAAATTAAAAATGAATTCTTTTTACCTGATTTATATTATACTATATTATATTATATTATATTACTTAATATTTTCTCCTGTAATTTGGCTTATCAGGTTTGCACATTTGATTGGTTATGCATATTTATTAATGTTTTTTTTAACTGCGTATCAGTTGGCTTGAAATTAAGATGAAGTAAAGTTTAGAAAAATCCTTACCTAAATTACCAACTAATTCTTAGACCCCTAGGTGAAAACGACCAGATAAACTCTCAGTGACCCTAAGTATTAAGTTGCCGAGTTTCGACTGTATGAATTTACAGTTCATCTATTTTAACACTTGGACAACTCTTAAAGATTGCATATTTATCAATGTTGGATATGAATATAGAGAGAACTAAATTTGGATTGACACACAAATAAGACATTAAATAAAAATACGATAACTTTAGGTCTTTCGTCATCGTAATCTTAAAAAAATTTAATGATTCCAAATCAAGTATCAATTATACATGAACAAGTAATATGCATAATTAAAGAAGATGTAGTATGAAAAGGGTAACGACTAAATAAACAATGTTAATTTGATGTTTAAAAGGTGCTTCGTATACCTGAAAATTAAAGAATGGGAAACCAACTAAAAATGAGAGTTTCAAGCGATGTACTTAAAATCTTAAAAAATATTAGCTCAATTGGCTCACGCAATATTACAAAATCAAATATATATAATACCCTTATTTTTGTGACACAAAGCATATTTTATTATTATCTTTACATTAAAACTTTAAAATGTATCATCAAGTGCGGAACACTAAAATTTAACGTGGTAAGAAACCTTATAAATAATTTGATTTTGTAGATTTGAGCATGTTGAAAGATATTTCACTTAAAAATTGAACGTCATATTTTAATACTTGATGATCTAAATATTAGTGACTCAAATCACATATGCTAAACAATTTTTTTAAAAAATAAAACCATAACGGGACCTTATTTGATTCGTGGATTAAAATTGACAGGATTAATAGTCTTTAGATTATTTATCTTGCTACTGTTTTAATACCAGTCAAACCTAATCTCATGTTTGATTTTAACTAATTATTTTCAGGATATCATACTCGAATATCTAGAGGTTTGAACATAGATGTTTTGCTGAAAGTGTATGGATATATGTATGTAGCGGTGGCGATGGTTAGAGGTGGTGGCGGTGGAACAATGGTTGGTGCTAACAAATTAAATGAGTCTCAACCTCACCCGCCAGGATAAAAATAATACCCCACATATAGGTATTATAATAATTCCGAGATTATTTATCCAAGTTCAATTTTGAAGAACCAACACATGAGATTTTGTAAAATTACGCACGAATAATTCAATCTCGCACACTTAGTCCGTGAATCAAACAAGGCCAAAATGGTTTGGTGCTGACCTAACTCAATTAAGTTTAAGTATGTTTTTTCTATATTCAATTTTTTTTTTTTACATTTGTTATTTTGTCCACAAGATTATTGGTCCGTCTTGATAAAAAGAAGCCACAAAGTATAAAATTATATACAGAAACTAAATAAAATCACTAAAAATGACGAATAAACACAAAAGACATTATTTTTAGATTATTTGTCTTTTCTAAACTTTTTTCAAACTTAATTTTCACTATTTACAAATTTTTTAAAACTTCTCGTCGAGCTAAATCAATAATTCACAAAAAAAATCAAAAAAAAAATGCAAAAAAATAGTTCAATAAAAAAGTCAGGCCGAACTATAATTTTTTTTGTACATGGTTGAATAGAATAAGTAAAAGTAAGTAATAATTTTCCGTAATAATTGTATTTGTTTTAAATTGAATTCAAAGTTTAAATTAAAGTAGAGTAAAATTGAATTTAAATAAATAAGACGACAAAAAAAATAATAATAATTTTTATTAGTTGTACTTAATAATTTCATTCATTCATTCATTCATTCAATCACAGACTGACACCCACATCACAAATCACCTTCACCAGTCCCCCCTGTTTTACTTTTCCTGGTTTTTACCATTTCAGAGTGAAGTAATTTGGGTATAAAGATAAGGGGTATTATGGGAAATAAAAAGAGGGGGGGTGTGGGGAGAATTATTGAATTGAGTGAGGCCACCAGCAAAGGGAGAGAGGGAGAGGGTTTCAGAAAAGGAAAAGAGAATAATGGCAAAGAAATGGGAAAAACTTACCAGAAATGTCCAATCCAAGAGTACGGGAAAGGGCCACCCCTAATTACCCCTTTTATTATTCTAGCTACCAATCCTTAGCTTCTCTGACCCCTCTCTGTACCTCCTCGTATTTTGTTACCCCCCCTGTCTCTCTACTCTCTCTCTCTCTCATCGCGCGTTACAGACAACTGCAGTATTACATGTTGGAATTGATGCCAACCGGCGATGGCTAACGAGTAATGCGTGTCTACTGGGGTAAAATTAAAAAACGGATCAACCGGACCGGACCAGACTGAACTGGACTGAATTGCACTAAAAAATTAAATTAATTTTTTAATTTAAAAAGTTGTAGTTGAATTTACGTTGATTGGTTTTGTTTAACTTGATGAATTTGGTTCGAATTGTTGATATATTTTATAATGACTTACAATTGTGTTTTAATTGTGTTTATGTTATGAATTTTGATAATTTTTTTTTTTTTGGACTTTGCTAGAAATGTGACCCAAAAATCTAAACATTCAAAAACGAACCGAAATCAACCCAAATCGGTTGAAATTGAACTGGTATAACTAATACAGTTATAATTTACAATTTTTTTCAAATCGAAAAATCTATTTGGTCTCATAAATTCTACCAAATCGGACCGATTACACTCCTAGTGTATAAAATTTTTAGTGGAAGTAAATTAAAACAACATTGCTACACATAGATTTGGTGTACAGATTCAGAAATAAACGTGTTTGATATCGTCTGATATTTTGCGGGCTTTACATATATCGGATAATTCCAGACATATTTATGTCCGAATTTGTGCATCAAATTTTTTGTTCTTAAACTTTCTCAAAATTAAAATAGGTGGAGGTTTATTAAATTTATAAAATATTTGTACTATACAATATTGATTGAGCTCTGACGAATAGGTGGATGTTTAATCAAATTCTTTTTTGGATCCGGTACGATAGTAGCAAACAAAATGCGATTGAAAAGTATATCACATTTGTATCTTTACTGGCTGGCTTTATTTTTTTATAATGCAAAATAAAAACTAAAGAAGCAGGGACGAAGTCAAGAAATTCACTACGCGGGGCGAATATGTATTCACTATTATTTTAATTTTTTTTTCAAAATATTTAGTAAGCACGAGTCTATATATTTTATAGAAAAAATTTCTTTTTTCTATATAATAATAGAAGTTTTTTTCTTTCTTGCATGAACTGCATCGCCCTTACTAGCTCCTCCCTCACTCCATCCCTGTAAAGAAGTACTCCATATATTATAAAATAATCAATACATTATAGTTGCATCTTCTACAGACATTCAATTTTTAAGGGGAAATTGTTACGAAAATTATATTGAGATAGATTTGGAAAATACATAAAATTCAGAAACTATATATCTATTTCATTAATCATCAAATCAATAAAAATTACAAAAAACGAAACAACGATACAATATAAGAATCAGAATACGAAAAATGAAAACAATATTACTGAATCGAGTCTTGTGTTTTACATAGATCCCTTAAGACTAAATCGCCGTCTCACCGTCGATGTTAGAGGATAGCTTCGGCGTTGTCTCTCAGGATAAAATAGCTCTACGAACTAGGTAACACCTAACCTCATTTGCCTGTCGAACTTATTCGCACTTGACTCTCTCTCTTTAAAAAATACAACACTTGGAATAGAACGAATGCTAATAGAATTTTTCTCTTACTTTTGAAAACGTGTCTCAACCACACGTTGAAGGACCATATAAATAGAAATGAAGAGATGCTTCAAATCCCATAACTTTCAAGACTCTTGGATGGTAGTCTTCAATGGAAGACCTTTAAAGTCCTACAACCCCCTTGACTCTTGGATGGAAGACTTGAATGGGGAATAGTGGAGACTCTTAGGGTGTGTAACGGGCAAGACTTGCCGATTGCCCAGTGATCCTCTGGTGTTCTATTTCATTCACACCTGTAGTAGGCCGGCATAACTCTTTAGTGGGCCCCGGCCCATGATCTGCCTCATCACATTCTGGGGCTTGGCGAAGCCCAAACTCGCCTGGGTTGGGCCGAACACCCTACCGGCCGGAGCCTTTGCTCGGCCGTTCCGAACAGGTTTGGGTCTCGGCCCTGCCGAACAGTGGGATTGCAATCCGCACCGATCTTCGGCCAGAATCCCCTTTTGCGGCTTCTTGGCCAGGTCATCTCAAAGACATCCGGTAATTCGGTTTCCAAAGCACGAACGCACGTTCTCCGCTTTCTAAGGGACGTGCGAGCACGCTGTTCCAACCCGCTCGGGCGTGGGATACGTGGCAAATCACGTCCTTCCGATCCGCATGGGAGTGGGACACGTGCCGACGTTCCCACACTCTTCGGACCACGTCCTACATGGTGGGCCGGACGTTCCGGAGACAGTTGGACTCCTACTCTATAAATACCCCGGCGGCACTCCAATCCAAGGTACATGCACACTCGCGCTTAAAACTATTTTCAAGTTGCTTTCGTTCTTTCTAGAGAGCTAACTTGATCGTCGGAGTGCCCACCGGAAATCCAACCCCCCCGGTGTGCACTAACTTAGTGTTGAGTGTTTTGCAGATCAATCGAAGAAACCCGATTCTACAACCCGAGAAGTCAAGAGTGGATTCCAGACTCCACAATTTGGCGACCACAGTGGGAGATCCTTCTGACTTCTCATCCTCAAATCCTCACCTTAAAGCTTCACCAGAATCAACAATGGTAGTCACCGGAACAGAACCTTCAGTCCTACCAGCCATTCCACCCCCACCCCCTGCTGACCTGAGAGATAGAGCGTATGTCGAGCGCTTGGAGGCTCGACTGGCAGAACGAGACCAGCTTCTTCACCTGGTCAGGGATGAGATTGCGCAACTCAAGGTTACCATCAAACCTAAACAGAATGGCGAAACATCGCAGGCACGGCGACGAAGGCGCCGCAGGACACGCTCTCCGGAGCGAAGAGAAAGGAATAAGCGTCCGGCCCTCGAACGGCTGGGAGCCGAAACCGAGGTCGACGCGATCGACGAAACGCGGGGCCATGGCCGAACCCGAACCGCACCATCTGCAAATTGTTCGGATTCCGAACGAGGAGCTCGGAGGGTCTCGGTTCACAGAAGGTTGGGAGCTCAACCAGTTAGTAGCACCCAGTCGTACTCTCCTCCGACAACACCTTCGGACGATACCCCGACCCATGAGACTCAAATGGATCGGAGGTATGGCGGCCGAAGGGATCAATCCCCATCTAGACGTCAAAACTATCGAGGGCGTTCCCCTCGGTATCACGGTGGGCAGGACCTCAGACCACAACTGGTGGCTAGAAGAGGGGGAAGAGCCGAACAGGAGGTTCGGCCAGCACGTTCACAGTGCGACATCATCCACGACCAGCTCATTTCTTCTCCCTTCACCAGGGAGATAGAGGGGGTGCGTCCACCACGTGGCTTCAATCCCCCGAAATTCAGTAAGTATGACCCCAAAACAGATGCCTACCTGCATCTGGTGCACTTTCGGCAGATGATGTCTCTCTACAGCACCGACGATGCCCTGATGTGCAAGCTGTTCCCCTCCAGCTTGGGGGAACTGGGGCTCCTCTGGTTCGACAAACTGCCAAAGGGTTCCATCCCATCTTTCAAGGACCTATCCCTCGCCTTCCTGGCTCGGTTCGTCACCAGCAGCAGGCAGAAGAAAGGAGTCGACTCCCTCATTGCACTGCGAAAGTCGGCAAATGAGTCTCTCAGACAGTACGCTGCTAGGTACTGGGAACTCTTCAATGAAATTCAAGGCTGCGATCCTGCTATTGCTGTGACTTCATTCAAGCTCGGACTGGATCACCGAAGCAGGTTGTTCGAGGACCTCATGTTATCCAATCCTACCGACATGGATGACCTCATGGCTCGGATCGACAACCACTGCCGGTTGGAGGAGGCACGCAGCGAGCGGCGTCAGGCCGAACAAAACCATCCCCGCCAGGGGGATGGGAACAAACATACACCACACGGCTCGCGCCGGAGTGTGAACGTGGTATCCTCTGGGAAGAATAAGGGACCTCGGGCGTTCGAATTTGCTGCGGTGAAGACGGTCTTCAAAATCCCGACGTACGAGATCCTCAAGAAGATACAGAATGAGCCGTATTTTGAGTGGCCGAGGCGGCCAATGGGAGAACAGCGAAAGACGCCAGACTCTCCGTACCGTTGTTCGTACCACAGGGAGAAGGGTCACTTGACCACACGCTGCCGAGCGTGGAAGGATTTCCTGGAACGGTTGGTATCGCAGGGACTCCTCAAGGAATTCATCAACGAGGAGAAAACACACGCCGGACCACAGACGGAACCGGAGAAAGAGAACAGTGGGGAAGTCCGGGTGATCGATGTCATCCGCGGTATGGTGGATGCAGCAGCCGAGGAAACTCTTCGGGCCGAGATCAGGCGTGCGGCATGCGGCAAGCAGGTCATGTCCGTAAGCGCAGGAGCCAAACGTCCGCATCTCAACAGCCAGTCTGGGGGCGGCCTATCATTCTCTGATCAAGATCTTCAACGCCTCCAGATGCCACATAATGACGCGCTAGTCGTCTCTCTCACCCTCGGTAATTCGCTGGTCCGCCGCATATTGGTCGACCAGGGAAGTTCGGCCGAGGTCATGTATTACCCCCTGTTCAAGGCGTTGCACTTACAGGAGGCAGACCTCACACCCACCGAGGTGCCACTGGTAGGGTTCAACTCGGCTCCTGTTTGGCCCCTTGGTAAGATCACACTCCCTATCCGTACGGGCACAAGGACCGTAGAAGTCGAGTTCGTGGTCGTCGATGTGCCGAGCCCTTACAACGCTATCGTCGGCCGGGTCTGGTTACACAAGCTTGGGGCCGTAGCCTCGACTTATCATCAAGTCCTTCGCTTCAACGGAACATGGGGACCTGAAGAAGTGTTGGGTGATCAACTAGCCGCCAAAAAATGCTATGTGGCGGCGATCAAGAGCAAGGTCTGCCCCGAACAGGTCCAGTGGGTGGAGGCGCCGGACGCTCCCCTCCTGGACGACGTCGGCACACCAGCTGCCGAAAAAGCAGTTGAAGAACTGATCACAGTACCGGCCGACGACATCAATATCAACAGGACTTTTCTGTTGGGATCAACCCTATCACCAGCCGAACGGGAAGCCATGACCTGCTTCCTGAAGAAGAACATTGAAGTGTTCGCGTGGACACCATATGAGATGCCGGGCATCGATCCAGACTTTATTTGTCACCACCTCAACGTGGACAAATCTCGCCGACCCGTCATTCAAAAACCGCGACGGTCGGCCACAATCCATACCGACGCGGTCATCGAGGAGGTCGACCGACTGCTGGAAGCTGAGGCAATCAAGGAAGTACAGTACCCCACCTGGTTGGCAAATACCGTCGTTGTGAAAAAGAAAAATGGTAAGTGGCGCGTCTGCGTCGACTATACAAATTTGAACGATGCTTGCCCCAAGGATTGCTTCCCTGTACCGAGGATCGACCGCCTCGTCGACGCTACATCTGGGCACGCTCGGTTCAGTTTCATGGATGCCTACCGGGGATACCATCAGATTGCTATGAACGGTCCGGATATGGAAAAGACAGCCTTCATCAGTCCCCGTGGTTTATACTGTTATAGGGTCATGCCCTTCGGTCTCAAAAACGCGGGGGCCACATACCAACGGATGGTCACGAAAATGTTTGCCAAACAGATCGGAGATACGATGGAGGCCTATATCGACGACATGGTAGTGAAGAGCAAATTTGAGGCCGAGCACCTCAAGCACCTGCAGGAGGTGTTCGACATTCTGAAAGAGCACAAGCTCCGTCTCAACGCCGACAAATGTGCCTTCGGCGTCGGTTCCGGGAAATTTATTGGGTACCTTGTCACCAGAAGAGGCATCGAGGCCGATCCGAACCAAATCACTGCCGTCAACAACTTAGCGGCACCGTACAGTATCAAAGGGGTTCAGAAGTTAACAGGGATGGCGGCCGCATTGAACAGGTTCATCAGCCGATCTTCGGACAAGTGTCGTCCATTTTTTGCACTCCTGAAAAAGTGCAGCCGAAGGAGCTTTGAATGGACCCTAGAATGTGATCAGGCGCTCCTGGATTTGAAGGCCTACTTGTCTTCGGCGCCACTACTCTCGACGCCGAAGGACAAGGAACCACTGTTCATCTATCTGGCCGTGTCTCCGCACGCGGTCAGTTCTGTTCTTGTTCGGCAGGATGACCGAGCTCATCTACCTATCTACTATACCAGCAAAACACTGGTCAGTGCCGAGACCAGATATCTGCCCTTGGAGAAACTAGCACTAGCACTGGTCTCCGCTTCCAGAAAGCTTGCGCCGTATTTCCAAGCGCACCCCATCACGGTTTTGACTTCACAACCTCTAAAAAGCCTGTTCCGTAAGGCTGATCTGTCTAACCGAATCTCGAAGTGGGCCGTGGAATTGGCCAACTTTGACATACAATACCAGCCGAGGACGGCAATCAAGGGGCAGGTTCTGGCGGATTTCATCGCCGAGTTCACGCTGGATTCAGAGCCAACACTGCCGAACAAAGAGTCGGCAGGATCAGTTCAATGGCAACTATTCCATGGCAATTCTTGGAGGATGTTTGTGGATGGCGCATCCAATAATCATGGTTCCGGAGCCGGGGTCGTTCTGATTTCACCAGAGGGAATTGTCCATGAATTGGCAATCCGGCTTGACTTCCTCGCCTCGAACAACGAGGCCGAATACGAGGCCGTACTTGCCGGTCTTCGTTTCACAGCAGACCTCGGTTCGGAGCACATTAAAGCTTACAGCGACTCACAGTTGGTAGTTCACCAACTCTCCGGCGAGTATGAAGCTCGCGACGACCGAATGTCCCGCTACCTTACCGCTCTACAACACGCCAGCAAACAATTCCGCACTTTTTCATTGGAGCAGATTTCTAGAGAACACAACGCCCATGCCGACGCTCTAGCCGGTCTCGCGTCAGCCACGAACGCTGGGGGGCAGAGGACAGTATCTATCGATATCCTCCCACAGCCGAGCATCGAAAAATCTGCGGCCGAGCCAGTGTATTGCATCTCACAGGAACCCAGTTGGATGGACCCCATTGTAGCGTACCTTCAGGACGAGACGTTACCCGAAGACCGAAGGGAAGCACACAAAATCACTCACAAAGCCGCCCAGTTCTGGCTAGGACCAGGTAACAAACTCTACCGGAGAGCCTTCTCGGCACCTTATCTGCTTTGTGTGCACCCCAAACAGACTGGGGCCATTCTTCAGGAATTACATTCAGGCAGCTGCGGATATCACTCGGGAGGACGATCGCTCGTGCATCGTGCTCTGACTCAAGGCTACTGGTGGCCTAACATGAAAAAAGAGGCCGATGAGATGGTAAAAAGCTGCGACCAATGTCAGAGGTTCTCTCCGCTCATACATCAGCCGGCCGAAGAACTCAATCCGCTTTCCAGTCCATGGCCGTTCGCACAATGGGGGCTGGATATAGTCGGAAAATTCCCTGTGGCCCCAGGAGGCTTTAAATTCTTGATCACCGCTACAGACTACTTCACCAAATGGATCGAAGCCGAACCATTGGTCAAAATTGAAGACAGAGATGTGAAGAGGTTCGTATGGCGGAATATCATATCAAGGTTTGGTATCCCCTATGCTTTCATATCAGACAATGGCACGCAGTTCGTTGGGGACCTGTTTACCAACTTCTGCGCCGAGCACAGGATCCGCTTCTTCAATTCCACACCGTCATACCCACAGTGTAACGGACAGGCCGAAGCTTCTAACAAAATCCTCTTGAACGGAATCAAAAAACGGCTAATGGCAGCACAGGGTAAGTGGGCCGAAGAGCTTTACAGCGTTCTATGGGCATACCGGACCACACCTCGCCGCTCTACTGGCCGAACACCGTTCTCCTTGGCCTTTGGCACAGAAGCTGTTATACCTTTGGAAGCTGGCCTCCCGACGATGCGGACAGAAGAATTCCATCCGGACACCAATGACAGAGCTTTGTCGACGGCCTTAGACCTGGCCGAAGAACAGAGGGAAGCTGCTCGGATCCGAATTGCCGCTTATCAGCAAACGATATCTCAGGGCTATAACGCCAGAGTTCGGCCCAGATCTTTTAAACCAGATGATCTTGTTCTGAGAAAGGTCGTCGGCGCGAAACGTACAAATAAGCTCGGTCCTAATTGGGAAGGTCCCTACCGAGTGATCAAGATCGTTGGGGTCGGCTCTTACAAGCTAGAGGACATGAATGGGACACCTGTTCCCCGACCTTGGAATGCTCACAACTTAAGGAAGTACTTCCATTAAGTTCTCTCTCTGTTTGTTTTATTACGAGAAGTGCGTGGTCTACGGCCTCACTCTCTTCAGTTTATTCATTTTTGGTTTATTTTTGTAATCATGATTTGTTAGCAGTTTATAACACTCCTCATGATCGGTTCAATGTTTAATTAGTGAAATTTATGAAATTTCTCCAAGTGTTCGGCAAAGTGCCTCTCTGTTATCCGTTACTGAGCGGTTCGGTTTATATCATACTTAGTGAAATTTATGAAATTTCTCCAAATGTTCGGCGACGTGCCTCTATGTTATCCGTTACTGAACGGTTCGGTTTATTCTTTACTTAGTGAAATTTATGAAATTTCTCCAAATGTTCGGCGACGTGCCCCTATGTTATCCGTTACTGAACGGTTCGGTTTTGTTCGATACTTGTGAAATTTTTGAAATTTCTCCGAATATTCGGCATTGTGCCACTCTGTTATCCGGTTCGGCATTAGCTATGCGATTATATAAAAGGAAATAAACCGAAGTGCTTCGGTGATCATTACAAAAAAGAGATAAATGGGCACGGCTCGGCAAATAATGAAGTTCATTTTCATTCAGAAATTGAGTTCGTTACATAAAAGCTAAATGCTACTAAAACAAGATAAAGATAAGGTTGGCACGCAGGCCCTACTGCAAGTTCCTACTTAAGAAGGCTGGCTACCATCTTCGGCGACGGACGAATTGGGTACTCGTTCCGTATCCGGAAGGGGGGTTTCTTCGGCCGGGGACAGCACTGCGGCAGCAGGATCATTCGCCGGCTCGGCAGCAGCAGACGCCTCTCCATACGAAGGGACATCCCTGTACAGAGAAGATCCCTCCGGTACTTCGGCAGCCTGGAGTGCTCGGAGGTAACCGCTGCGGAAAGCATCCTGCAGCAGCCCAGCTAGTTGGGCGTTGATTCCTTCCATCTGCTTCAGGAACTTCCCCTGAGCTTCAGCATAACCATCATTGTAGCCCTTCGAGTCGGCCTCGTCTACCCTCTTCGCCATCTCTGCCCTTGTGGCTCCGAGTTCTGCGGCGAGAGCCTTCTCCTTCTCCTCGGCCGCCGACAGGGCCATCCGGATGGCATTTCGCTCATCCACCATTTGGTTTTTAGCCGTTATCTCCTGCTGGTGCAGGGTCCTCAGGCCTTGGATCTGGGCGGCTTTCCGCATTAGCCCGTCAGACACCGGAATCAAGTGCTGAGTTGCCTGCATAAAATAACGGAAGAATGAGTAGGGATTATAGAAAGACTTGAGAAATAAACTTGGAAAAAACAGATGGAGAAGAAGACTACCTTCACCATGAGCCGAGCCATCTCTAAGAAGGACACGTCCAAGTTCTTCGGCAAAGCCTCAGCATCCTTTGGGAGCGTCATCCCTTTGGCCAGCGTCAACGCCATGAGAGGGTCGGCGTTGAGAGTGTCTTCGGTGTTCAACGGCCTGCCGTCAAACATGAGTTTCGGGATAAATGCTGAGGGCACAGACGAGCCCGTCGCCTCTGTAGCAGCCGGGGGTCGGCTCGTTTTCGGCGGAGCCACCGTATCGACCTGTTGATGTGCGACCCCCTTCCGCCGGGAGTCCTCCTTCGACTCCCTCGGTTTTTTAGCCGCAGCAGCACCTTCTTCTGGGCCCTTCCTCTTCTTTTGAGGATCGGCTGGGCGGGTAGTCTGCGGCGCGGATCCGCCCACCGCGAGCTTCAGAGTGATCTCTTCTGGTGCTTTCCTCGGCATATTGTCACACTCTGCGAGGAAATCCACAAGCTCCTGATCAGTAAAGTCTACCGGAGAGTGGAGACTGTAACCGGACGAAGTCGTGGAGGAGCAGGTACCTGAAGAAATGGGAATAACTTCGTCCGGAGTCGGCTCGTCCCGTGGCTCTCTGATCACCCCGAGAGGAACACTGTCGTCGGCCCGGTTTCTTCTGGAGCCTCGGAATTCTCACTGCTACTGGAGTCTCCTCGGCACTTCAGCTTCGACCGATAGACTTCGACGTAGCCAAGCAGAACCGAACAGTCCCTACTCCTCCTCCGAACGGTGAATGCCCGGCTGATTCTGTCCCAGTTCGCCCTGCTCCTTAGGCCGTCGACGACTCCTTTCCCTGCAAAGAAAAAACAAGCAAGTTTAAAAAAAAAAAGTATTTGACTGTACGGAACCTACCGGCAAACCCAAGAACGCGCGGGATAGGGTAATAACGAAGTTCGCCTAACTCGAATTCGAATTCTCCCCGGACTACGACAAAGTCGTTGGCATATTTGTCGGAGTCCGGAAGGCCTCTGATCAACCTCCTCTGTCCGGTCCGGCAGCTGAGGTATTTTCTTCTCGCTACCTTGTTCTGGCTTAATAAGTAGAGGCCGAACAGGTCTTCAACCTCAAACTCGAGGTGGTATCTTTCCTTCAGTTCTATGACCCCTACTACTATACGAAAAAAATTGATGGTCACCTGGGAAGGGGTCAGTTGAAGGGTATTCAGCACCCGCCGAAGAAAGGGGTGGAATGGGAAGCGTACGCCACCCTCGATGATAGCCATCAAGGGCAGCACAACCTGGAAATCGTTTGTCACGACGTTCTCCCCCGGCCGAATGAGCTCTACTGATACGTTGTCCGGAATGCCGTAAGTTGCTCGGAAGTCCGCGAGGCTCTCTGGATCCTCGAAGAATCGGGAGTAACGGTTCCTCCCCGAGTGAGTGGCCGAAGTCTTCGGCATCACCTCTGGGATTCCTGCCGAGCCGCTGGTTCCAGCTTGTTCGGCGCTAGAGGACGACAGCTCCGCTGAGTCTGCTTCTGGTCCGGACATCCTATAAAGACGTGCACGGGTGTTAAACATGAAAAAGGTGAAGTCCGGTCAGACTCAGCTGATGCCTAAACTAATGAGATAGGGGCTTCGCAGCCCCTCAGGATGTCGCTCGGCCAGAATGTTTGTCGCTCGGCCAGAATGTACGAACTGCGTACCCAGGCGAAAACG
Organism: Arctostaphylos glauca; assembly: GCA_019985065.2. NCBI lineage: Eukaryota > Viridiplantae > Streptophyta > Magnoliopsida > Ericales > Ericaceae > Arctostaphylos > Arctostaphylos glauca. The sequence goes on from JAHSPW020000014.1 coordinate 11,260,288, forward strand.
ATGACTACTAAACTCGATCTAAATCTATCAGAAAACGAAAACTATTGCAAAAGGCGAGATCATGAAAAACTTACTCTGATGCACTGTGAAGCGGCTGAGATCCTTCTTAGCACAGGTTGTTAATGGCTTCGAAAACGCAGAAAGTTTAGAAGGAGTTACGAGAGTCTGGGAGTAAAAAGCTTTCGAAGTGCTCCAGACCCTCTATTTATAAGAGGACTATTGAGGCGGGAAACGGCCGGCGTGAAAAACGAGGCGCCCAGCGCAAGGATTTGAATCGTTCCGCCTTCCGCCGTCAGATGGGTGCCACGTGTCATCATCTCAGGTTCTGACGTTTCGCGTGCGCCGCCCTTCAGCGCCCCTTCGGCTCTACCGTTAGATGAAACCACGTGTCGCGATCTCAGCTCCTGACACTTCGCATGCGCCGTTCTGCAACGTCCCTTCGGCTCTGCCGTTGGATAGAACGCCACGTGTCACCATCTCAGCTTTCGACACTTCGAATGTGTCACCACACCATCTCTCTTCGACTCAAGCCCTTGGATTAAGCGCTGTGCAGATCCTTCTCAAAATCTGTTGTTCTAGAACAGATCCAACCACACATGATCCACACGGTTCCGAACCAAATGCTCCAGAACATCGGTAGCTAGATACAGGCTCTCTACGGCTGTCAAGCATAATCTGCCGTCATGCCGGGCCTCGGCCAATGGTCAATTCCCCCGTACCGAGCCGGGTACGGCCGAATTGAGGGGCTATTGTAGTAGGCCGGCATAACTCTTTAGTGGGCCCCGGCCCATGATCTGCCTCATCACATTCTGGGGCTTGGCGAAGCCCAAACTCGCCTGGGTTGGGCCGAACACCCTACCGGCCGGAGCCTTTGCTCGGCCGTTCCGAACAGGTTTGGGTCTCGGCCCTGCCGAACAGTGGGATTGCAATCCGCACCGATCTTCGGCCAGAATCCCCTTTTGCGGCTTCTTGGCCAGGTCATCTCAAAGACATCCGGTAATTCGGTTTCCAAAGCACGAACACACGTTCTCCGCTTTCTAAGGGACGTGCGAGCACGCTGTTCCAACCCGCTCGGGCGTGGGACACGTGGCAAATCACGTCCTTCCGATCCGCATGGGAGTGGGACACGTGCCGACGTTCCCACACTCTTCGGACCACATCCTACATGGTGGGTCGGACGTTCCGGAGACAGTTGGACTCCTACTCTATAAATACCCCGGCGGCACTCCAATCCAAGGTACATGCACACTCGCGCTTAAAACTATTTTCAAGTTGCTTTCGTTCTTTCTAGAGAGCTAACTTGATCGTCGGAGTGCCCACCGGAAATCCAACCCCCCCGGTGTGCACTAACTTAGTGTTGAGTGTTTTGCAGATCAATCGAAGAAACCCGATTCTACAACCCGAGAAGTCAAGAGTGGATTCCAGACTCCACAACACCTTAGAATTTCTAACAAAAATTACTATAAAACTCTTCTTAATTGTTAGATTAGTTAAGGGACTAAAAAATTTATATTCTAATTTGAAATTGAGGGTTGTTAAGTAATTGGACTGGGGTAGATTTTGATTAGAGATGGGAGTTGTTAGAAATTCATGCACTTAACTCGACTTTGAAACCCACTTGTAAGGTAAGAGTTGTTCAAGACTTATAAATAAAGAAAATAAGATCAACATAAGTGATGTGAGACTCCTTTAACAACCTCCTTCACGCGAAGCATGGAATGTTGTGAGAATGATTGAGAGTTAGATGAGATAATCTGAGTGCGTAACGGATCCAGCTTTGATATCATGTTAGAAACCTATGGGCCTAACTTAACTTTGAAAATCGGCTTGCAAAGTAAAGGTTGCACAAGGTTTATAAACAGAAAAAAGAGGACCAATATAGGCGATGTGGAACTCTTGTAACAGTGGTGACCAATGTGAACCTAGCAGTGACAAGTAGAGTCATCGAGCTAAAAAATTCATCTAGGATAGGTATATAGATATTTCATTAGATATTTTGATAAATTTGCCCTATAGATAATATATTTTGCCGCACAAAATTACAATGTTATAAATACTTGTCCTTAAATTTATAAATCTTAAATTCACCCCTAGCGGCGATCGTTTTGGAAGTGATAGTTGGGCATTGGTGCTCGCTTAGGTTTGGGTCTAATGCTGAGGTTGTTAGGGATTAAAAGCAGAGTTCAGTATTTGTAATCAGGATATAATTATTCGAGGTTGTCATATTAGGAATTTGTTTAGTTTTTTAAATTCTGGATATGATATTCAGGTGACTATCGTATGTCTCTAGAGGGAGATAAAATTATTCACCCCCTTGTCCATTCATATTTTGTTCTCCTTCTACATTTCTCTTATATTTACAAAAAATATAAAAATATTATTTTTACTAGGAAAATATTATTTACATACTCAATCTTGTCCACTTATAATAAATCTCTTATTTATTATAAATGTTTACACGGGACCCCGTAGTGAACCCATCTGACCGTCCATTTTAGTAACGGACGGTTCAGATTCAAATCGGTATTTATTAATTATTTTTATAAATAAATACTAATTTGAATCTAAATTGTTCGTTGTTAAAATGGACCATCAAATGGGCTCACTACACCCATGTAGTGAGCCCCCTCACTACAGGTCCCCCAATTCTCTTAATTTATCATATTTTACTGCTTGACAATTAAGTTGAAAGGTTAAGAATATTTTTAAAAAAGTAATATTAGGAACACAGATTATCCGAATACAAATCTATTCAAAATTGTCAGGTATATGTGAAATTTTCAATAATTTAAGAGTCCTATATGAATACAATGATTCCAGATACAGTGTCTGAACAAATTTCTGTCCTTAGATTTTTTGTTTTAAAAAATTTCCTTCCAAATGCATGCATTTGAGCGTGAAGTGTACTCTAATAAGAGAGCGCGTGGGTATAACTTCGTACTCAAAGCCATGGAGAAGATAGATTTCATATAGAGATTTCGTAGATTTAAGATATCATAATGCTTAACAAAATATCATCACGATCGACACGACATTTAAACAATTATCAATTTTTTTGGACCAAATTTTGTTTACAATATCATCACTGGGCTGGGATTTGGGTGAGTGAAACCACTCCCTACGTATTATATTTAATAAATGTTACAGTTTCAAAAATTAGATTAATTTTTTTAAACATAAAATTAATGGTTATGATTCGTTTGAATTAGTGAAACTATAAATACAAATAAATTATGATTATTAATAATAAAATTAAAAAAAAATCTTGATCTAATATAAAAAACAATAGATTTTCCGGCGTTCCATGGGATCCACTCTGCCTCCGCTAACACGAGAGTAAGGCCTGTTTTGCTGTATCTCTATTTTTGATACTATTGCTATTTTTGTTTTTTGTTATTTTGTTACCTATTTTATTGAATTCAAGTGAATTTTTTTACGTCAATTATCCATCTTGATCTTGATGTAAAAATTTGGGAAAGTAAAAAATTACGACCAAAGTCCGTCAACAGTTCACTAATGATGTAAAAAATTATAAAATATATTTTTTTATGTCTTTAGTGTCATCCTATTTAGATTTAGATATTGCTAATTATCGTCCAATAGGTGGTGCATAATATACACATAATATAATAAATACGAATATCAATACACATTTTACGGATATCAATATATATTTTACGGATATTGATGTATTTTTTATACATTATCTATCGCCTAGAGGCAGTGGTTGGCATTCTTCTTTAGATTTTTATAATTTTGGTCTATATTTTCATGTTTTTCATCCTTGTCATCAAATTGAATGAAAAAACACAAAAAATATTGACAAAAAATTGTTTAAAAAATAGAATAATATCAAACAATATATTCATTGTCTTTAACAAAAAATAACAAAACCACTTGTTACTATCAAACTAAATTAATTTTCATTAAAAATAACAAAGATTATTTAATGCTTAACATTTTTTTTTTTATAGTTTTTGTCAAAATTTTAGTGATTAGTAATTGTCTGGACGAGAAGAAAAATAAAAATATAGACAGCAATAAATAAATCTAGATAAAATGACTGAAAGTACTAAACAAAGTGATAAATTATGTTTTCAAAATTTTCACCTTTCGTAAACTTCTTAGGGCTCTTGATCATTATGTTTTAGCTTTTAAATCAATTAGTCAAGATGGATGGTTAATTCAAAAAATTCACATGATTTTGTTGAAATAAATAGTCAGAACAGACATGTAACGCTTCATGTATATCACCCAATAACTTATCGGAGTCTGGCCACGTGGCCAAAAATACTTAAACCCAAATTACTAGTAACAGCATACATGTAAACTTTCGATGTGGTATAGGATATCACAATCTCCCCACCTTTACGACCTTATACTTTCGCAAGGGGTTGAGCATTAAAGTCACCTCGGCCTAACTTCGAATTTGTTCCCTAATGACCAAACAAAATCTCGATCCCACACTCGATTGTGTACATGGATCGCTTTGATACTATTTGTGACACACTATGTATACCATTGGCCAAATAACTTGTCGGAACTTTACAACGTGACCCAAAATGTTCAAATTCAAATTATTAATAATAGCATATATGGATCATTATATGCCCAATATTACTTATGAAAACTTTTGATGCAGGACAGGATGTCACAAGACATCAACAATAACACCAAAAATTTAGGCCAAATTACCCTAAAACGACTTTTATAAGATTATTCTATCGCTTGTTATGGTGTCTAAAAGCCATGAAATAGTAATGCTCATGGTGTCATTTTAGCACATTTTACACTTAGACCGTTAGATTAAGGAAAAGTCTAGGAACACAGATGTTTCGAACACATCTAAATATAAATGTATTCAGAGTTATTGAATACGCGTAGAGTTCACAAATTATTAAGGTTCACATGTGTATCTAACAGTTCCGGATATATCTATGTGTGTAAAACATCTGTATTCCTAGCATTATTCTCTTAGATTAAACTCCGAGTGTTTTTATGCAGATTTATATATTGTTTGAGTGCCGTGGGAAATTTGATAATATCAAAGTTAATTGTCTGAATTTGACACCAAGTATATATTTGCCATTACTTTGTTGATAGTAACTTGGACTTATTGGTAAAGCACCACTTCATTATATATTTTATTTTGTCAATTACTAACTTTAACAATTTAAATAAACTCAAGGGTGAATTTATTCTAACTCGTTCTATTTTAGAACTCGATGGATCATTAAGTCAAAACTAAGTTAATCATACATCACAGGGTATATGACCAAATAATTTAATCAGATTGTGAGTATGATTATCAGTTCATTTGTTCAAGATAAAAACGTCGTTTAAATTTTTGTGTTTTTCTTTTGAACAAAAAAATCAAAGCTAATAGTGACCGAGGTCTGATCTACGTTTCTTTCTTTTATAGTAATTACTCATCGACCCGTAAAATATGAACTATGTATGTAGGTTCGAAGAGCGCTCTCATCAGAAACACTCAAATAAATCACCCATTTGAATAAACATTCACTGTGGAGTTCTTTAATTTATCAATCCTCTTACAAGTTACTTGATTTAAAAATCTCTCCGAAGTCTTTCTAAACTGTAAAAACAAGAATTAGTTAGTGTCATCTGATTATTGTCAGCTATAAAGCACTCCAATACTTGAGTAAATCCTTGAAAGAGAAGTGCAACGCCCCGATTTTTTATCACGTTAAAAAAATCCTTTTAAAATAAATAAGAAAATTTAAAAGAAGAATAACTTTTATTAATTAAAAGCAGAAGTAAAATAAGTACATATGAAACAGTTTACTAAAAATACCCAACTAGGGTTTAACACGTGATATACTTGTTTTAATAAATAGCCTATTACTGAGCAACCTAAGGAGAGGGAATTCACGACTCGTTGCGGCCGTCTCCGTTGTATCTGGGGTCCTGCCGCATCTATTGCTGTTATTCCTCTACACCTGACATGATATGCCAAGGGCATTAATTTGCACGATTGTGACACTTGGTAGAAAACACCACCCGACAAACCAAACACAACTATGTTGCATAAACATGATATAATAAAGTGCACGAAATGAGAGAGACATCTTGGTTGATTATTAGTCTTAAAGGGTAAATCTAGGAATCTCCTCCACGAGAATCCATCTTACTCTCCGACTCTAGCACAAGACTCTCGGTTAGAATTGATCAGTCCTTATAACATACGACGGATCCTGGATGAACTTAGACCTAGGTGATATACTCGACTAAGTTATCGGACCTTGCAAATAAAAGACCTTCTACCGTCCACACGAGTTAATTCCTACCTCACCTTACCTAGATCATATACGAATGGGGCGTATCAAGTTCAACCCAACGAATCTTAACTGGTTCCCCTTTTATTTCAAGACTATCCAGAATACTGATCGTCACCCTTCCATAGTTTGCTGTCCTCATAGACAACCCCGAAGTCACCATCAACCATATCTTTCTTCCTTCTAATTGGGGCCCTTTAGTATATAAAAATAAACAGGTTGACCCCATCCAACCGAATTACCATAGTCGGGGACCACCTAAATCTATTATCAATCCATTAACCCTAGGTGTCACTAGGAGTGAATTTAATTACAATGACCACTCGACCATTCTATTGCCTTGATCTAGTGTCATTTGCACTAATTCCCAATGTCCCTAACATTATGATACTAAGTTTCCCTCGAAGAAAAACATGATATCAATTGGGCAACATTGAAAATGAAGACATAGTCCTCGGAATCTTCTTTCCCGTATTTAATTGATTGTATTAGCTTCTTTAGTCATATCATATTTATTTTTATTTCCTGAATTGGAAGGATTGGATTATCTAGTTTTCCAATTCCCGCAATTATGTTCCTTTTTCTTATATTATTTCCTTAATTGTAATATTTTCTTTCGTTACTCTCTCTCTCCCTATATAAGGGATGGTTGTATCATTTATAATACAAGACGAATCAGATAACAAATTGAGTATGTGTCCATCTATTCTTTTAGTCTTCAATCTCTTTATGCCATCAGAGCAGGTTTAATCTGGTCTCGTCTTAATTATTGAGTTTTTTCCACTCATTATCTCTTCATCTTCTAAATCTTCATAACCAAATACAATTCAACCTCCGATATATGTCACAACCTGTATTTTAAGGGTATGAATTGAGCAACAAAACAAAACATAATAAATCCATAACAAAACCTCAATTGAAAGTTGAAGCCATTAAATTATAACCCCAAGTACTTCTTTCATCAACTCCATTAACAATCGACCATTTAATAATAACCTTAAGAGCCCACAAACGCTTAAAAAAAATGCTAAACTAAAAATAAGTAAACAATTGATAATAAAAAACCGGCCCACAATGTCCAAAAGTAACTATCCAACAATTCTTCAAAAACTTAATTTCTTGGTCCGACTTTAATTCCAGTGAAAAATGATTTATAATAACAACTTAAGTTGAAGCTCGAGTAGCAAAACATATAGCATCCATGATAATGAAGTTAACAGTATGCTCGCATCAATATCATATCCAAATTAATAGAAATAATTTAAAATCATGCAATAAATTCAATGCGACACATTCAAATATACTTGATGCCGCTCATCCACAACATGAGACTCTGCCACAACATGCTCAATAAGTGACTCATGCAAAAATTTGATAGTCTTTCATGTTGGGTCTACCCAAAGACGTGGACATCGAACACTAATTCGACAGTCTTTTACCGTGGGCCTACCCAAAGATATGGCCATCCAACCTTTGAGTTCACGGGTCAACTCCGACCGTTAGGCCATCTCTAACCCGGTAATATTTTACGGACTTTCATCGCCATCACTAAGACACCAATCTAGGGTAATCATCACCAATATATGATCATATGAACATCTAACCTAATATTCCAGATCCACATAGTAAGGAATACTGATTGAAAAGTAAGAAATGGGCTGATTTAAAAAAAAAAACACATTTTTCTGTTTTCAGGAAGGTCGCTCAAGTGGCCAAAGCTATATATATAGTTAGGTTCAATCTTAAAAATTCTAAAATATTATAATTCGTAAATAGAGGTATTAGGTCCAACATCTATACACTACACTCTACAAGCTTTTCAACAATAGGAGATAGGTTAAAAACGGAGTTCGAATGATACTGTTATGTCAGTTCAAAGTAGGATACTTTATTTTGGAACAAAAAAACTATTTCATCAACTTAAATTGTATAACTGATTTTGCTCAAATAAAAATAAATTACAAATTCTATATTTTTTGAAGTTCCATGTGTCTACTTTCAAGTAAAATAAATGATGCATATTTTCAATATTCATGCTAAAAGTTATGATTGTTTTTTAAAGTGTATTTGTGCGGTCTGCACGGTTTTGAATTTGCAGCAGTTAAGTCACGAATTTTTGTATTTTGAATTAGACATTGAAATTTTAACCCAATACAAGAAATACAAATAATAATTCTTAGTAAAAATTCAAAAAATTTAGAGTTTTAGAACAAGATTAATGAAAATTTTTAAAATTAAGTTATCGCTCTGTTTTGTTTTTTTAGATTCTATTATCTGCAGATAAAATGTGGACAACCTTTGTTTATTCGTCTAAACAGTCTAAAACTCATCGTAAACATATCAAATAACGTATAAACTTGATTTCACACCTAAATGCGCATAAAATCATGATTGAAACATGATTTAAACAACATTAAAATGGAAAAACTATGTGAGAGTCTTTAAAAATCCTTTATGGTCTCAAACAATCTTCTTGTGCTTGGTTCAAACAGTTTACAAAGGCTGTAAACAGGTACGGATATTTTCAGTGTCAATTTGACCATACAATGTTTGTGAAGCTCTCCACAGAAGAAAAGTTGGCTATTATCATTGTGTATGTAGACGAATCATGAGAAGGATATTGGACTGCTCAAACAATTCTTGGCAAAAAAATTCAAAATCAAGACCTAAGGAATCTCAAGTATTTTCTCGGGATGAAAATTAGTTGATCATGAAAAGGTATATCAACGTGAGTATGTTTTGAACTTGTTAAGTGAAAAAAGAATGCTTGGTTGCAAGTCTACTGAGACTCCCATGAATTTAACAGTCAAATTAGAAGCTAATGATGAAAGTACTCCGGTCGATACAGGAAGATATCAACTTTTTGTGGAGAAACTCATCTATCTCTCCCACACAAGACCTGACATAGGCTTCTCTATTAGTGTGATTAGTCAATTTAGGAATTATCCAACCAAACAACACATGACTATTGTTTACAAAATTCTAAGATATCTCAAGATGACGCTTGGTAAGGGATTATTTTTCTCAAAAACTTCTAAGAGAGAAATATTATCAAATGCAGACTGGGCAAGATTTGTTATAGATTGTCAATCAACTTTAGGATATTGTTTCTATGTGTAAAAAAATTTGGTCACTTGAAGAAGTAAGAAACAATTTATTGTAACCCGCGATAGCACAAAAGTTGAATTTTGTGTCATGGCACAAGGTATATATGAAGTTATTTCATTACAAAGACTGCTATTAGAATTAAAAATACCTCTAGAACACCCCATGAAATTGTTTTGTGACAATCAAGTGGGTAATCAGTATTGCAAAGAATCCTTTTCATCATGACTGAACAAATCACGTGGAGATAGATCGACACTTCATCAATGAAAAGATTGAAGAATGAGTATTCACAGTCAAATACACTCTGACACATTGTCAAACAACTGATATTCTCACGAAAGCTTTTGTTAGATCAAACTTTGACGACTTGTTGAAAAAATTAGGCATGATAAATATCTACAATCCAGCTTGAGGGGGAGTGTTGGAAATCAAGCCATAGTTCTTGGGATCTTCTTTACTATATTTAGTTTATTGTATTAGGTTTTTAAGCCGTATCATGTTTATTTTTATTTCCTTAGTTGGCGGTATTGGATTGTCTAGTTTCCCAATTCCCTTGATTACGTGCCTTTTCTTATAGTGGTTTCTTAGTTATAATGTTATCTTTTGTACTCCATCTCTCCCTATGTAAGGGATGGTTGTATCAATCATAATACAAGGACGGATCATAAAATAAATTGAGTTTGTGTTCCTTCACTCTTTAACTCTTCAATTTCTTAAGGCAAATGGCGACAGTAGTTGAACATCATGATATGATCTCAAATATGGCTTTCCGTTCTCATGAAATTCCACACGAATTCGTGGACATAATAATGTGTAGGCATGTGCTTAGTGTAGTGTGGGGTTTGGTTCCAAGTTTAAACAGTTGGATGAAATTCCAAAATATAATTTATCAGCTCAACCGGTTGACCACTCTAATAAATCGGCTGACTGCACGAACTTGACTAGTCGATTGCACCAACCGGTCTATCCCGACCTCAATCGGTCAACCGCTAGTCTTGTTGGGTTCACGAAAGTCAGCCATGGATGCATAATTTAAAGCTCCAATCATGGTAATTAACATCAAAATAACCTAACTACGCGTTTAGGTGGAATTTTCTACCTCAATTTTGGGGTTCGAAAGCGTCTTCACCTCAAAATCATCCTTCTCATCGTTCCTCTCACTATATGTTTTGACACCTGTCCTCGGCTTCAAACCTTGGATAAACTATAGATGATTGCAACATAAGTTTAAAATATTGGATAACTTTGGTATGAAAGAAAACTCATTTTATTCTATTGAATGAATATATCATTAATTTATGACAAACTAGTAAATTTAATATATCGTGACTCAATTAAATACGTTGCTCAGATGTAACTTTTTAGGTGAACCAATAGATAAATGATATGCATGATAGTCAAGGACTTTTGTTATAATTTCATTACGTTAAGTCTTGAACAATACTTTCTTTTGAAAATAGGAGAACTTGTATTAATTTTGATGCAGTCGTGTCGTGTATTGCCAAGACTGAAATTTGTAGTTCGTAACTTTTATCTAGATGACTATAAAAGATTATCTCGCACTTAGCCTTGGCCGCACTTATTATGTTCTCGAATGTTTATTGAAAATCATCTTTGAAAAATCCCTAAACTCTTTTATTTTGAGGGCCTTAGTGAGTTAATTTTGATTGATTGGTCACGATCTATGTGTTTCGGATTGGGTTGTGACAACAGTGGTATGAGAGCTTCAATTATTATTATTATTTTTTTAAATTGAAACCCAAAGTTACAAAAGTAAGGACACTATAGTTGCATGTTTATACTAATATAAACATGTTTTCATGTTACTTGATCGCCAAATTGTGTAATTCTCCATCCGATTGATCGTCTCACATGTTACATAATCTGGATATCTCTGCTCTATTTGAACTGTGAAGTAATAACTAGTTAGTGTCATCAGGTTTGAGTCAGCCAGAAAGTACTTCGAGTCTTAAGTCAGTTCGTAAAAGAGAAGAGTACTTTAACTGAAAACACTTTAGGGTAGTGATTTAAAGCTTATCGTACTTTTAACCCTTCATGTACATTATATAGTTGGACTAAGCTTGGGTCCAAACTAGCATGTGCGGAGTATGTTCCATGTGACCTCATAAATAACCATTGCCACCATTGACGTCATGCATTACGTATTGAGCGCTAGTTCAGTAACTATGTGTTAGGACCAAGCTACCTAGGGAACATGTGAAAGACAGGCTGTACCCATGTTTGTCGGGTCATCCGGATCAAGTATTCCTTCAGCCTGCCCCACACAATGCACACCCATAAAACATGATGGTTGCTCAGATTTAGTCGCTAGGCCTCGCGCAAGTAACGGTCCAATTTGTGCGTCGACTCGGTTCACTACACCGACTTAATGGTCATTATTTTATCCACAGACCGAAACCCGTCCAAGCCGGCAAGATCCACCGGGTTTTAGGCCAACCAAGTACGTTTTTTGGGCAGGCTAACCTAGCTCAGCCTGTAAGCCCTCTATTTATTTAGTCCTTCCGTCAGCAATTTAGCTCGTTTTTCAGTCCGGGAAGCAAGAGATGAATACTTAGACTTTGAGGATCATTCCTTCTTTTGTTTAATGATTTATGAAAAAAAATTTGAGTTTGTTTAATTTGACATTTAATGAATACAGAGAAGTTCAAACAAGAAAAAAAATTACTTTTTCTTAAAATACTTACTTTTTGTGTTATATTTTATAAAAATCATAAAATAACACAATCGCGAGTGATTTGGAAAGTTCTGCCAGCGAGCTCACTTGGGCCAACCTGGGTATGACCTCCTGTTCGTAAAAGAAAATTCGCCGGCAATGAAGTTAAAGAAAATTTGTACATATAATCATTTGTTCATAGATTTCCACACAGATATATTTAGAATCTTTGTAGACTTCACGTGCACTTAACGGTTCTTAACATATTTGTGTTTGGATCAGTACACGAATAATTGCATGCGTAGTATTATTTTAAAATTAAACCATGAATCCACAAATAAGCTCGTTCCGCTCAGCCCGACTCGGTAGACCAACCCAACCCAACAAAAAACATATCTGTATCTAGATTAGTGTACAAATGGTTATATACGTAACATTATTTTAAACTTAAAACTGTTAATCCTCGAACAAGCTCGTCCCGCCCAGCCCGACTCGGTAGGTCAACCCAACTGGATCCTTAGGCCCAACGTAATCCAAGTGGGTAAAGGACACGTCACAGCTCACCAGAAAATTCCCAACAGAGAGTCCCCTCTCCCTCCTCAACTGAAATGCATCCACCGGTCTAATCTCACCCTCCTCCTTTTATTTGAGTGGATGCAAAAACAAACCATTCCAATAATGGAAGTGGGACGAGGCTATTGTTCCAAAAGCTAGTTATCCTAAAGTGGAATCAGTTCTTTCATAGTGGCCCCCCCTTCTCTCTCTCTCTCTCTCTCTCTCTCTCACACACACACACACACACACACACACAATCTAGTATCTACCTCTGTACCAACTATATATCTACATTCATAATGTGATTGTATATATTATGTTCCTAGTCCTAGGCCCACTTTACTTTTTATTGCCTTAGCTTTTTTGCATGTCCTTCCTTCCACCCAATTCTTGTTCTTGCCCAATTCTTCTTTGGATGCACATATACCTTAAGGTTTCGATTGTGTCTCTGAATTTGTTAATTTTATTCTTTAGGTACAGCCTGTTTACGTGATAATAGCCGGCAATCTCGTGTTATATCATAAGATAAATATAAAAGACATAATTTTTGTTAAAATAAAATATGAAAGAAAGTGACATAGATGGGTTTTTGTTGTGGGTGATTAATTGAGAATTGTTTTTAGAAATTGTTAGTGGGGTGATTTTCTCAATCGAACGGAAAATTAATACCTCAATAACTAGCAGAAAATATGCGTTCTCTTTCTCGCATTAATCGTTGTGATCTGCAAACCCACCCCCGATGTGACAGAAAGGTACTCCGATGATTAAATCGGAATGAGAATCATAAGCAGTTTTCTATTAGTACCTAATGACCTAAATTAGTTTATGACTCAATGCATACCTTTCACCATGGTTGTGAACACTTATTTATAGACTTTGTGACTTAATCTTTTCAATTTTTTAGAACTCTAATTCCTATTAGAATCGAAGTAGGACTGCCTTCTAATTAGTCATTAATGAGATAAAATCATCCTAGACTTTTTAGGAAATTATCTTCAACTGTTTGCGTTTCATTCAATCTCAAACTATTTATTCTAGGTTAAATCAACTTAGGAGTACTCCTCATCTTTATCTGAAGGGGTTGACATAGTGCTCAAGAGTTGTGATTTAGAGATATACTCTCTCTTAGATTTTAGGTTTGAAATCTCTCAGGTACTATCAACTCTATACAGGGCAAAAATCTCTGGCTCTAAATAGGGCCCCCACAAATGACGGCGTGATTGGTCTCCTAAGAACTAATCGACATTAGGTTAGAGTAATCCCAAAGTCGACCTGATACTCGAGCTATCAAAAAACCCAAAAAAAAAAAAAAATAGTACAGTATTTGACTTTCTTTTTGTTTTCCTCCAATAAGTTTTCCAACTGCTACATTTGCCTTTTGGTTGAGCAAACTCCAATTAGGGTTTTCCTTAAATGTTAGAAAATTAATGTCAGAAAATTAATTGTCTATCCTCTCACTGCAATGTAGTCCTTGGAGAGTGACTACACACACCCCATACCAAACTCTCTAGTGAAGCCAAATCAAAGTAAAAAGTTCGGACACACAATCCACAAATGGAGAACCTAGTTTTGTCAAACTCATGTTTTTAATGCAAGCTAGTTGTAAGCTGCAGCTTTATTTTGTTAGGTTTGTGAGAACATTTTTTTTCGACGCTAGCTAGATCCACTCCTCACAAACAATCGATTTCCTACTCCGTGTACATAAAAGTGAGAGAAATATTATAATACACACTCTTATTCGTTTGTACTTCTTTGGATCATTTTATATTCATAATATTTTACACAAAATTCATAATATTTGTCTAGAAATTCATCGCATTAATTAAAAATTAATAATATCAAGATAAAAGTTCATAACATATAAATATTTTGAATTTAAATTTATTGTTGTGAATTTATGTCCTACATATCGTTTACAACATCTATTACTAGTGCTCGTGGAAAGTCACATGCTGGAATTTGATGTCAAAAGGTGACAGGCCATTTAATAATGACTTACCAAACATGGACTGTAGTCAAAAGAAAAGTAGTAAGGTACTTTTTTTAGTTGCAAAATTTTTCACTCGTAATATTTCATTCAAATTAAATTCATAATATTTGCTTAAAAATCCATAATATCAAGACAAAAATTCATGATATACAAATATTTTGAATTCAAATTTAACGTTGTGAATTTATGTTATATATGAATTGAGTAAACGAGGTTTTGCATATAAACTAATGTTTTAAATTCAAATTTAATGCAACTTACTTAATGCTATGAATTTCTATGCAAATGTGTGGAGTTGCTAAGATCTACAAATCCAATTCCATTCGTCTCCTAGATTTAAGTTGAACTTGTAGCATGTGCAGGAAATAACTAGTTAGTGCCACACAACCAAGGTTCTGAATGCCGTATCAGCTTGAGTATTGGTTTGTCTATTGCTACGGTATATACCAGTATCAGTCCTATACCAAATACCATATCGAATTTACTACAACTATCAATACACACACAACCACACATAAATTAGAGAGAGCCAAAAAAAAAATTCTTTATGATTAAATTATATGGTATTAATGTTATTGGTTTTATTCGTATGATACTTAGCTAAAGTGTAACCCGCTTGTCTATAAGTACTTTGACGAAACAACTGTTGTTCATCCGACATAATCGTACGAGACTACAATTTACTCAAGATGATCATTCGGTGTGAATAATAATTGAGAGTTGGATGTAAGAAATAACAAATTAAATTAAAAATTTACTAAGAGCAAAAAAAATTAAAAAAATTAAAAAGTATTTGCCGATACTGACCGGTATTCGCCGGTATGGCTCAGTATTGAAAACGGTATGATATTAGAGGCAATTGATAATATTTTTACGCCAAAATGATATGTATCGTGCAGTATTAGCCGGTACGGTATCAATAACCTTGCACACAACCGTTACCAGTTGAAAAAACACTTTCATACTTAAGTTAGAAAGTATGAAACGAAAGTATAGCACTGATTGTACTTGTAATTGATAGCATATTATTTTGCCTTGTGATCCCTTATTTGTAAGTCATCAACTGCCTTAGCTTGGTAACCTAATATTATGGAATTATTTCCTCAATCGTACATTGCCAAAATGAACTTAGACACTTATGAACATTGACGGACACTTGTGGACATTAGTCAGACATGTGTGTCAGAAACATAGAAACAAGTCATAGGGTGACTTAAGAGACATATTGTCAGTTTTTATTTATTTACCGCATTTACTTGTTTAATACTTCCGCTTACCGTTTAACATGATTATGTCGCACTCTGATTATAGTACTCTGTTCATAATACTTGATTAACTGCTTATACTATTTTCATGATCATGCATCATATGATCCATTGCATAGATTTGAGTTTAAGATAAGTTTTAGTTTATTGAGCGTTAAATAAAACATAGTTGAAGTGAATGAGTCACATATTTTCTAAGTCAAGGCACGACATATGAGAGACATAGTGCTGGGAGCATAATAGTTGGAAATATGGGATACGGGAGCTGATGTCTGGGTACACTAGCATAGAATATGAGATCAGCGTAGGGGTTGGGCCCATATTGGTTGGCAGCATCATGACATCACTTTGGAAATAGAATTTTGATGACGGCTAACACTTGTGTCGACTCGAACTTAAATGGAATTGAACACTTATGAACATTGATAGACACTTGTGGATATTGGTCAGGCACGTGTCTCAGAAATATAGAAACAAGTCATAGGGTGACTTAAGAGACATATTGTCTATTTTCATTTATTTATCGCATTTACTTGTTTAATGCTTCCGCTTACCGTTTAACATGATTATGTCGCACTCTGATTATAGTGCTCTATTCATAATATTTGATTAACTGCTTATACTATGTTCATGATCATGTATCATATGATCCATTACATGGATTTGAGTTTAAGATAAGTTTTAGTTTCCTGAGCGTTAAATAAAACATAGTTGAAGTGGATGAGTCACATATTTTCTAAGTCAAGGCACGACATAAGGGAGACATAATACTGGAAGTATAATGGTTGGGAGTATGAGATACGGGAACCGATGTTTGGGTATATTAGCGTCAGATATGAGGTCAGCGTAGAGGTCGAGACCATATTGGTCGGTAGCATCATGACACCACTTTGAAAATATAATTTTGATAACGGCCAACACTTGTATATCCGAACTTAAATGGACTTTGACACTTATGAATATTGGCGGACACTTGTGAACATTAGTCAGACATGTGTGTCAGAAACATAGAAACAAGTCATAGGGTGACTTAAGAGACATATTGTCGGCTTTCATTTATTTACTGCATTTACTTGTTTAATATTTTCACTTATCGTTTAACATGATTATGTTGCACTCTGATTATAGTGCTTTGTTCATAATATTTGATCAACTGCTTATAATATCTTCATGATCATGCATCATATGATCCATTACATAGATTTGAGTTTAAGATAAGTTTTATTTTACTGAGTGTCAATCGCTCATATGTTGTAATTTCTTTGCCTCTGGCCTTTCATGTTGGGTGTCGAAGATGATGTCAGCCAGTATGCTTACAGATATCAATAGCAGTACTTTCGAGGAGGACGTCATAACCCCATGGTTCACCTAGATTTATTTCAAACTCTTACTTTCAAACTTTTATGTAATTTTCTTTAAGTTGGGTAGATGTAATCAAACCTTATTTTGATTATGAGATGAGAATGCAGTTGAATTTTGATAAATTATTTTATATTAACGTCTTCGAATTTTGGGGCATTACAGTACGCCTCCCTCATGCTAGGGCTTCTTGATTCTGAAAAATATTTGAATGATATCTTGGCCATGACAGGAAACTTCAATTTTGGTCCTAACGAGGAGAGGTTGTATGTAGTCTTGCGTGAGAGGGGAGTATTAGATAAATATTGATTTAGTACTTTGCTTTCCTTTGAAATGCTTCTGACCTCATTGTTGATATTTTTGCTTTCCTTCTGCAACATAGAACCTTGACCAATTGATTCAACATCAACTGATTGGTCACTTCATAAGTCTACAACTATACTTGGACTCTCGGGTACTCCACTAACGCGTTTAACCTGCAAATGAAACAAGAATACCTTACGTGAAATATTAAATATAAACTCGAAATAAACCCGTGCATGAATGCCAAAATAGACATGTACCCCCCCCCCCCCCCCCCCCCCCCCCCGCATCAATGCCAAAATAGACATGTACCCCCCCTCTTAAGGGTTGCAGTCACTAGCAACTTCCAACAATGCAATTTAAAATTAAAATGAGAACAAAGCAAACTCCCCCATATAGACATGACTAACAAAATATATGCTCAACTAAAGACACAAGAGTACGATTCATGCTAATCAGAAGATAACAACAAGTTCAAAGTGTAACCATGCCATGAACTATGCCAAACAACTCGAGATATTGTAAGTTATGAAAATCAAAAGCAAGTTTCGGTTCCAAAACTCACAAGTTGCTCTCACAATCGAAATCACTCAACCTGGGAACAAAAACACATCTCATGACAATGCACAATAATATGCAATAGCAGAGAAAGAAGAAGCTATGTGTTCAATGAATTCAACGCATGCATGAATTAACACTAAACTATGTATATACATCTGAGCAATATGGAAAGAAATATGAATATGCCAAGACTCAAATCATGCAATAACTTTAAATCATTAAAAAGCGAATCCGACACACACAATGGGATCAAATTTAAACTTCCATAATATTATAATGACCTTGGGTTACAAAAAGAATAGGTTTATAAAATTAGCGCCAGCTTGTACATATGTGGATCTGAGTCAAACTATCCAAAAGTTGGCAAGATACTTAACTACCCATCAGTCATCAATGTTTGCACAATTTTTACAACCATTTTCATCGCCTACATTAGAATGGCATTATCCATATATGTTAATCGATTGTCCAAAAACAAAAATGGCTACCAGATGGATAACGTCATTATTAGAGGACATCTCGGCACAATCACAACAAGAGGACATTACGGCACATTCATAGCAATTGGAAATATCCCGTTAAGGAGATTGGCATTATCTTCAGTTAGGAAATATTGGGATTGTGATTAGGATTTAATTTGTTTCCTTATTTTAAGGACCTAGTTTCTATCTTTACATTGTAGTGCTTCCCTATATATGTAACCGAATGATCAATTGATGAATTCAAGAAACAGAGAATGATTCTACTCTACCAATTCCCTTTTAACATGGTATCAGAGCCGTGTTCTCATCCTTTTTCTTCATCTTCTCCACAAAATTAAACCAACCACAAACCTGAAAAACTTAGATAGTTTTTATCTCAAACTCCTCTTTACCGACATGGTAGAGGCTCAAGAAAAGGTTCAGAAACTCATCTCTGACCTTTCCTCTCCTTACTTTCTCCATTCCGCTGACCACCCTCGCACTCCTCTTGTTGATGTCGTCCTAACCCATACCAACTATGGGTCTTGGAGCCGTTCCATCGATATGGCTCTATGTGCAAAAAATAAACAATGCTTCATTGACAACACTTTACCTTGTCCCACCGATCCAGATATTATACCTCTATGGAAACGAGTTTCCACGATGGTCCTCTCATGGTTGTTGAACAGCATCAGCAACACCATCACTCCAAGCTTAGCCAGTTGTCGCACGCCGTATGAATTATGGCGTGACCTAGAGTCCAGATTCACTCAAGGTAATTGTCACGACCCAATCCGGGAAAGGATGGGTTAGTGACCGGCCAGTGAGTAAAAATCACTAAGGCCTTACTAATGATAGTCGAATTATCATGGAATGATCAAATTACAGGCATCAAAAACTTCAAGATTTTGATGCATACAGTAATATATTAACAGCATCGTCAAAACTCAGGGAACGTGCACAACTATCAACATACAACCCAAAATATCATTACAATCCCATATACAGCCTGTTCAAAAGATACAAGAGTTACTATCTATCCGAACTGTATATTACAATATATAACAAGTTCTTGCAAACATCCCAAAAAGAACTACCAAGTCCAATGTCTTCTAAAGTTGGTTTCCTTGCTCACGTTGACCTGACATGTTGTATAACAACATCCATTAGCAATGCTAGTGTGAATTCAAACATACGTTATTCACAAGTTTGCCATATAATTCTATCGAAAAACAACGATATCAGTATAATAAGACATCTCATGAATCATTGATAAAGTCATAAGAAGCAACGATTAATTCCATTTTCTTTTAATATGAAATACCAAGTTTTCATTTTCAAGGTTAATAGTCCAACGGCTGCCAATTATTCATAGGTGGGAGCGACCCCCTTTCATATATTCTTGGTATGACGTCAACCACATAACCGCATTGGCCACGGTAACCACCCAATTCCTCATCTCGCTATATTCTAATCCCCTAGCGGAACGGGGTACCGTTTGGAACATTTAATTCACGTATTTCATCCATATTCCTTAGTTTTTACATGGCAAATCAGAATCATGAGTTTTCAATTGTAAACATGCTCAAGACATCTCTTAATTCATGTATTGAGGATAACACATGCTTTGAATACTTTAAACGATTTACAAGTAAACATCGTATGCTTGAACTCACCTTTCTAACCGAGTGTTGTAAAAATTCTTTCAATCAACGTTCACCATCAATTTGATCTCCTATAGTTAGATAATTGTAAATCTTAGTAACTTATCACCAAGTGTAAAGTAGCTTTTAAGCTATAACTCTCATGGTCTAACATGGCCATTTTTCAGTTACTTGACCTCATGACTTAATCAGGAGTTTCGGAATCTCGGGTTTGCTAATTAAATCTCTCTAAAGTCCCCATTATAATGTTAAGCTAGATAAATAAGGCCTAACATAAGATATTCATCCAAAACTAAATGAAATTCCATTATGGTCTACATCCGGTCGACCGGACAACAGGGGCGGTCAACCGGGGACTGACCAGCGACAACCGGAGGTCGATTCTATTAGTTATTAAGGGTCTCGGGATCTTGTGTCCACTGATTTTGGTTCCCCAAGATGCCTCTTATTATAATAAGCTAGAAATCCAAGTCATTAGATAGGTTAAACATCACAAACTAAGCAAATTTTCATTTTATCCCTCTGCCGGTTGACCGGGGTGGGTGGTCGACCGGGGATGGCCGACTGGTCGATCGGCCACTGCTCAGTGACGAACCAGAACTCATTTTTTCTCCATTTTTGGTTCTATAATCTCTAATGGTACCTCAATAACCTCAAAATACTTGTAAATCATCATTCTAAGGTCCTAATTCAGAAGAACAAAGATCGAATTTATACCTTTTGTTGCTCAATCTCAACTTTCAATCTTCAAATGGGTTGGCTATGGCTTCCTCCACCTACCACTGTCTTCTTCCTTAACCTGGCCTCATTTTACAGACCATTTTTCTCTGTCTTTCAGTAGCCAAATGACTTAACGTAAAATGAGATTTGTGGGGTGTTGGTATCAGATGATTTAGAACTTGGGTAAATTGACACCTCAACTATGAGGTGTCCTTCCCAAAATCTGCTGATGCTGCCACTTCATCCATGCATGAACCAAAATCCCCAACGTATGACACATAAACCACCAAGGTGAAAATACTCTAGTGTAGGCACTCCTCAAAATCTAGGTTACAACCTAGGTTAATTACATCATAGGCCCCTCAAATTAGTATTAATCTCAAAAGTTAAACTAAATTATAATAATCCTCAATTAAGTCCCTCAATCTATAATTAATTTCGGCTTATACTCCTACCATTCCATTAATTAAAATTTTAAATCTTTAATCTTTAATTTACGGGTCGGGTTCTCACAGTAATAATGCTACCATCTTCAAAATTCAAAGGGAGAGCTCCAATCTTACACAAGGCAGCCTTGATATTACCCATTATTATAACTCATTCAAAACCCTTTGGGACCAACTTGATGGGATCAACCCCCTTCCGATTTGCACCTGCACCCATTGTACATGCAATACCGCTTCCGTATTGCAAAGGCGGATGTTTAATGAACGGGTCTATCAACTCTTGATGGGCCTCAATGAACCCTACTTTGTCCTTCGCTCTCAAATCCTTGCCACAGATCCACTTCCCGATATTGGAAAAGTATATGGCCTCTTGATCTCTGAAGAGAAAACCAAAGTCACTCCCACCACTGTCCAAACCATTCAAGAAGACTCAGCCATGTTTAGCCAAAAATATCAATATCCACAACCTTCCAATGGGCAGCAACGCTATCCACATATGTCTCGTCCTTATGCCGGTTCACAGCCCCGACAACCACAGAGTGCAACTCGCAACCATCAGTCACGACAGCCACAAAACACCCGCAACCATCAGTCCGGCACACTCAAAGATCCAAATGCTTTCTGTGAGCATTGCAAAGTTTCGGGCCATTATAAGTCGGGGTGTTTTAAGATCATTGGGTACCCGGATTGGTTCTTCAATCGTCGCTCCAACCAGTCCAACTATGCCGGAGACGCACCAGTCATGAATTCAACTCCTCTCTTGAGTTTACCTGAAGCATCCCAAACGCGTGATTTTTTCGATAATCCATCTGCTCTCTTTTCTGGTAATACAGGCTTTATCTCACATGATTGGATTATTGATAGTGGGGCTACTTCTCACATGACGCCTCATTTATCTCTTTTTAATTCATATACAGTCACGGATAAAATTTTACCAGTTCGGTCTGCTTCGGGTTCCACCCATCCTGTCTCTCATACTGGCCATATAAAAGTTACTCCATCCATCACTCTTTTTGGCGTCTCCCATGTCCCCACTTTCCGTTTTAATTTATTGTCTGTACAAAAATTATGCCGTGATCTCCGGTGTGTTGTATTCTTTTTTTCTAATTTTTGCATCTTTCAGGACCTGAAGTCGAAGACAGTGATTGGAGCGGGTGAAACACGCAATGGCTTATATTACCTTCGCACATCATCTTCCACAGCCCTCGCCACACCTGTTGCTCAACCCAATATATGGCACCTCAGACTAGGCCACCCCTCCTCCGCCAATTTACCCAAATCTCTTGTTCGACCCACCACCAATAATACTTGTCCGTGTGATGCATGTTTGCGTGGCAAACACACTAGACTCCCTTTTGCTTCTGTTCTCAATAAAAGTAATATTCCATTTTCTTGCATATTTGTTGATATTTGGGGTGGCTATCATACGCCTTCTACCTGTGGGGCTCGATATTTTCTTACCATAGTGGATGATTCCACACGCACTACGTGGGTCTATTTGTTGAAATATAAGTCAGATGCTTTTTCCAAAATCCAATTTTTCCTTAACATGGTCAAAACCCAATTTAATACCAAGGTTAAAAACTTCCATTCGGACAATGGTACTGAATTCTTATCTAATGAAATTTTAAAACTCTTTCATGACCATGGCATTTTACAAGAACTCACTTGTACTGATACACCACAACAAAATGGTGTAGCTGAAAGTAAACATCGTCATATTTTAAATGTGGCTCGCTGTTTACGTTTTCATGCCCACCTCCCTCTCAAATTTTGGGGTGAGTGCATTCTCACAGCAGTTTATCTTATTAACCGAACCCCTTCTCAAACATTAAAAAATGTTTCGCCTTATGAACGGCTTTTTCATCGCCTCTCCAATTACAACTATTTGCGTGTATTTGGATGCCTATGCTATGCACAAACATCCCGTATTGGTCGAGATAAATTTCAACCTCGCGGTGTTCCCTGTGTGTTTTTGGGATATCCTCCTCGCCACAGCGGATATCGTCTTTTTAATCTTGACACAAATACTTTTTTCATATCTCGGGATGTCACTTTTTTTGAGGATATTTTTCCCTTCCATGATCAAAGTCCTCACCACATTCGGCCACCCCCAAACCCATTGCCTAGCCACACTGAACTCTACCCAGCCGAACCTCTATGCCCTATCGACCAGAACTCCACACAATCTGAACATTCCCCAACTTCAACCTCTCCTACCATTCCACCTCCAAATCCCACAATTACTTCCACTTCCTCATCTACACCCAACCCTACCTCGGCTACAGAACCTTCTCCACTCTCGGCCCCAGAACCACCTCCACCTTCTCGACCGTCCCGAACTCGCCAACCACCCCGCCACCTTCAGGACTACATATGCCCCACTATACCCGGCCCTACCGCCACGGCTGCTTCCACCCCTGCTCCATCACCGTCTTCTGGTACGGTCCACCCCCTCAGTGAGTATGTTTCTTATTCTCTTTTCTCTTCCTCACATTTTGCTTTTCTATCTCAATTATCTGCTTCTCATGATCCATCTTCTTATAGTCACGCCATCAAACACCAACACTGGCGTGACGCTATTTCTCAAGAACTCTATGCCCTTGATGCAAATCACACTTGGACTCTAACTTCTCTTCCCGCTGGTAAAAAACCAATTGGCTGTAAATGGATTTTTAAAACCAAACTGAAAGCAGATGGCTCTATCGAGCGATATAAAGCGCGCTTGGTTGCTAAAGGTTACACTCAAGTCGAAGGTTTAGATTTTCATGAAACTTTTGCACCTGTTGCAAAGTTAGTTTCTGTTCGGTGTGTTCTTGCTATTGCCGCCTCTCGGAATTGGCATCTTTACCAATTGGATGTTAACAATGCCTTTTTACATGGCGACCTCCACGAAGAAGTTTACATGTCCCTTCCCCCTGGATATGGCAGCAAGGGGGAGACCCGTGTTTGCAAATTGCAAAAATCTCTCTATGGCCTCAAACAAGCATCCCGCAGTTGGTATTCTAAACTCTCCACCGTGCTTCTCTCCGCTGCTTTTCTACAGTCCAAAGCTGATCACTCTCTCTTCACCCGCCAGGCTGGCTCCACCATTCTTGTTGTTCTCGTATATGTTGATGATTTACTTATTACAGGAAATGATTTAGCTTCCATCCAACAACTACAACAGTTCTTGTCTCGAAAATTCCAGCTTAAGGACTTTGGGAAACTCAAATATTTTCTGGGAATCGAAGTGGCTCGCTCTACCAAAGGAATTTTCATCAATCAGCGCAAATATATTCTGGACATCCTCACTGATGCTGGCCAAACTGGCTGCCGCCCTGCCTCCACTCCGATGGAACAACATCTTAAACTCACTGCAGATTCTGGTGAGCTCATCTCGGATCCGAGTTTATATCGTCGTCTTATTGGGCGCTTGATATATCTCACAATTTCCCGGCCCGATATTACATTTGCTGTCAATCTCCTTAGTCAGTTCATGCAAACCCCACGCCTGCCTCATTTGAATGCTGCTACTCGCATCCTCCGTTACTTGAAAGGTACTGTCTCCCATGGATTATTTTTCTCTGCCAACACTGCCCTCAATCTCACAGCTTATACTGACTCGGACTGGGCCAGCTGTCCAATGAGTCACCGCTCGACTACCGGCTACTTTGTTCAACTTGGTGGCAGCCCCATTTCTTGGCGCACCAAGAAGCAAAGTGTTGTCTCCCGCTCCTATGCTGAAGCCGAATATCGCGCCATGGCTTCGACAACTTGCGAACTATTATGGCTCCGTCAATTACTTCTTGATTTAATGGTTCCCCTTTCATCCCCCATCCCTCTTCACTGTGACAATCAAGCCGCTATGCATATTGCCCGCAACCCAGTTTTCCATGAAAGGTCCAAACACATTGAAATTGATTGCCATCTCGTCCGTGACCGAGTTCAACAAGGTTTCCTTCACCTTACTTACATCCCTTCTCCTGACCAACTTGCCGATGTCTTCACTAAGGCCTTGGGCGTTGACCACTTTCACCGTCTCACTACCAAGCTGGGCATTACGTCCCTCCATGCTCCATCTTGAGGGGGAGTATTAGAGGACATCTCGGCACAATCACAGCAAGAGGACATTACGGCACATTCATAGCAATTGGAAATATCCCGTTAAGGAGATTGGCATTATCTTCAGTTAGGAAATATTGGGATTGTGATTAGGATTTAATTTGTTTCCTTATTTTAAGGACCTAGTTTCTATCTTTACATTGTAGTGCTTCCCTATATATGTAACCGAATGATCAATTGATGAATTCAAGAAACAGAGAATGATTCTACTCTACCAATTCCCTTTTAATAGTCATTAACAAAACATACTACAACATAAACGACTAGTAAACACTGACTAACATTATGTATACAAAACATGCTCCGCAACTGCTACTAACAAAAACCAGGTATGGGGTGTGGGGTGATCTCTACTCAAGGCCCAGGTCATAGCGTCCATGGAACGATCGCCAACTACAGTAAAAGTACATCATCGGATCCAACAACTCTGGCATCCAAATCACCAACAACTGAACTGACTACAGTCGAACTCGAACCTCCAGCAACTTCACTCTCTCTTTCTCTACTCTTGAACCTCCTACCTGAGCTTGTTTTCCTTTACTGTATTCCCCAACATCAACCTCATGTACATCGTCGCTATTTTCGCTTTCACTTGATCTATCATTGTCATCAACTTCCTTTTCACTCTCTGCCTCCTCCGAGCTTGAATCATCGTCACTGTCATCATCACTACTTGACTCCTCATCGATGTCCCTATACTTCTTCCCGGATAATTCTTCCAGACAAGCACCGAAAAATTTCATCATCTTAAAGCACTCGGATAGTCGTCCGTCCATCACATTCTGCCTTCAAAACAGGAATGTCTGCCTACGATATAAGATTATGTGCCATTTTTTGTTCCTTTCAGTGGGCTTCTTGGACTTGGGGCTCCTTGGTATGATACAGTCCATAGGTTCTTCTCGGGTCTGAGGAGGTGGGTGGATTCTCGAGCTTGTGGTTCAGTGGGATGTTTAGACAAGGCTTTACTTTTTGTTGCCGACCGAAGCCTCGGTGATCGGCCCTGAAATTCATGATAGATACTGCTCATTTTTCCTCAATGCCACCCCTATGATGAAAGGAGCTGTTTGACTGGGTGTGGTATGGGAAGTAAATATACACACAATATACACACGCACACACATACATATGTATACAATGTATATGTGCAACTATATATGTATAAAGCACGTTTGGAGGCCAAATAAAATTAAATCACAGAAAATTTATATTAAATACTTGGAAATCTATTTATTCTAATTAAAATAAATCGGTCCATACAGAGATACAATTATTCCACCTCTCCTCCTATTCATATAATCTTATCCTTCTTCTTTGTCCGCATTTTATTAATGCAAATGTCATTACTAATTACGAGAATGTCATTATTAGTTACAAGAGTAATATCCACTCACTCATATCTACTATGTTCTTATTCCTTAAAAAAAATACTTAAACAAACCATTTATATTATATATCCACTCCTCTATAATAGATCTCACCTTTTACTATATCCCCTCTTATTATATTCATCATATTTTTTCTAAAATTGTGACTACTAACAAAGGAACCCTCATGATCCGTTTGTTAGTGGTCAAAATAGTGGAAGGAATACATTGGATATAGTAAAATAGGAGTATAGTAGAACGAGAAATTTATTATAGAGGACTGAATAGTTATAAAAGGTTTGTTTGAGTATTTTTTGAGAAAGAGAATACGGTAGGTATGAGTACGTAGATGACATTACCTAATTAATAATGTTATTTACACAAATAGAAGGGGATAAGATATGAATAAAGGAAGAGGTGTTCAAATTTTATCTCTCTGCAAGCGGATAAACTTTGGACCCCAGATATCTGAAGTCTAAAGTCGCTAACAAACTCCGAATATAACAACACGAATTACAATATCGGGAGTCCAAATTTTATTCTCTCATTTGACTGCTACCAAACAGGACTTTATGGGTACTAAATAAGTTCATTACACTTAGGAGCACTAGCGTAGTTTTAATGTGGTAAATGAACTATATATGAGAAAAATTGATGAGAGTCTCTATCAGTCATTACAGAAAGTACAGAGGGCATGGGTCCCCCTGTCTCCTTATTAGATCCGCCACCGCTGGCATTAGATCGAGTACTAAAAAAAAATCTCAAACAAACTGTCTACTTTAATTTTTCGGTCTGAGGTTACAAATAATTTCATACTTACCAACTAATTTGGCCTAACTAATTTATTATAATTTATTTTTTTTGTCTCTATTTTTTTTTATATTTGTTATTTTGACCTCAATATTTTATAGTTTATTGGTTCGTCTTGATGAAAGAAATCTAAAAATATAAAATCATGTCCAAAGTTAAAAAAATATCACTAAAGACGACGAATAAGTTAAAAAAACTCTGTTTTTGATTTATTTTTTATCTTTTTTGATTTTTTTTCAAATTTTTTCTATTATTTTTAACTTTTCTGAAAGCTCTCATCGAGATGAACCAATAAACCATAAAAAATTGATGAAAAACAAAAATTATAAAAAAAAATTCACATAAAGACGAAAAAAATTCAATAAATACCACAGCCCAAATGTATCTTTGAAAACTTCCGTAGTGAGTTTGATGTTTGCTGTTTTATACCTATCATCTCGCAAAAGGAATGGCTGTTTTGGCAATTAACTTTAGAAAAAGTGAGAGAAAGGGAAGAGTAATTATCCAACGCTCTTGGATTACCGTGCGCCTTGTTTACGTGACGCTCTCAACAAATCACGTAGCAATGAATTTTGCAGGTAGGACATCAAAACACACTTTGGGCTTCTATATATTGAATTAAGGTTTTGTTGAGTTATTTAGAAGACAAAAGATGAATAAAATAGCATGTGTTGTTGTAATTTATTAACCAGAAGTATCACCCGAGGGATGTTGCCGAATATTTCAGGAATATCTAATAATTAGTCAAAAGAGAAAGGGGTGAAAAGGGGGGAATTAAAGGGGGACCATGTGGAGGAGAAGGGCATCAAATAACCAAATTGGTGGGTGGAGTGAAAAATAATGCCAAAGGAGCTTGTGGAGCTAAGTAGAAACCAGGGGCGGACTCAATAAGAGGGAGTGTCACATGACAGCTTTATGGTTCATACAAAAAATAAATTGTTTTAAGGCTTACCCCGTAGCACTGTGACATCCTTATACCTTTTTTGTTGCGTTAAACGTTTTTCAATCTGACAATCTGATTCTTTTAGGTTGTTGTATTTTTTATTATTGAATACAAATTTTATCTTTGTTGTTCATTTATTTTGATCACAACACCTCTAAATTAAAATCATGGTTCGCCAGTGATAAAAATCCTCGTTTTCACACCGATGTGCGTAGAATTTTTTGAAGGCTTATTTGTTATGAGAGCAATTTTTTGCACATCATAAATGATTGAGGTTTACTCATACTTGATTCATACGTACGAGGAAATCGGCTGTTTTGCTGAAATATGGGTGTCACATGAGGTGATGGGGGCATGGGACTCCTTTCTCCTTCACCCACTCCAGCCCCCACCTTATCAACAACAGTGTGTGTGTTGTGTTCATACACCCTTCACCTCAATCATATTCATTAGGATTGTTCTTTCCTTTCTTTCCCCCAATGAATAAATGGGAAACAAGAAAGAAGAAGCTACAGTTTGCATGTTATATACACTATCAGCTGGGGCACACAAGTTGAATGTCGTTGAATATTTGTGCGTGAATTCTGACTTCTTTGTATGAGAAATTGACATGGTTACATATATGACAAACTAAAAAACGTAGATAAACCTAGGCATCTGTGTAATTCCGTCAAATAGAAGACAAAGGATGAAAAACAAAAGGGGAACATAAGTGAAACAAAACCCGAAACATCGGGTGAAAAAGAAATAAAGGAACATAAAAATACAAAAACCTGGTGCCAGTTGGTGCACAAAATGGAGAATTGAAACAATGTTGAAAAAGAATTATTGAGGCAAAAGCAAAATGTGAAAATCTAAATACACATGAGAGAGAGAGAGAGAGAGAGAGAGAGAGAGAATTGTTGGGCATAAAGTGGGAAGTTGAGAGTAGTTACCAAATGGGTGAGTGGTTGGAAGGCTTAAATTTATCTTTGTATCTCAACAGTTAATCAATAATTTCCTTAAAATAAGTGGCTTTTTTTCTTTTGAGGGACGTTAATGTAAATTTATTTTGTGATACGGCTTCAATTTTTTGTATAGATAGATAGATGCATGCATAGATAGATACATAGCCCCTTTATATTAGTATAGATATAGATAGATAGATAGATGCATGCATTACATTTGATAAAAAAAATACTTCCACTACCAAGTCAACACTTCAATCTTACCTTTGTCCATATGAACAATCAGATTGAAGAAGAAATTATAAAAAAAGAAAACAATTTTCCCCCATTAAAAAAGTAATTTAGTTCAGTGGTTAGAAGGACAAGAAACATATAAAGGTTATTAATAGACACAATTCTTGTTATTTTTATGAAAGCACAATTCCAACAGGTCATTGGTGACACTAGACAGAAAGCATATAATTGGTAAATAATCTAAGGAAGGCAGGGGCGAATCAGGATTTGACGTTTGGGGGTGGAGATTGTTTTTTGAAAAAATGAGAGGGCCGAAATATTTTTTTTTTAATTTTTAAAATTTATAAATAGGTCCTAATTTTTTTTTTTTTTAAATTTTTTGGGGGAGCTCGCCTCCAGGTCTCTATGTAGTTCTGCCCCTAAAGAAAGGTGATTCAAAATGAACAAACGTAAGGGGTGAAATTACTTAATGAATGATTACATTCATATCACTTGTTGAAAATATATTGTTTTTAATGTGTTTGTGTTTTTTTTCTCTACCTTCGTACCGCTCCCTGTCAAAACAAAAGTGTGGTGTCAAAATTGGTAGCCATTATTGTCAAAAGAATTCCTCTTTATAGTATAAGTTGATTCCTAATTAAGCACAAGGTACTCCTCACGAATAAGTGCATCTGGACTAAACTCCATTTCTTTTTCACTTTTCTAGCAATGACAGAGATGTTCCTCCATCTTGACACCAAAGTGGGGTGTCCAAGTTAATAGCCTTTGTTAAGAAACTTACCCTTAATATGGCATGACACTTGTCTTTAATCATAAACTACAAGCAATGTATCAAACCAATCTCTCTCTCTCTCTCTCTCTCTCTCTCTCTCTCTCTCTCTCTCTCTCTCTCTCTCTATCTCTCTCTCTCTCTCTCACACACACAATAGAGGCAGACATGTGTATTGAAAATTACTTAGTACATTATGTTTCACGTGGTGCCTAAATGCTTTCTGATACTATATATTCACGCATAATCATAATAGATGAGCTCATATCAACTTGAGCATAGCAACAGAATACCAATTGCAACAAATCAAATGACAGCAACACAACGATGAAGGGGGTCAAAAAATAAATAATCTAAAAAACAAAGTATCATCAGCAAAGCCAAATAGAAGTATAGAACCATCAACACTTGACATCGGAAAAGACAATAGAACCATCAACCATAATTGAAGTATCTTAACATGAAGCATCTGCCATCAGCTTGGTCCAAAAAAACAGAGACACAACATCCCCAGCACAGTCACCCAACAACTTAAACATCAGCAGAAGAAAAGCCCCAAATAGTTGATTCAATTTACATTCAATTGACATGAAGAGACTAAACCACATAGCCATAAAAATCACTCCAAGCAGACCATAGAACCAACAATTATTAACACAAACCATCTACCATCAATGAAACCCAAAAAGCAAAGACAAAGCAACACCAGCATAGCCAAAAGACACCATAACAACAGAGGCACAAACCATCATCAGCAGCAGCAGTAGAACCATTAACCATAAAAATGTATCAACAGCATAGCAAAATAGGTGATTCAATTTACATTTAATTGACATGAAAAGACTAAACCATAGCGCATAAAATCAGTTCAAGCAGTCGAGCAGAGCACTTCCTCGACACACCCAAAGAGGGAATATTCGTAAGATTTCTGATAATACTCAAAAACTAAAACCTACATTTATTAAACTTGCGGGAGAATACAAATAAAGTTACACTAAGCCGATAATAGAAATTACAAAACAAAAAGATAATGAAATTTTACAAAAGCTATAGATGAACATCAGTAGCAGAATTTGATATCTATAAGATTTCCAAGTCATGATCCAAAATCACAAAACAGTCAGAAACAAAAAATTGATCGTGATTTGTAAAGTAGAAGTAATAATAAATAAACCAATGTTAGCCTCGTGCTTCAAATCTTAAAACAGATTCGCCCAGTCCTGATCGTGGTTGAGGTATTAACTGGCATCTGTCTTCTAAGATACAACGGTTACACATAATTTAGCTTACACTACACTTTAGACTATCAGACAAATTGCTTCATGTTCGTACTTTCTCTCACTTGAAAAACATGAACGGACATTATAAAATGAATGAAACAAAAAACAAAACTTATGGACTAGGAGCAGAAAATGAAATTCCGGAAATTTTCTTAACAGAAGCAGTGGAAATTTCAGGCTGCTCAATAGTGAACGATGAACCCAATTTAGTATTGTTGTGGGAGACCTTCCACGGGTATCACCACCTTGATGAATAAACAAGGTGAATCCTTAATTTTACTTTTATATACTTCAAAAATAGAGAATACTTGTTGTCTCTTCGTAGTTGTATAAACTTCAATTCGCGTATAAATCCAATAGTTTGGCATTTTTTTTTCCTCAACACATGGAATAAAGTTTTTATTGCTTTGACTTTCACATTGGCAATGAATTTCTAACTTTGCTCTTACTCATTAAGTAACTGCGCATATTCCTGCAGTAGTCGGCATTAACTGGGGCCCCCCGCAAATAGACGGTGGAATTGGTCTCTCGAGAATTAGTTGGCATTAGGTTGTGGGTAATTCCAAAACCGGCCGGATACCTCGGATATTAAAAAAATGAGCACATTTTTGTAGTGAAAATGTTGGCTCACCAACATTTATGTTTTTTCCACCATTTGGGACAATACCGCAATTGATATTTCCATTACTCGAACTATTCTTCGTGTTTTTGCGTGTAATATTATATAATACAAGCATCATGCAAAAATGTCAACTCTATTATTTTATTTTTTTAATTAGTCATAAACTAGTATAACACACATGTCCTCATATATGATTTTTTAGAATCCATTTAACATGTGAAAGTATCAGAAATCACAATACTCCAAATTAAATTCACACCTAACCATGATTTTATTGTTTATGACGGTCTCATGCAATGACCAGTTCTTGAAAAAACATAATCATAGTCAGATTTTATCTCCATTATATCAAAGTTAAAAGTTGAACTATATCTTTTTTCCAAACAAAAAAAATTATGACAACCAAATAGATAACTAGAATATCGTGTGGGATTCAGTATATCCTCGTCATGCATAAATGTGATTTCACATGAAATATGAAGCCAAAAAAGGATTTTTTTCCAGCTAACCTAATAGTAGAAAAATATCATGTTTACTTGTACATGCACCTTGATACATTCTCTAGGATAGGAAAATAAACTTGGTAAAAGTGGGATACATTTCAAAATATTATTTCGAAAAGTGAGGAATACAAAATATCTACCCTATGTATCTAAGCCTTGAAGAAATTTTCATTCCACGACGATGTTGTCGGTCAGATATCCCTAGTCTACTCCATCGTCTTCTGTACCTGGTGTACGTGAAAGGTCAAGGGCAAAAAAACTATGCATCATGAGCTGTGAGGCTCAATAAGTTACCATACCCTTAAATATCCTTTTTAATGCTTATGACAATATGATATGATATATGCAGTTTATACGAAAGTAATAACACGTAAGTACAAGATTAAAGTAGAGTAAAGTAAAGTAAAGTAAAGTACAATGATATATAGTACGTAGTCTATGTCCAGTGGTGAACCTTCAAGTATTTTCTGTCAACTTGAAACCCAAGTGTTGTCCATCTAATCAAATTTCAAGTATCATCAAAGCCTCAGATGTTTATCGATCCTCAGATGTTATCTATAAGTCCTCGACTTTCAAATCACAAATCACAAATCATAACCACATGTCATGTCAACTAAACATTTCCATTATGGTATTATCTTCGATAACGTTCTCAACTACTATGCCAACAGTGTTCTCGTTCAATCCGCTCCTTATCGTTAATTAGTTCTGATACGTTATGTCTCACCGTTGTGCTCCCAAACAATATGTTTTCCCGTGCATCTTGTTCTCACAAAAATACTTCCTAAAAAGTAGTCTTCCCATAATGACTAAACTTTATGAGAAAAAGACACAATATGGCTAACGAACATATCCAACTTAAGACACAACTTGGGTCAATCATGACCTGGCTAACTACACAACAATCAGTGATGTAGCTCGGCTAATGACACCTCAAGGTTTAGGTCGTAGCTCGACTAATGACACATCATGGCTAAATGACAACTATAAATATTCTCACAGAGAATATATAATACATAATAGTTTCACTTCTACGGGTTTCATCAATTTTTCTAAATTTTGGGTATTCAAATAATATCCTAATTTTTGAAGTCTGACTAATGTTCTAAACCTCAAGGTCCATACCTGTATCATGACACTAATATAATATAACCCCAAGGGGTTGGCCTGGTGGTCAAGACTTGGAACATAGAGGTATGCTCTCTCCTAGGTTTCAGGTTCAAAATCTCTTAGTTGCTATCAACTCCTATGAGGCCAGTCCATACAGGGTAAAATGTCTTGGTTTTAATTGGGGCTCCCGCAAGTGGACTGTGGGAGTGGTCCCTCGAGGACTAGTTGACATTAGGTTGAGAGCAATCCC
Source organism: Arctostaphylos glauca (assembly GCA_019985065.2). Lineage (NCBI taxonomy): Eukaryota > Viridiplantae > Streptophyta > Magnoliopsida > Ericales > Ericaceae > Arctostaphylos > Arctostaphylos glauca. The sequence goes on from JAHSPW020000014.1 coordinate 11,294,626, forward strand.
AAAGCTGACCGTATACCTTGGCTATCAAAAAAAAAAAAAAAACTAATATAACATGGTGCCTTAATTTTAATCATGTCATTGATAACAACGGTTTAAATTGAAGCAATATGAAATGTACATGATTAGTTAGGGTCAAAATGTAATTAACATGAGTTAGGGTAAAAACACAATTCATGAGAAGTGTAAGGATCATAGTGTAATTTATATAACCCATGGGTGAAGCGGATCAATAAATGTTTTAAGATTTATTATGCAATTAAATGTAACCTATGGTTACATATGGAATTAATCTAATGTGGGGTTACTGAGATTGTAATTAAACATAGTTGAGGATCAATGTGAAATTGATATTAATTTGGGGTACGATAGGATTCGAGCGTCATGCATGAAGAATTTCTAGTCATGGTTAATTCTGTTATTGAACCATGGCATATGAATTGATAGTCATAGGTTTCATGTTTAAGCATTTAAAAGAATATGGAGAAATGGGTTCAAGACTCAAGAGGTCTCTAATTCAAAATGATGATCAAGTACTAAAAACCTCAAACATTCTTTGATTAGTAAATATGTTTTCTAAATGAAAAATTAAGAAAGTACGGGAGGTTCGGGATCTGAGATAGCTAAAAAGACAATCGACCAGTTTTGTCCTAATATTTAAGTTTACGATAGTATGAACTTAAGGTATCAACTTTATTGCAAATGTTGTAAGATTTTAGAGGGCTATAGCCCAATATGTTCGGAACATCTCTTGTGAAGGGCTCGAGACTAGAATGTGTCTCTAAGTTGGGCAAAACTGATTGATAGCAAAATTGGTCGAAATCTAATACAGTTTATTAAAACATTAATTTACAGAATTATATAGATCAAAATAAGTTGGTTCCAATTGTAGATGTAATATAACACATTAATTTATCATCCTACCAAATTTGAGGTCGTTTTAAGTAGTGTTCACACGGTCATTTTGAAGTTTGGGTCAAAAATTTGTCTTAACCAAAATATCATTTGACTTGAGAGCCGGCTAACCGGCCATGCAACCGGACCAACGACCAAAGGTTTTGATTCATCTTGTACCTTGATGTTTCGGTCATTAATGCTCTGTGGAGCTTGAGGACACATCTAAGCATTAAATAAGGGAAGAGGGAGGGAAAACTTACTTCAATTTGAAGCTTGGACAAAAAATTGATGGATTTTGATTGCTAATTGAGTTTGACAAAGCTTAAGTTGATCAATTTTTATTCTTATTCTCTCTCTTGGCTTGGATCTCTGCCTCTCTCTCTCTCTCTCAAAACTCAGTTGATGGTGCGGTGAAGATAAAGAGGAAATGGGTGCCTTTTATAGGCAAGAGGAATGGGGACACCGTCAATGGTAGGAAGTGCTTCAAGGCAAATGGAGGGTGGGATGGAGATGGCGTGGGAGAAGAGGTCGTCTATCATGGCAGAAGGATGAAGATGGGGTGGATGATGGGAGAGGTTTTTACAGTTGATGGGAAAGGTAGAGGGGAGAGAAGGGAAGAGGCTATAGGATTAGAAAGTGATAGAGAAGATTACAGTATTATAACTATATAACTATATGATATACCTATGTATGTATAATATTCATGTAAGACTAAATACAGGTATATGTATATAAATGTACAAAATAGAGCGAAAGAAGGAGAAACTAAAATGTTCGCAAGGAAAAGTTTAAAAGTTCATAATTTATTTTTCTAATGCATTAGTTTCTTTTCGGTTCTTTATAACCTAACCCCTTTAATAAATTTCATCCTCAAAATTATGATGTATAAGATCCGAAGGGTACAGTGATGCATACAAATTTTGATCTCTCGTTTCTATGTATATTCTCTTTGCGTTCTGAGAAAGTTGACAAATTGATTTCTTCATTTGTAGTACTTTCTATTGGTGGTCCGACTTCTAATGACTCTTCTTTCATGAATTGCACTCTCGGGTCGGGTATGTCTGCAGATACTTCTCAGCATAGTATGTGAAACATGTGTGGCTTCTGATGAGTGATTGCAGTAGCATGGTCCTATTGGCTGCTTTTTTGACTTGTTACATAATTTCGAACTGCTTTGTGATACTATTTCTTCAATTCTGATGATCTAGCATTGAAACTTAGGAGTCATGATCTTGCGTTGGTGTGGTTGTAGATTTGTTCTGACGGCAAGCACTAGGGTCATAGTTGAGGTGGTTCTTATAACCCTGTCCGAAGAAGTTACGTAATCCTAATGAGTCTTATGTCCAAATGATACTTGTTACTTGCGAAGAGTAAAAAATAATCATGAGTCCCTAGATGAAATGATAAGGTCTGAGCTTAAAGTGGACAAATCTTCCTTAGCAAATCTAAGTTAAGATTGTCTTGCGAATTCAAATTTGACTCGAGATACAAGGAGTTAAATAAATACAATTTTAGTTCACTCAAGGTCAAAAAATGAGAGAATCTCTTCTAATGAGTTACATCACATCGAATGATATCAAAAAGGATTGTAACAAAATTTCATGGAAAATTTGTCATGGAAAAAATGAATTCAACTATGACAATGGTTAAGGAAAATGTCAGTTTATGTGATGAAAACCAATTTAGACATTTATTCTGAAACTACGTTAGCTAAACATGTTTTAAATCAAGCATGTAATTATAGTTACATGTCAAAGGTCGTAGGCAATCATGCTACAGAAATGGCTAACTAGGGTATAATATTGTTATAATAAGGTGGGTGGTAAGGTCACAAGGGAGAATTTTATCGTTTTGAGGGAAATTAAAACAAAATAATTTTTGGGGGTATACTTCCAGAGAGAGAGAAATGTCACAAGAATTTTATGTTTCGAACACATGATGAGTTCAATAGGCCACTTTAAGTAGGGTTGGTACATTGATGATTGCAAGAGAGATAAGTGCAATGTGACAAAGATGGTGAGACGTGGATCAATTGGGTATTGCCCGCTAACCAAATGAATCATGCGAACTGGTGGTAAGTATCGTTTATTCCCCTTAACAAGGCATTGCTTCTCCTTCAAGAATTGAGATGTCCTTCTGATTGGTAGTAGTCAATCGCAGCTCGACAAATAGGTAATTGGTCCATCTTTAGAATGTTGAAGTCCACTGTCATGGTTATTTGAAGGCCGTAGATCTGACGTAGGCATGTTACCTCCAGCATATGGGTTAAACAACTAACATTGCTGATATGTATATATCTAAAATAGGTAAAACTAGGCTAAGAAGTTACCCAAAGTTTGTGATTCTGAATCTAATATCTAAAGATCGATGAGTAACATGAACGTATGAGCTATGTCGAGGTAAGGTCTATACCAAGGAATGAAATATACAAGGGTACCTTATAGGACTACCAGGTACTAGGGAAGGTCATACGTCATAACAACATTTCTAAAGGCCGAACATCATATGCTAGACTTAAAATAGCGTATCAGGTGTTAGGATTTTCTAGTGTTAGACTACTCGGTAAAATAATTTAGCGCATATGCTAAGGTAGTATAAAATGTTCTATGTTCATGTAACCTATGTGAGACCCCGACCCGAAATAAAGAAAATAAAAAGGAAAAATATATATATATATATATATATATATATATATATAATTGGTAAATTTGAAAATTCGGTCAAATTAATTCCGAAATATGTTAGAACGTGTTTTAATTCCGGAACTTGATTGGGCGTAGTTAAATAACGGGTGATTTTAAAAAAAAAAGGAGAATTATATGTTTTTGTAGAATTGGGGTGAGTTAATACACCATATAAATATTTGTTTCCTAAGGGGCTGGATATTTTGGACGTGGATAGAGGTGAACTATGGTTAGTCATCAATAGCTTCTTTTAATTAGTTGACACCAAGCAGCTTGTTTCCACCTCAAGCTTCCTCAGGAGTCTTTATAAAAATATGTCTAGTGCTCTCTCCCGGCCTCCTTTTTCATTTAGTTCAGGCGTGAGTTTAGTGAGAGAGAGAGAGAGAGAGAGAGAGAGAGGAGAAGAAGAAGAAGAAGAAGAAGAAGAAGCCATTGAAGAAGTACCTCAGTTTTGGGTATATTTCCATGCTTCTCTTAGTTTAATGGTTTATATAGTAATATAAACATGGAATGAACTAGTCTAGACTTTAGATATTGATTATAGAAGTGTATAATGAAAAACAGAGGTGTTAGTTGAGGTATTAGAGAGAAGCCATGGCTGAATTTGGGGTTCTGCACTTCTGGACCAGTGCCTATAACTACCGGTAGTTCGGGGTCTATTACCGGTAGTTTGGGGCACTGACTTTTCTTCAGGTGGATCCTTGCCTTCTATTACCGGTAGTTCGGGGCTTATTACCGGTAGTTTGGGGCACTGACTTTTCTTCAGGTGGATCCTTGCCTTCTATTACCGGTAGTTTGGGGCAGTTATTACCGGTAGTTTGGGTATTCATTACCGGTAGTCTGGGATTTATTACCGATAAAATATTAGGATTTTTATTAATATCATTGACCGTTAAACATCGATATTAAATAAGATATCATTGATTTATTGTAGGAGATTGACAAGATAGTTAATTACTCAAACAAGACAGAAGGTGAGTTCAAATATGACTTGTTACGTGTATAATTTTAAAAGCATGAAAGCATGAAATATTTCAATGTTATATGTTGTTTTAAGCATGAAAATGCCATGCTAGATCATATTGAATTGTTCATACTGAGACCATGCATTAATTAAGAAAACATTGATTAATACGTTGAAAAATGGTTCAAACGGTACCCCGACCGCTAGGGGATTAGAATATAGCGAGAGGTGTGAAACAAGGTTGTTAACCACGGCCAATGTGGTTTATGGATGACGTCATTCCACGTATGCGATGATGCATAAGGGGGTAGCTCCCACCTACGAACAATTGGCAACCGTTTAAAATGAACTAAATGAGATAAGCTTGAACAAAGTCCTAGGTTTGACCTTTTGGACTATGCTGTTAATTATGTTTATCAAGATCATTATGTTACATGCATTGTGCATATGGATAACATGGCAAATACGTAGAATTTCATATTTGAATTCACACTAGCGTTGTGCTAATGATGTTGTTAAACAACATACCAGGTTCTGAGGAGGCGAGCCATGGACAGTAGAGAGATAAAGGACTCTTGGTTGTATATATTGCATAAATAGTATGTTTTATTTTGTTTGATCGCTAGGACTTGTTCGGCCACCTGTTAGGCTGATATTTTTGAGGACGATGTTATAGAATATCTGTATGCTCAGTTTAACACGTACACTTCCCTGGTGTTTGTTTTGAGGTTGTAAATACACGTTTCCATTTACTCTGATTAGTTTTGGCTTAGATTTTTGCGTGACAGATTGGAGATCCTTAACTGTGTTTGTTATAGGCCTTAACGGGATTAGCTCGTTGGCCGGTCACTAATCTATTCCAAATTGGAACGGGTCGTGACAGTTGGTGGTATCAGAGCAGTAGTTTAGGATCTGCAATAGATTAAAAACCCAGGGGATAGGTGTCAGTACACGTAGCTGCACACCACATGCGTAATTTATATGTTACTTATTTCTGACTTATGGTCTATAATTATTAACGTTGAACGATTTTGGTGGCACTAACAAGAATATATCTGGTGTGTTGTAGGTATGGCCAATAATTCATATAGTGAGGATAGTATGGGCACTTACAGGTTCGGACCGAGAGGTATAGAGGATGTAGACGGAGAATGTTTCCAAAGGAATATATGTCATAAAGCAGCAGCTAAAGCTTATAAGGAACTGAAAAAGGCAGTAGACAACAAACCATTTTATACGGATGAAATGCGGAGACAGTTAGCTATACGTTCTCTTCGGACCCAGCGAGTGGCACTTGATAGGGGTATTTGGTGGCTGGAGTTGGATATAGGTTATCATAGTACTCTCGCAGAGATGATGAGGAGAGGAGATGTGGGAAATTGGCCGCCACTTGCGTTTTCATCTACATGTGAGGTAGGAGAGAGTTCACATGTACTAGGGGCAACTATGGAAGAGGAGGTGGAGTCATCACCAGCTCCACAGGAACAGAATTTAGAGCTAGATGCTCAGTTGGAGCATCCTGTGGGATCTGAGAATAATGTGAACTGGGTTGATGAGGACGAAGACCCAGAAGACCCAGGGACTCCGCAAGCCCCAGAAGAATATGTGGTGAAATCTCGTAGTGATTCGGAAGCTTCTGTGAACTGGCTCGGAAAGTGAGAGTGTTCTTGCGGATGAGAGGTTCTCTTTTTGGGTAGTTGTGTTTATATAGTATGAAACTTTATTTTTAAGTGTGAATAGAAAGTTTCACACAGATGAACAATGTATGGTTTGAACGGTAACGATTAGTGCAGTAGTTTGACTTACATTGTACATAGTTGGGTAACAGTATGCTAGTGGTTGTATATGTTGGTTGAACGATGTAACAGTTTTTGGCAGTACATGTATATATACGTAATGTGTTTCTTTTGTGCAACAGTTTCTTTTACTCCATATTATAGTAGTGTTTATCCTGTGGTTTTATGAACATTAATTTTAGAAGTTGTACTACAGATAATCACTATGGTGATGACACGTTCAACGGAAAGTGAGGGTAACGAGACTAATGATAACCATAATAGTGATACGGGTGCACAACTGGCAGAACTGAGAGGTATGATGCAGACCCTAGTTGGGACCATGCAGGCACAATAACAACTACTCCAGGCACATTTAGTGCAATCACAACCAGCTGCTCCTCAACCTGGGATAACCAATCCGGAGGCTACAAATTTGGGAGAACATGAAATAAGACGAGAAGAGGAGGTTGTGCGACCAGTGCCTCCCGTGCCGGATGTAACAGTGGTTAGGGAGTTCCTACAGTTGAAACCCCCAACGTTCGAGGGAGGGATCAACGCGGTGAAGGCCAATGAATGGATATCGGAATTAGAAAAGAACTTTCGATTATTGGGATGCAATGAGTATCAAAAGGTTGAGGTGGGATCGTATCTTTTAGTGAGTGAGGCTAGCAGATGGTGGAATTTGAAACGGACTAGTGAGCCGAGAATGAACTGGAATCGATTTAAGATAATATTTCAAGAGAAGTATATGCCTAGGGCGGTGAAAACCGCTAAGTGCTCGGAGTTCGAGCAGCTGAAGCAAAAAGGGACAATGACAGTAGCTGATTATGAGGCTGCCTTTACAAATTTGGCAGAATACGCACCGCATTTGGTTGTGACAGATGAATTAAAGGCAAGAAGGTTCGAGGAGGGACTAAGGCATGATATTCGGAGGGTAGTGCGACCTTTTCTGTTGCCCAGTTACGCTGATGTTCTGGATAGAGCACTCATGGTGGAGCAGGATGTGGACGAGACCAGAAGGTATCAAGATAGCAAACGACGACAAATTGTGCAGGGTAATACTTCTGGGGGTCAAAAACGTCAGTTTACTGGTGGTTGGAAGAAAGACGGAGGCAATCAGCCAAGGTCTGTACCGAGGTGTGCAATCTGTGGGAAAGAGCATGCCGGGGAGTGTTGGAGGAAGGAAGGGTCAGGGCGATGTTTTAATTGTGGTCAAACAGGGCATATGAGGAGAGATTGCCCTAAGTTTAAGACTGGGGCGAATACTGTACCCGTTGGAAATCAGGGGGGACGAAATCGAGGACAAGAGTATGTACGAAACACGGGGGCAGGTCCCAGTAACTTTAACAACCGTCAGGGGGGACAAAAGAATCAGAATGCAGGAGGTCAGAGACAGGGAAAGGCTTTTGCAGTAGTACCGGGTGATACCAGGAACAATGAAAGCGTGGTAGCAGGTAATATAACTTTGTGCTCATATCCTGCTTATGCTTTATTTGACTCTGGTTCATCGCATACTTTTGTGTCGAAAACTTTTGCGGGTAAGTTCGATAGGAGAGATGAACCATTGGGTTATGAATTGTTGGTGACTCAACCCCTAAGTAGAGGCGTGATATGTTCCACGATATATCGAGACTGTGATGTTCGGTTTGGTGACGTGGAAATGAGTATGGATTTGATTCCATTGGACATGGGACATTTCGATCTGATCATCGGAATGGACTGGTTATCCAAGTGTGGGGCAAGTATTGATTGCGCTCATAAACGAGTGACATTCAAGAAACATGTCGAGGATATTGAGTTCAAAGGAGAAGGGGTTATGACTCCCCCATGTTTTATATCAGTGGCGCGAGCCCGTCGACTTTTGCAAAAAGGTTGTCGTGGCTACTTATGTAGTGTATCGATATTGGAAGTAGGTGAAAAGTCAGTGAAAGATATTCCAGTAGTGCGGGAATTTCCTGAGGTGTTTCCCGAGGACTTGCCTGGTATTCCTGTTACAAGGGAGATAGACTTTGTTATAGATGTTGTACCTGGAACCCAACCCATATCTAAGTCACCGTATCGAATGGCTCCAGCAGAGTTGAAGGAGTTGAAAACTCAACTTCAGGAGTTATTGGATAAGGGGTTTATTCGATCTAGTTCATCTCCATGGGGCGCACCAGTACTATTTGTAAAAAAGAAAGATGGAACAATGCGGTTGTGTATTGACTATCGAGAATTAAATAAGATCACTATCAAGAACAAGTATCCTTTACCTAGGATTGACGATCTGTTTGATCAGTTACAAGGGGCGAAGATATTCTCGAAGATTGACTTGCGATCTGGTTATCATCAACTTAAGGTAAGACCGGAAGATATTGAGAAGACTGCGTTTCGAACTCGGTATGGCCATTATGAGTTCTTGGTAATGCCATTTGGAGTTACGAATGCACCTGCTGCATTTATGGATCTTATGAATCGAGTTTTTAAGGAGTACTTAGATGAGTTCGTCATTGTCTTTATTGATGATATTTTGATTTATTCGAGGGACGAACAACAGCATGAAGAGCATCTTCGAATAGTACTACAAACATTGAAGGACCAAAAGTTGTATGCCAAATTCAAGAAGTGTGAATTTTGGCTAAAAAGTGTAGCGTTTTTGGGTCATGTTATCACTGAAGAGGGAATCGCAGTTGATAATCAGAAGATCGAGGCAGTTGTAAATTGGCCTAGACCGACGACGGTGACCGAGGTTAGAAGTTTTCTCGGGCTGGCTGGTTATTACCGAAGGTTTGTTCAAGACTTCTCCAAGATAGCAGTACCGTTAACTGAGTTGACAAGAAAAAGAGAGGCTTTTGTGTGGACAGTAGAAAGGGAGGATTGTTTCCAGGAGTTGAAGAGAAAGCTAACGACGGCACCAATTCTTACTTTACCGGAGGGACTAGAAGGCTTTGCTATCTATAGTGATGCCTCACACCAAGGACTTGGGTGTGTTCTGATGCAGCATGGTAAAGTAGTAGCCTATGCGTCAAGACAACTTAAACCACATGAGAAGAACTATCCAACGCATGACTTAGAGTTGGAAGCTTTGGTATTCGCTTTGAAGATTTGGCGGCACTATTTGTATGGTGTGACGTGTGACGTTTACACTGATCATCAGAGTTTGAAGTACATTTATACTCAAAAGGATTTGAATTTGAGACAACGTAGGTGGCTGGAGTTGATGAAGGATTATGATATCAACATCCAGTATCATCCAGGAAAAGCAAATGTGGTAGCGGATGCGTTAAGTCGAAAGACAAAAAGTGAGCTAAATGGCTTATTGGTGGAATGCCAATGGTTGACTAAGGAACAAGGCGGGATTTGTTCAATGGTAGTCGCTGAACCTGCCATTTTGGAGGAGATAAAAGTAAAGCAGTTGGAGGATCCCAAGTTAAAGAAAATTTATGAACAGTCTTTGGTTAATGTTAACTCTGAGTTTAGTATGGTGAACGGACTGTTTAAATTCCGGAATCGGATATGTATACCCAAGGATGAGGAACTTAGACGGAGGATTTTGGACGAAGGCCACAGAACAAGGTTGGCTATTCATCCCGGAATGATGAAAATGTACCAAGACTTAAAGAAAACCTATTGGTGGATGGGGATGAAGAAGGACGTTGTTGACTATGTTAGTCGTTGTCTTCAGTGTCAACAAATCAAAGCTATACGACAGAAACCAGCAGGGTTACTTCAACCTTTGCCTATATCCAAGTGGAAATGGGAGGACATTACAATGGACTACGTTTTAGGATTTCCCCGGACAGTGAAAGGAAATAATTCAATTTGGGTGATCGTTGATCGTTTGACTAAGTCAGCGCACTTCTTGGCAATTAAAAATACTTATTCAATGGACCAGATGGCTAGTCTCTATGTGAGGGAGATTATAAGGTTACATGGTGCACCAGTTTCGATTACGTCAGACAGAGATACGAGGTTTGTCTCTAGATTTTGGCAATCGTTGCAAAAGGCTATGGGTACTAAATTGAATTTTAGTACAGCCTTCCATCCTCAGACGGATGGACAATCTGAGAGGACTATTCAAATACTAGAAGATCTGTTACGAGCTTGTGCACTAGAGTTCCAGGGAAGTTGGGAGGAACATCTACCGCTGGCAGAATTTACTTATAACAACAGTTTTCAGGCTAGTATCGGTATGGCACCATTCGAGGCTCTATATGGAAGGATGTGTAGATCGCCGTCGTGTTGGACAACAATAGGAGAAGTGGAACTTACAGGACCTGAAATAGTACAAGAAACGACAGAAAAGGTTAAGTTAATTCAGGACAGGCTTAAGGTAGCCCAGGATCGTCAGAAAAGTTATGCAGATGCGAACCGACGTGAACTTGAGTTTCAGGAGGGTGAATTAGTTTTCTTAAAAGTTTCACCAATGAAAGGAGTAGTACGGTTTGGGAAGAGGGGAAAACTTAATCCCCGATATATTGGACCGTTTGAGATTGTTGAGAGAGTTGGCCCAGTAGCGTATCGGTTAATTTTGACACCTGAACTAGCCAATGTGCATGATGTCTTCCATGTATCCATGCTTAGGAAGTATATATCAGATCCAAATCATGTACTAGAGCAACCACCGATTGAATTGGAGAAAAATCTGCGATATGAAGAACGACCGGTGAGAATTTTGGACACCCGTGTCAAACAGTTGAGAAATAAGGATATCCCATTAGTTAAAGTCTGGTGGGAAAATCAGACGACTGGAGAAGCCACATGGGAAAAGGAGACGGATATGCGTCAGAAGTATCCGGAGATATTCGAGTAAGGTACGATCTGCGTAGAATTATTGTTTTTGTTAGTATTGATCTTCTTACTAGTTAATTGTTCAGAATAACAACACCTAAGTTTGGCGGTCCAAACTTCTTAAGGTGGGGAGGATGTGAGACCCCGACCCGAAATAAAGAAAATAAAAAGGAAAAAAAAAAAAATATATATATATATATATATATATATATATATAATTGGTAAATTTGAAAATTCGGTCGAATTAATTCCGAAATATGTTAGAACGTGTTTTAATTCCGGAACTTGATTGGGCGTAGTTAAATAACGGGTGATTTTAAAAAAAAAAGGAGAATTATATGTTTTTGTAGAATTGGGGTGAGTTAATACACCATATAAATATTTGTTTCCTAAGGGGCTGGATATTTTGGACGTGGATAGAGGTGAACTATGGTTAGTCATCAATAGCTTCTTTTAATTAGTTGACACCAAGCAGCTTGTTTCCACCTCAAGCTTCCTCAGGAGTCTTTATAAAAATATGTCTAGTGCTCTCTCCCGGCCTCCTTTTTCATTTAGTTCAGGCGTGAGTTTAGTGAGAGAGAGAGAGAGAGAGAGAGAGAGAGAGAGAGAGAGGAGAAGAAGAAGAAGAAGAAGAAGAAGAAGAAGCCATTGAAGAAGTACCTCAGTTTTGGGTATATTTCCTTGCTTCTCTTAGTTTAATGGTTTATATAGTAATATAAACATGGAATGAACTAGTCTAGACTTTAGATATTGATTATAGAAGTGTATAATGAAAAACAGAGGTGTTAGTTGAGGTATTAGAGAGAAGCCATGGCTGAATTTGGAGTTCTGCACTTCTGGACCAGTGCCTATAACTACCGGTAGTTCGGGGTCTATTACCGGTAGTTTGGGGCACTGACTTTTCTTCAGGTGGATCCTTGCCTTCTATTACCGGTAGTTCGGGGCTTATTACCGGTAGTTTGGGGCACTGACTTTTCTTCAGGTGGATCCTTGCCTTCTATTACCGGTAGTTTGGGGCAGTTATTACCGGTAGTTTGGGTATTCATTACCGGTAGTCTGGGATTTATTACCGATAAAATATTAGGATTTTTATTAATATCATTGACCGTTAAACATCGATATTAAATAAGATATCATTAATTTATTGTAGGAGATTGACAAGATAGTTAATTACTCAAACAAGACAGAAGGTGAGTTCAAATATGACTTGTTACGTGTATAATTTTAAAAGCATGAAAGCATGAAATATTTCAATGTTATATGTTGTTTTAAGCATGAAAATGCCATGCTAGATCATATTGAATTGTTCATACTGAGACCATGCATTAATTAAGAAAACATTGATTAATACGTTGAAAAATGGTTCAAACGGTACCCCGACCGCTAGGGGATTAGAATATAGCGAGAGGTGTGAAACAAGGTTGTTAACCACGGCCAATGTGGTTTATGGATGACGTCATTCCACGTATGCGATGATGCATAAGGGGGTAGCTCCCACCTACGAACAATTGGCAACCGTTTAAAATGAACTAAATGAGATAAGCTTGAACAAAGTCCTAGGCTTGACCTTTTGGACTATGCTGTTAATTATGTTTATCAAGATCATTATGTTACATGCATTGTGCATATGGATAACATGGCAAATACGTAGAATTTCATATTTGAATTCACACTAGCGTTGTGCTAATGATGTTGTTAAACAACATACCAGGTTCTGAGGAGGCGAGCCATGGATAGTAGAGAGATAAAGGACTCTTGGTTGTATATATTGCATAAATAGTATGTTTTATTTTGTTTGATCGCTAGGACTTGTTCGGCCACCTGTTAGGCTGATATTTTTGAGGACGATGTTATAGAATATCTGTATGCTCAGTTTAACACGTACACTTCCCTGGTGTTTGTTTTGAGGTTGTAAATACACGTTTCCATTTACTCTGATTAGTTTTGGCTTAGATTTTTGCGTGGCAGATTGGAGATCCTTAACTGTGTTTGTTATAGGCCTTAACGGGATTAGCTCGTTGGCCGGTCACTAATCTATTCCAAATTGGAACGGGTCGTGACAACCTACTACTAGCATGTATACAATATGTCAAAGTATGCTCTTGCTAGGGATGATAATCTCATCTAATTCGTCCAGCCCCGCTTCAGTCCCTGCCCCGAATGGATCAGAAAATTTGAGATTTTTTGGGAATCGGATTAGATTCGGGGATAGATATTAAAAAAGATCAGGGAACGGATAAAATGTAGGTCTGTGTATCCCCGTTCTGATCCCCGTCTCCGTCCCCGTCCCACCCCACCCCGCCCGCCCCACCTCGTGAATGTTAAAACCTTAGTTTAATATTTGTTAGGGTTTGTAAGAATGGAGAGAATAAAATGATGTTTTCGAATTGATGGAAAAATACAACAAGTCAATAATGTTCTTGAATGATTCTTTTTGTTGTTGTTATGAATCAAAACTTATGAAAAGAATATTGTATTAAGTTTAACTCTACATTTTAATTAGTTATTGTTATTATTTTTTAATATTTTAGAAGACTTTTACTTAAGAGTATGCATGTTTATTTATATTCTCTTTTGTTGTGTTTTTTTTATAAATAAAAGTCATTTCAAAATTTTGATAATACCTAATTTAATTTTTTTTAAATTAGAAAAATTAGTTTTTTTTCATTTCCAAATATCTGTTCCCCATTCAGAGATCTCCATTTCCCATTTGTGACGGGGGTGGAGGGCAAAAACAGTCCCCATTCGGAGATTGGGGCGGGGATGGGGATCAGATATAGATTCAGGGATCGGAGGCAGGGATAGCAATATCTGCCATCGATCCACCCCGTTGCCATCTCTGGCTCCTACTATAAACTGCGCAACATGTCCTCCCATTCTAGGATTACTAATTATAACTCTGATGGGTCATCGTCCTTTAAGTTTTTCTCTCAATCCTTGTTGAGGTAAATATCGACCTGACTAGTGGAGGTGCAACTAGGTTGAGTAGTGTGACGTCATACTCTTAGGTGAGCAGGATTTGTAAGAACGTCTGACTTGCCTTGGTTCCTGTTTGAGGGCAAATATAGACTGATTCATTTTGTTAAAGTTAAGAGATGTGGTTGTATTCTCAGTACAATTTTGCAGCCGCCGTTTACACCAATATTCGTTCCTCGTACAGTAGGTGATATGTGAAGTCTTTCTCTACTCTTTTATGGTGTGTATAACGGCTTCCTTGACTTCGTACTTCAGTTGACCTTTCAAAATGATCTGGGCAAGGCAGTAGTTGTTCTACGAGTCAAAACTAAATTCTAACAGAGACATTCTATATTTAAAGTATCAAGATTTTATTATTTTGATAAAAATAGTAGATGGTAGTAATTATGATGTTATCTACTCGAGTTGTGCTCTCGAAACCTGATGCTATCCAATAACCCAAGGTTGAGAGATGGTGAATCTAAGCTCTGATACCATGTTGTAATGCCCCAATTTTCGAACATGTTAATAAAAGAATCTTTGAGATTTTAAAATATTTATCATTTCGTAAATAAAGAGGAAATTACAAATTTGTTTGATACATTCTCTAGGATAGGAAAATAAACTTAGCAAAAGTAGAATACGTTTCGAAAAGTGAAGAATACAAAACATTTACCCTATGTATCTAAGACTTGAAACAATCTTCATCTACGGCGATGTTGTTAACCAGATATTGCAAGTTTATTCCATCGTGTTTTGTACCTAGCATGAAAGGCTGCAAAGAAATACAAACTATGAGCCATGAGACTCAATAAGTTACCATATCCTTAAATCCTCTTTTTAATGCTTACGCCAATATGGTAAGATGACATGATATGCATAGTTTATACGTACATAGTAACATGCAAATATGAGATTAAAGTAAAATAAAATACAGTGATGTAATAGTCTATGTCCAATGATGAATTCTCAAGTGTTTTCTATCAACTTGAAACCCAGGTGTTGTCCATCTAATCAAATCCCAAGTATCATCAAAGTCCTAGATGTTTATCAAATCCCCAGATGTTATCCATAAGTTCTCGACTTTCAAATCCAAAATCACAATCATAATTGCATGTTATGTCAATCAAATATTTCCATTATGGTGTTTTTGTTTGATAACGTTCTCAACCATTATGCCAACCGTGTTTCCGATCACTTCGCTCCCAATCGTTGATTCCCACAAGTCTCGTCTTACCGTTGTGCTCTCAAACAATATGCTTTCTCATGCATTGTGCCTACACTAAAATATTTCATAAATACCCTTCCCACAAGCGACAAGACTTTATGAGAAAAAGGACACGATCATATGCTAACAAACATACTCGGCTTGGGTTAATCATGACATGGCTCTACAATGAAGGAACCAAGGAAGAAGAAGGGAAAGCGTACCTGAAACAAAGATCCGACAATGCTCGAAAAACTTCAAGGAGATGGGGTGCTCGAAAACTTTGGAGAGAAAGGAAGCTTCGTGGGACGAATGAGTACTGAGAGACAAAGTGCAAGTGTTCAAATTCAAGCCAAGTTTAGGGTTTCAAGAGTTGCCAAAAAGGAGAAAAGCCCTCAATCCCGACAGTTCAACATGCAAGAAAATGGAAGATTGAGATCTTAACACGTGCATGCCACTAGGAAACCTATCCCAACCATTTGGTGTTGAGCAGCGGGGGCTATCAGGATTTTTACACATAGCTAGATGTTAAAACATGTAGTGCCGTTTAATGGAATAATGACGCCTATCGTAATCCAACAACAAGATTGGCAGATGAGGAGACGGGCAATAAATGCAAAAGTAACTGTCACTTCTCGGCAGAAAAAATAATTCCTTGCATTTGAGCTCACGCTCAGAATATGGAATGTGGGACAACTGATGAGCCTAGATTGGCTCGGCTTGATAATAGGTTACTCGGCATTCAGTTACTTTTATTTTTCGCCCATTACTCCATTGCTCACTGATAGCCCACTCACATGAATGACCACTCAACTACTAAACACATGCCTAAACAGTCAATTGATGTTCATCTGATCGGACAAAGTTCATTGCATTCAAATAGGATCCGTTCGGCTCGACAAAAGGGAACTAATCACAAAACTCACTCATCAAGATCCCGCAATCAGCGTCCTTGAGTGCTCAAAATCTCGGACATGGAACACTCATTCAATAACCAGCTCCTCCCTGTATGAAAAGGAGAGCACGGCCGGTGATAGCAAACCTACCTAGAATCTGTCTATTCTCCACCCTATTTGATGGGTCACAAGGCCAAGAATCAGATATGTTTTCACAATCACAACTCGTACTTTTTCAGCACACACTCTCGATTCAATATTAGTTTGATCATTGGGGGTTCTTGGCCAAAAAATCACCTCAATCTTAGAACTTGTATGCAGAAACTAACGCAAGAGTATTATACCATCAATCCAGTTTTCAGCATCATCAGTAACTATTTCTTCTTATCATCATGCACACAAATCACGTTATAACCCATTTTTATTTTTTGTATATTTTATTTGTCAAAAATTGGAATAAAATATTTTGAAACATGTAAAAAATATTCAAAAGTTATTATTTTGAATAAAGTTTAACTTAAATATACATTGTGTGTGCTTCACCTTTAGTTAAATTAAAATACATTAGAATTAGTGTCATATGTTTCAATTTCATTTTTTATTTACTTCAATCAAATTCAAAACTAAATCGGTTTCAATGTCCTTAAAAAAATTCAAAATCATATTGAACCAATTGTTCAAAAAAATCAAACCGAATAAATTGTTGCAGCCAAATTTTTCGATAGCTTTTCCTTTTTTCGGTTTTTATTTCACCCCAACTTGTAACTACGAAAGAGAATCTCACTTGCACTTCACCGACCGGAACAAACACCGAGCATGAATCCTTTACCTAATCCTCAATCCCTCTCTCTCCTCCCCACCACCTCGGCCGCCGTCGCCTCCACCGCCACCTTTCACAATCCCCTGCTTTTATCTCACTCCGGCCCCAGACTTCCCCGCGCCTTCACCACCTCCACAACCACCACCTATCGATGCTTCCACCGCCTCTCTGGACCTCGCATTTCATTAGTCGCCACCAACAGCGCCAGCTTGACGGCCAATCCGGTACATCACCTTATTCATTTTCAATTTACCAGTATCTACATGAGTTAGTTGAGTAACTTTTGCTAAGCCGTGTTGCCTATCAAATTGTTTCACCCATTCAGCAGCGAATTGAGTGTGTTCTTCTAGTTTACTGTGCTGAGTATTGAAATTCATATTATGCTCTGGACCTATCAGTGGTCTTTATTTATACACCTTCTTAGGCTGCATTGCAGTGCTCTATTACAATCTGTTACCAATAGCTCTGTGAATGATCTCTATAAGTAACTATTGAGCTTAACCATAAACCCAAAAATAGCTCTTGAGCGTAAGCACAGGTGCTTGAGTCACGCCAGGTGAACTATTTGAAGTTTGCTGGGAATATTGCTGCTGCTGCTGTGATATGTGGGTAACCGGATGATATTCTCAATTTTAAGGGGGAGCCATCCTTGAGCGCTAATGTCAATCACCAACCTTATATAATTTGAGGGATAATCTCTGAAATATTATGGTGTTACGCATTAAAATGTTGTAACTCGAACTTACTCAATTTTTACAGAAGGGAGCTAGTTTTGGTTGTTTGTATTACAAACTCGTGAATGTTGCCTGTGCCGTTTAATGGAAGGTTAAGTGGTCTTTGTTCAGCAATTACTTTAGTCATTTGGACATTTTGGTGATTATACCTTGCAACGTAATTACAATGCCAAGATGTATCACTTTTAAGGGTAAATTACAGTTATTAATCAGCTTTGTATTTTCGTTTTAGGGGCCTCACATGTACCCATCTAAATTCATCTTAGGTCTTATTGGCAGCTGAAAACTTGACATCAGAAGACCCGAAAGGTGCATGACAATGAAAGTGCTCTAATGAGTGTTTTCATTAGATTAAATTGCCTTGCAGTCATTGGCGCGCCGAGACTCCAGGTTAATGGGGTCTGTTGTGAAACAAATGGTAAACCAATCTATAAAAACAATAGAAATTTTAGAACGTCAGTGTCTTGGCATCCCACTTACCTTGACTTGGCTCTGCCCTTGGACATTGTACTAAAAGTTGGCCTAGGCGGTAGTAATCCGACTAGTTTGCGTGTAGACGCAAGGTGGTGATGGTTTGACGCCATGACTTTATGTTTTAGGCGTACATCAGGCATTTTGACATTAGTTGGCACTCAGCAATTAGGTGACAACTAGTCGGCTATCCCTAAATCAGCGACTTGATGTAGTAAATTTCTAAAAAACAATCCAGCTTAAACTAGTATTATCTAAATCGATTGTGGGGTTTTATGTCAAAGTTTGTTACTTTCATCTGGTGTTTTGAACTTTGTTTTGACTTGTTATTTCTTACCACTTAATTTTTAGTTGTTATTTTAGCCTTAATTCATTTTAGTGCCTAGAGATTTTTAGAACATTGCCCTTAGTTCAAATACATTGGGAATCTTGGAACAAAATGCATTGACTTTCAATAGGTAATTTGATACACTACATACCACTCATGTTAAACGATGCATGCTCATGAAAGAGACTATTAAGCATTGCTCAAAAAGAGTTACAAGATAGCTAAACGCTGAGACCTTTTTGTGACAAGTTATTACTAGTTTTGAGGTGGTTTTTGTACATAGAGGTCTTGGAGCATTAAAGTCTTGGTAGAACAAATATATGCATCTGCTCTTGAAGTTCATGGTATAATTTCTCTCACTTAGAATTTGTCATGTTGCCTATGGGTTAAATGAGTCATACCACCTTACGGACATGGTAGGTTTGACTGGAATAAGCAAATGGAAGGTGCATAACATAGTGGAGATGTATCTAAATATATGTGTGAAAATCCTATGATTCAGGATTCAGTTAGTGGTATATTCACAATTGACTCAAGATCGATTGTAATCTTATAAGCACGAATGCAGACACGACACGACACGACACGAACACTCGAACACATTATTTTTCTAGAATTAAGATACGACCTTGTAGATGATACGTTGAGTATAAATTTTATTTACATAATAGTTGTAATTTCATGATTCATATAAAAGTCAAAAACCTTAAAAGACGTAAACGATATTAATATCACAATGAGAGTTGATAAATAAGTAGTCGTGCAACATTTCATGGAAATTTTGACTTGGGTCCTAGTTTTAAAAAATTACTTTTTGACCTCCTAATGTGTGCGGGGCAGGCCTTAAAGCGTGTTCAAACATGTCCTAGCATGTGCCTAGTTTGTCTGACTAAGAAATATAATAGAGAGTTTGGATAAATAATTGGGCGTGTTCGAAAGGAGCCACACATGTCCACGGCATGTTGTGTCGTTTCTTTGCTTCCTAGATCATAATCTAATATGTGAATCTAATTTGGGATAATTGAGTGATAATTATTGCAATTGATAATTGGTTCTTGTTGAATGGTGGAATAAAATTGTTATTCTTCTCCCTTTAGGAGGATCAATATATAGAACAAATTACAAGCCTAATAAAGGAAATATAAATCAATTACCTATATACAATCCTAAATTAACTTCCTAATCAAATCCCTAAGATTACGTACAATCAAATCCCTAAGATTACATACAATCAAATCCCAATACAATCAACACTCCCCTTAAGCTGGAGAGTATATATCATGTACTCCCAGCTTGCTACAAATAGAATCAATGGAAACCTTTGGGAGAGCTTTGGTGAAGATATCTGCAAGTTGAGAACCAGAAGGAACAAAAGGTGTAGAGATTTCCTTTGGCTCAACTTTAGATCGAACAAAGTGACAATCGACCTCAATGTGTTTAGTTCTTTCATGAAAGACTGGATAATTGGCTATACGAATAGCAGCTTGATTATCACAATAGAGAGGAGTAAGACCCTCTATTGGAATCCTAAATTCCTATAGAATTGTGCGTAATCAAGTTAGCTCACAAGTAGTATGAGCCATTGCTCGATACTCTACCTCAGCACTAGAACGGGTTATAACCGACTGTTTCTTACTTTTCCATGTCACAAGATTACCTCCGATAAAGGTACAATAGCCAGTGGTAGATGGACGATCCGTAAGAGAACCTGCCCAATCAGCATCTGTATATCCTTCAATAAGTAGATGTCCTGATGATCGATAGATAAGGCCACATCCTGGAGCATTTTTAAGATGCTTCAAGATACGAACGGCTGCCTCCATATGGGAAGCGCGAGGATGGGTCAAGAATTGGCTGACCAACACTAATTGCATAGGAGATATCTGGTCGAGTAATTGTGAGATAAATAAGTTTGCCCACAAGTCTACGATATATCTCAGGATCATCAATCAATTCACCATTTTCAGGCATCAATTTTAGATTAGTTTCCATAGGAGTAGCTATAGGTTTAGAACCAAGATAGCCAATATCTCTTAGGAGGTTAAGAGTGTACTTCCTTTGCGATAAACTGATGCCTGCTTTGGATCGAGCGATCTCAATGCCAAGAAAATATCGAAGTTTTCCCAAATCTTTACTATGAAAGCTAGAACAAAAATGACGAATCAAAGTTTGAATCCCAATACTATCACTGCCATTGATGACAATATCATCCACATAGACCACGAGAATCACAATACCATTGTTAGTCTTCTTAAAGAACACTGAGTGATCAGCCTGACTCCGAGTTATGCCATGAGAAATAACGGAGTTGCTGAACTTACTAAACCAAGCTCGGGGAGACTGTTTGAGGCCATATATAGATTTGTGAAGATGGCACACACACTCCTCCGTGGACTCAAAACCGGGCGGTTGAGCCATATAGACAATTTCAGACAAGTCCTCATGTAGAAAAGCATTCTTGACATCAAGTTGGTGGAGCGGCCAATTAAGATTTGCAACGAGAGAGATAATAATCCGAACCGAAGTCAGCTTGGCAACCGGGGAGAAAGTCTCAGTATAATCAAGACCATAGGTCTGAGTGAAACCTTTAGCCACAAGACGAGCTTTGAAGCAATCAGCAGTGCCATCAGGATTTTGTTTGACAGTGAAAACTCACCGACAACCAACAATATGAGCACCAAAGGGCTTGGGAACAAGATCCCAAGTATGATTCAACGCCAACGCAGTCATTTCTTCTTTCATAGCGGACTGCCATCCAAGATGAGATAGGGCGTCCTGATAAGACTTGGGAACAACAGAGGAGAGAGAGACAGAAAATGTTTGGAACGAAGGGGATAAACGATCGTATGAAACAAAGTGAGAAATAGGATGAGAAGTGCAAGTATGCTTCCTTTTCTCACAGCAATAGGGAGATCAAGGACAGAATCTTGTGAAAGTGGATCCGCAGACGAAAGTGGAGATGGTGAGGATGAATGAGAAGAGTCTGCAGGAGCAATAGTCTAAGGTGCAACAGAATAACGACGAACATAGACCTGGGTAATCGGGGGGGCGAGCTGGAGGAGAGGAGGGGGCAATCTCAGGAACACATGGGGGATGGACGAGATCAGAGAACAATGGGTCTTGTAGTTGGCCGCCATCTGCAGAATAATAAGGAACTGTCTCAAAGAACGTCACATCTGCACTAACAAAGTGCTTACGTAACGTAGGGCTATAACACCGGTACCCTTTCTGTGTTCTTGAATAACTGAGAAATATGCATTTATGAAAGCGAGGATCAAGTTTATCATGACCAGGTTGTAAGTTATGAACAAAAGAAACAAAACCAAAAATCTTTGGGGGAAGAGGAAAGGGATTTTTGTCAGGAAACATGACCTGAGAAGGAGATTTACCCTTCAAAATACGAGATGGCATTCTATTCAAAAGGTAACCAGCCGTAAGGACAACATCCCCCTAGAAGAATTTTGGAACATGCATTTCGATCATAAAAGCATGAGTAATGGCCAGGACAGGGCCATTCTTCCATTCAGCGACCCCATTTTGCTGGGGGTAGTAACACAAGAACTTTGGTGTATAATGCCTTTAGACTCGAAAAATTGTTGAAAATAGTTGGCAGTATATTTTTGAGCATTATCGGTGCGAAAAACGAGTATTTGGCATTAAATTGATTCAAAATTTTAGCATAAAATGATTGAAAAACCTTAAAGACTTGAGAATGGTCCTTAAGCACATATATCCAAGTTAGACGGGAAAAATCATCGATGAATGTGACAAAATATTGAGCGCCATATAAACTAGTGGTCCGAGATGGCCCCCAAATATCAGAATGAACAAGAGCAAAAGGTTGCGAACTAGGTGCGTCAGTACGAGAAGGGAAAGAAACTCGATGATGTTTACTAAGTTCACATGTTTCACAGTCAAATCTTGAGAAATTAGGTAGGATGGAACTAAGTGCCGAAGATTGGCATATGATGGGTGCCCAAGTCGACAGTGCCACTGATAGGAAGATGTGGTGGAATACATAGCAGATGAAACTGAGGGGTAAGACAGCTGAAGGTAGTAGAAACCATTCTTCTCATATCCCCCACCAATCAGCCTTTTTGTCTTTAGATCCTGAAATTCACATTGAGAGGGATAGAAAGTCACAAAACAATTAAAAGCTTGGCTGAGTTTGTAAATTGATAACAAGTTGAAAGGAAATTGTGGTAAATATAGAATAGAAGAAAAAGTAAGACCAGGAGTGCAATATGTGCCAATGGCACGAATAGGAGTTTTAGTTCTATTAGCAATTGTAACAAAGGAAAGAGACGAACGATAAGTGACATCAGAAAGGAGAGATAAATTACTTGTCATATGGTCAGATGCTCCAGAATCAAGAATCCAAGGGGTATGAGAAGAAAAATGAAGACGCATGTTACCTGATGAGACGAATTGAGTGGTGGAAGAAGAAGATGCATTGGGTTGTTGGGAAATTGAATCATACTCGGATTTGGAAATAGTAATCTAATTAGATTGCTTTCCCTTAAATGTAGCTTGATTGGCCCTGGTTGGCATGCCATAAAGTCTCCAAAAAAATTAACAGAATGATTAGTCTGACCACAATAAGTGCACCACTTGGTATTACGGAAACCACAACGAGTATCCTTGAATTCTATGGAGGTAGAAAAATAACTAAAAAAATCGAGACGAACAACACCAAAGAGTTGATAAAAAATATCTAAAAATAGCACCAATAAATAGTGTCGCGCCCGGAAATTTCCTTGCCCCCCTCGCGAATAATGAATTGTCGAATAGGGCTGAATAATTTCTTGACTTGTAATGCGACGTTCAATGAAAATTGTTTGACAGCTGGGACTTATTTAAAACTCAGAGTCGTCACTTGACATGAAATTCGGGTGTGTCAAGTCACCCTTTAATGCCATTTTCAAAGAAGATGTCCTTAGAAAAATAATTTAATTTTAACTCAGAAATACAATTCTGTTTATAAAATGACTCCTTTAAAAGAAATCTGGTCTTGAAAACAGAGATGGGTTCGGGGATTCACGGTTACGAGTTGGGAAGGTGTTAGGCACCCAACATCGCCCTTTCGGTACTTTATTTTCTCAATTAATTTCACTTTATTATCTTTGCCAAATTTGATAAATATCTAGTGATTGCTGTACAATTGGATCAAAAGTGAAAACGGGTGCGAGAATAGGACCCCGGCTTACGCAATTTAACTTTTGGTGGCAAAAATGTTGGAACAGACTTATGTTAAACTTTGACCGAAACATGATGTGCAAACTGGTATCTGCACGTCATGTTTCTATTCCCAGAGTGCCAGGTACCTTAAATCCCTGGTAGGAATTTTCAAGTTTAACAATGATCCGATTCCGTTTTATTAATGGATTACCATATTAACCTTTTTTGAAATTGCAATATGCTGTCTTGGCCTAAACCAAATTAGCTGCTATTGCATTTTCATATATTTCCCGCTGACTAACTACGTCACCAGCGTTAAAATTCAAGGTTAATTTGGTGCAAAGTGAAAATGCCATTCCGATAATCTTTCGAGAAAGTACGATACGTAAAATTAACATTACAGCGGCATGATTGTGAGGGCTTTCGATGGCTCTCGTCGGGAAACAATGGGAGAGATTGAATTACCTATCGAGATTGGACCAGTGACTCTTGCCATCCAGTTTCAAGTATTGAAAATCCCTTCGGTCTACAACTTCTTGTTAGGCCGGCCTTGGATCCACGTGACGGGAGGAGTTCCTTCAAGCCTCCACCAAAAAGTGAAGTTTCTGATTGATGACAGAGTGATTTCAGTCTTTGCTGAGCCTGAGTTTGCCATCTATGGTGAGCCAACCATACCTTTCATTGAGTCCCTGGAGCCTTCCAGTTATCAAACACTGGAGTATGTCACTACTATTCAGGGATCACCCGTTGACCCAGAAATTTCAGAAAATGGGAGGATGATTGCCCGATATTTTTACCATCATGACTATCAGTTAGCAAGAGGGTTGGGAAATTCTTCGCAAGGAGAGCAGGGGTTGAGAAGAATACCGACCCAGACTCACACCTTCGGCCTAGGGTATTAGCCTACCATTCAAGAACAAAAAGAGGCAGCAATGCAGAAGAGGAAATCCAGGAAGTATCCATGCCCAAGGGAGGTCAAAGCAATTCCACCCCTCAAAAAGAGTTTTGTGCTCGGGGAGGTGATGGAACCAGAGAAAGCCTCAGCAATCGCGCCGATTCCCAGTGTGGAATTCAGTCAGGTTCAGGAGCCTTTGGAGGGACTGGCAGACATGTTCTCCGAAATGAAAATATTGGTCATTGACGGGCCAGTACACGGGAATGGCGGTCAGAGCGCCATGGAATGATCAATCCGACCATGTATCCTGGCGAGAGGATTGCCAACTGGACCTCACAACGGGTCTGCAGAGCTCGCAAGTTTTGGTAAACTTGCTCGAGCAGTGTTTGATTATTGATCACTTTTTGAGTAGCGTGATTATTGTTGTCTTTATTTTCTTAGTCTAGTATCGGCTCTTTTTGGACTTGCAGCCATGTAATTGCTAGACAATTTTGAATGCCAATTAATAGGAGTATGTTTTCTTTTCATGAATGCTTCTTCTTCAAAAAATTTTAATACTTAAAAAATGTTTCCATTTCAGGGATCCTAAAATTCGCCATTTTGACCCAGATGATGTCACAAACTTAGCACAAGATGAATATGACTTAGACACGGAACTAGATTTTGAGCTTATGGGAATTGACCATGACGTATGCACGGGTGAAGAGGTACCTGAGGAGGTAAAACTCATGGCTGAACGCCACGATGGCCGACAAACTCCCAATATTGAGGAAACAGAAACCATTAACATGGGGACTGTGGATAAACCAAAAGAAGTTAAAATTGGGATAAAATTGGACAAGCGACAAAGGCTAGAGTTCATTGAGATACTCAAGGTGTACCAAGATGTGTTTGCTTGGTCCTATGAAGACATGCCGGGTCTAGATACATCCATAGTAGAGCATCGGCTACCTACCAATCCTTCTGTGGTACCAATAAAGCAAAAACTCAGACGTCTCAGACCTGAGTGGAGCTTAAAAGTCAAAGAAGAAGTGATGAAGCAGTTCAATGCAGGATTTCTACGAGTGGTCACTTACCCCGAATGGTTGGCTAACATTGTTCCCGTACCAAAGAAAGATGGAAAAGTCAGAATGTGTTTTGACTTTCGGGATTTAAATAAGGCCAGTCCAAAGGATGATTTTCCACTGCCCCATCTGGACATATTGGTGGATAATATGGCCGGACATGAAATGTTCTCGTTTATGGATGGGTTCTCTGGGTATAATCAGATCAAAATGGCTGAAGAAGATCAAGACAAGACAACATTCATTACCTCGTGGGGTGTGTATTGTTATCGCGTTATGCCATTTGGTCTGAGAAATACTGGGGCAACTTACCAGAAAGCCATGGTTGCCCTATTCCACGACATGATGCATAAGGAGGTCGAGGTATACGTGGACGACATGATTGTAAAGTCCCGACACCATGAAGGGCATTTGGTAAATCTACGCAAAGTTTTTGACCGG
Organism: Arctostaphylos glauca; assembly: GCA_019985065.2. Taxonomy (NCBI): domain Eukaryota; kingdom Viridiplantae; phylum Streptophyta; class Magnoliopsida; order Ericales; family Ericaceae; genus Arctostaphylos; species Arctostaphylos glauca. The sequence continues at coordinate 11,320,705 of JAHSPW020000014.1, forward strand.
TTACACAAGTACCAGTTGAGACTTAATCCTGCTAAGTGTGCCTTCGGAGTCACGTCGGGAAAGCTATTAGGGTTCATTGTGAGCCAGCGGGGCATAGAAATTGATTCAGCAAAGGTCAAAGCCATCCTTAATATGCCTCAACCCAAGGGGGAAAAGGAGATCCGATCATTCTTGGGGAAGCTAAATTTCATCAGCCGTTTTATCTCTCAAATGACACATGTGTGCGACCCTATCTTCCGGTTGCTTAGAAAGGACGCGTCCAAAGTATGGAACCCAGACTGCCAGAAGGCTTTCAGGGCAATCCAGGAATATTTGCTCAACCCACCAGTTCTGGTTCCCCCAGTCCTTGGTCGTCCTTTGATAATTTATCTCTCAATTCTTGAAAATTCTATGGGTTGCATGTTGGGCCAACAGCACGAAGAAACAAAGAAGGAACAGGCGATATATTATCTCAGTAAAAAAATTTTCCAGTATGAAGCCAACTATACCATGCTGGAAAAGACATGTTGTGCGTTAGCATGGGCAGCCCATCGCCTTCGGCATTATATGTTGGCCCACACCACTCATCTAACTTCGCGGATGAATCCATTGAAGTATATTTTTGAGAAGCCAACCCTTTCAGGTCGAATAGCGCGATGGCATATGATTCTGTCCGAATTTGATATCGTCTTCATTACACAAAAATCTGTCAAAGGAGCGGTCATAGCAGAGTATCTGGCCGAGAACCCATTAGAAGACGATGGGCCAATGAACCCTCTTTTCCCCGATGAAGGAGTCATGTTCTCAGAAGGAACAGGTGATGAAGAACCTACTGGTTGGAGGCTATTTTTCGATGGTGCTGCCAATAGAAGAGGAGCCGGAGTAGGGGCAGTTCTAATCTCTGAGGTCGGAACCCATTTGCCCGCTGCCGCTAAGCTGGTTTTTGAACATGATGCAATTATTACTAACAACATGGCGGAATATGAAGCATGTATCCTGGGGTTACGAATGGCCTTGGAGTATGAAATCCTAGAACTCACGGTTTATGGAGATTCAGACTTGATCATCCAGCAAAACAATGAGACATTGAAGACTAGGGATCCCAAACTGACCCCCTATAACCTGAAGGTAAAGGAGCTGAGAGGACTTTTCAAGAAAATCCAATTCATCCATGTACCAAGGACAGATAATTCATTCGCCGATGCATTGGCTACTCTGGCAGCCGCAATTCAGTTCGAAGAAGGGGAAATTCCTGCCATAGAGATTGAGTTGCGACATGAGCCAGCATACTGTTTGGCGCTCACTGGAGAATCAGATGGCCAACCTTCGTGTTATGATATTAAGAGGTATATGCAAGACGGAGTCTATCCTGAGGAGGCAATCTCCAATGACCGAAAAACCATCAGGAGGTTAGCCGCCCACTTCTTCCTCCGGGGGGAGATCCTATTTAAGCGATCCATGCATGGCCCGCTAAGATGCATCGATGCCGTGGCAGACGACGGTGTAATGAAAGAAACCCATGAAGGGGTGTGCGGGCCACACATGAGCGGGCGTACTCTGGCCAAGAAAATCCTCCGTACATGATACTATTGGATGACTATGAATGCCGATTGTATCAAATATGTAAAGCAATGTCATCTTTGCCAGATTCATAGCGATGTTTTAAGAGCCCCTCCCAAAGACCTACAAGTTATGACTGCTCCTTGGCCATTTTTTGCTTGGGGCATTGACGTCATCGGAACCATAGCGCCCAAAGCGTCGAATGGTCACCAATTTATTCTAGTAGCCATTGACTATTTTACAAAATGGGTAGAAGCTGCGACTTTTGCGCAAGTCACGGAACGGGTAATCACCCGGTTTATCAAGCATAATATCGTCTGCCAATATGGCCTTCCAGAGACTCTGATCACAGATAATGCTCAGAATCTGAATAGCACCCTCATGAATAGACTTTGCGCACAATTTAAAGTCAATCACCAGAATTCTACTATCTACCGACCACAGATGAATGGAGCAGTAGAAGCAGCCAATAAAAACATCAAGAGGATACTCAGAAAAATGGTTGAAACACATCGCGACTGGCATGACAAGTTGCCATTTGCATTGATGGCATACCGGACAACAGTGTGCACTTCTACTGGGGCAACCCCGTACTCGCTAGTCTATGGGAGCGAAGCAGTTCTCCCAGCAGAGATTCAGATTCCCTCTTTCAGAGTGCTGATGGAGACAGAGTTGGAAGATGCCGAGTGGATAAAAGAACGGTATGACCAGCTTTGCTTATTGGATGAAAAGAGAATGGCAGCAGTCTACCACTCGCAATGTTATCAGAAAAGGATTTCCAGATCATTCAACAAATTTGTCCGCCCACGAATGTTCAAAGAAGGAGATTTGGTACTGAAGCGTATTCTTCCAATTCAAAGTGAAGCTAAAGGAAAGTTCGCGGCAAATTATCAAGGCCCTTTCATAGTAACCAAAGTATTATCGGGAGGAGCTCTTATTCTATCAGAAATGGACGGGGAGACTTTTGATTTAAATAGAAATGATTAAGACAGAGTAAGACAGCACCAAATGATAAAAAAAGTCTCCCCGTCCATTTCGAGAGAGATGTCGGACGAGGAGCACCACTTCGAGTCGAAGGCCGACGCAGGGGCCTCAAAGACCTACCCTCAATAGGCTGGAACAATTCGTAAGAGCGGTTATATAGTCATCAAGAACAGGCCTTGCAAGGTTGTGGAGGTCTCCACATCAAAGACGGGCAAACATGGACATGCAAAATGCCACTTTGTGGCAATTGATATATTCAATGGCAAGAAGCTTGAAGATATCGTCCCTTCCCTCCATGTCAGCGTGAACTAACAGCATTATTTATGTACCCTAGCTATGAAATAATGGATTTTTGCCTTTTATTGATTTTACATGAAATAAAGAGAAATAGTTGTAACCGTTACGGGAAGATGGGAAAGGGATGAAAATGGAACGATATTACGGGAAATCGGGAAGGGGGAAAAGTTAGAAGTTAATCCCGACAGGGGCCGACGTAATCGAGCGATATGTCGGGTGTGTTGATAAAAGCTCAGAGAGATTACTGTAACTTCGTCTTTTTTTTTTTTTGGGGGGGGGGGGGGGTTATCAGTATTAAGTTTAGGCTTATAAAAGCAGATGTTCGCATCTCTAGTCCGCAATTCTAGAAAATTCTAGTCCGTTTCCTGAAATTTCTAGTCCGCACTTCTAGAATGTCAGAACGTTTTTATTTATCTTCTCTGTTTTTTTTATGGGAATATCAAAGTGGGCATCTGCATCTCTAGTCCGTAATTCTAGAGATTTCTAGTCCGTTTCTAGAAATTTCTAGTCCGCACTTCTAGAATGTCAGGATTTAGCCCGTCAGGTTTAGATCACGAAAGTCGGTGTTGGCCTATGCCAATGTACTTTTCGTGATTTAAACAGGAATCTCTCTGAGCTTTTATCAACACACCCAACATATCGCTCGATTGCGTCGGTCCCTGTCGGGATTCCCCCTTCCCGATTTCCCGTAATATCTTTCCATTTTCATCTCTTTCCCATCTCCCTGTAACGGTTACAACTATTTCTCTTTATTTCATGTAAAATCAATAAAAGGCAAAAATCCGTTATTTCATAGCTAGGGTACATGAATAATGCTGTTAGTTCACGCTGACACGTTATCCATGTCACCTGGTTAAAAATCCCGATAATCTCGGAATTCCGTAAACACACGGGTGACATAGGTAGCCCATACTAGTGTTTCGGAATGAAAATTTAACGGGCAATGCACGTTATCTTTTCACGACAAATTATCGTAATTGAAGTAACATTTATTAAGTTCTACAATTTGGACCATCAGTGTTTGTGTAGCCGTCGGGATGAAGAATTGCAGATAAATAAACCAGTTTAAGCAAATGTGTGTCTTGCCTAAAAACTGAGAAGCATGAGTAGCCGTTGCGCTGGCCATGTCTCCCGGTCTTGGGCTCTGACAATCTTAAAATAAAGTACGCCATGCAAATTAACAGTTTATATTAATTTTACGTATCGTACTTTCTCGAAAGATTATCGGAATGACATTTTCACTTTGCACCAAATTAACCTTGAATAACGCTGTTGACGTAGATAGTCAGCGGGAAATATATGAAAATGCAATAGCAGCTAATTTGGTTTAGGCCAAGACAGCATATTGCAATTTCAAAAAAGGTTAATATGGTAATTCATTAATAAAACGGAATCGGATTATTGTTAAACTTGAAAATTCCTACCAGGGATTTAAGGTACCTGACACTCTGAGAATAGAAACATGACGTGCAGATACCAGTTTGCACATCATGTTTCGGTCAAAGTTTAACATCCACCGGGAGCGGTTCTTCGGTATCCGAGGGTTGTTGTTCTGCAAAAGGGCAAGGACCGCACTGGGACTTCCCTGAACCATCGAGGATGGGTGGAATAGCTCCGGAATAGATGAGCGACCATCCAGATGTATAACAACTCTGCACCCCGACACAAGGGCATTGCTCTGACCACCATGGGCAAGCGTGAGACTGTGGTAGGTTTCTGCCAGCATGACGGGAATAATGGTCTGTCCTTGAATCACAGCAGTTACCAGGAAAGTGGCTCTCAGGTCAAGGAGGCCGTCCTGACGAGGGAAGAACATACCAGCCAAGAACACAAAAGCAAGGGCATACTGGCGCCATCGAGAGCCAGCTTGTCCACTAGAGAGGCGTATGAAGTTGGAGCCGGTGGGTCGAAAGTTCTCCAGGCTGCCGAAAACACTATATAAGAATATTACGGAGACAGTGGGGACATCGTCAACCTCTTCCATCTCCACTGAATTTCTTTTCAAACCGACCAGCTCGGCGAAAACAGCTCTTGGTGCCCGCCTGTTGACAAATTGCCCCGGGCTATGTAGGTCGGGTCTCATCTGCAGCATATGATGGTATTCCTCCAAAGTGGGAGTGAGTTCATTCACCCCGAAACGGAAGAGGTTCAGGGAGGAGACCCAAAATTGACTGATAACATCCAGAAAGCCATTGGGAATTACTAAGTCAAGAAGAACGATCAGGCCCCCGAAAACAATTTCGAATTCTGCCTGTTCCTCAGCAGAAAAGCTCAACCACCAGGATAACAGGAGAACTGCTAAGTCAGGGAGGAAAGGCATGCTGGCACAAGTAAATAAGAGATTCAGTATCACCCTTTTTATGAGAATTAACTTGTGATATGTATAAAGTGGCGTGCAAGCAGTGTAATAAAAAACAAGAATACAGCTCATACAGACGTTTAAAGCAAAAAGTACAGATATTATGAAAAGATCTCGAGTCAAGTCTTAAAATACATATTATGCTGAAATACATAAAAAGTAAAATAAACAAGTCATCTAGGGCATAATGCGGTTCTTGGGTTCTTGAAGACTAGGGGCTAGTATCTTCCTCCAGTGCAAACCATGCTAGTCTGCTGCGCTCATCGGCCCCGGGAGGATCGGTGGAAGGTTGAGACGGGCCCTGAAAAGCAACAATAAAGCAATGATCAAAACAAAAAAAGGGAGTGCAAATAATGATGCGATTAAATGAAAACAAAGGAGGAATAAGGATATACCTGCGAGGAGGATGCTCCAGTCCAAGGATCGGAGGGTGGAATGTCCATTTGGGGGTAATATGGGGGCACCTGTCGTTGTTGCTCCTGTTGAGCCCACGCTGCACGCTCTCTGTCAAAGTCCATTTGCATTCTATTTCTATCAGCGAGCAAGTCCTGGTACATCTGGCTTGAGATCACATCCTCATCAGTCACAGGTCGCCGATTGCGACGAGGACGTCTAACTCTAGTGGAGGGGATACCACTTTCGGAGTTAGGAGAAAGAAATCGCCCGATAGAGACAGATTGAAACCATGAAGAGTAATCCTCATTGGCATTGAGTAATCCGGAGGCAAATTGCGAGCATGGAAAATTCTGAAATCCCCGTCTCCCATAAGTGGAGGGCGGAGGAGCCATGGGGAATACGGTTTCTCCTATGGTTTGGCGCATGCAACGCTCACCCATAAAAAGCTCCCATGTATGAAAGGTGGAGACGGGAACCCGAAGCGAGGAGAGCTGGGGTTCCAGAGACAAATCTACTTGAAGCCACGGATTCGTCATGAAATTGTCAAACGGGCGCCAGTTGATTTGATCTGGGGTAATACTCTCCAGCCAAAGTCGCAACGACGGAAGACTCGGGAGGTCGGCCCGCCTTGAAGAAGGAGGCCTCCATCTGAGCGCCCTTGGGAATATGTTCTCATCATGGGTGGAAATGCCTATGGCAGTGGGTAGATGCTCAAAGGACCACCACAAGAGGAAGGGCCAAAACCCAAGTTGTGTGGTATTGGGGCTACTAGCCCTCCGACGCATAGCTTGGAGAAAGGCTCCGAAAGTAAATTGGCCCCAGTCGGGGCGAGCAGAGTCAGGAAAAGAGACCAGGTCAGCTTGGTCCAGGGTATACTTGGAAGAATTTTGACAAATAAAGCAAGAAACTAAAAGATAAAGTAGTAGTCGCCTACGCCGTTGAAAGAGGGTTTGTCCTGAACTTTCATTGGTATAAAAGCCGGGGGGTCCCGCCAAGCTAGAACCCAAGATACGCCCCTCACTTAAGTCGCCTTCAGTAAGGCCCAGTACTCGGAAGACAGTGTCAATATTTCCACCGTCATCCCGTATTTGGTCACCGCGTCCCATTCTGAGGCCAGTAATGGCTGTCCATTCAAGGGGAGTTACCCACAGCTCACAGTCTCCCAGATGTAAAGTATCGGTTTCACTAAACCAACGCTCGGCAAGGGCATTAACTAATGTGTGAGAAGTGCGAAAGGGAGGAATGGATAAGAATTCTTGGATCCAATACTTTACACTTCTCACACATTTTTATCCATTCCTCCCTTTCACATTTTGGATCCAAGAATTCTTATCCATTCCTCCCTTTCACATTTTGGAATAAAACAAATAACATTAATCCTATAGATTTTAATCATAAAGAAATCAATTTTTTTCGCTCTCTCTGGTTTATATATACATGGATAGTTGCGGTAAATCTGATATGATATTTGGTATATGATCGGTATTGGTACATACCGTACCAATAGAAAGACCGGTACTCAAGCCGATACGGTATTCAGAACTTTGCTTTTTGGTTTAAATTTTGGTGGCTTTCTTTCTATTTTGAATGACTTTTGAAAATTAATTTGTGCTAAATGATGTAGAATAATATCCCTCTGTAGATACCGTATCGGCTTGAGTAATATCTGTCTTTTCCAATTCTCTGTTTGCTAGCCTTCATTACAACGATTTTTCGTTGCAGCGATTTCTTTTTCAGTTCTCTATTTGCCAGCCTTCATTACAATGGTTTCTTTTTTAGTTCTGCGTTGCTACTCGCTAGCCTTCATCGCCGATTGTTTGATTGATCTACAGTGCCAAAAGAAACAAAGTCTTTGTTAAAGTCGTCTACTCGTGGATATCTTCACCCCAGGTTGAGGGGGAGTGTTGGAAATAATATCATTTCATATCTACAGAGGGATATTATCCTACATCTAATAGGATGTCATTCCATATCTATGTAGGGAAACAAATATTATTCTATATCTATATAGAATAATGTTATTTCCCTTCTTGTTTTATTTCCTTACATGTAATCTTTCTTTTCTTCGTCCGTCTCTCTATACATTAACATATAATACAATATTTTTCTTTCAACAATAATCTCGGTGACGACATTCCTATTGCCATCAGAAAAGGAACTAGGGGATGCACTAAATGTCCTTTATAACCTTTGTCGCGTGTTGTGTCATTTGAAAAGTTCTCACCATCTCATAAAGTTGAATGAGATCAAAAGTGGAAGCATTTAGAAAAGAAGGTCTAGGGCTATTGAACCATTGACTCACTTATGGCGTTGGAAAACAGAAAGGTCGAACTTTCTTTCAGAGCCTTCCTCTTGGGGAGCGAACCCCAGTTCTTATTAGCCTAAACTCTATACTCTGTCCAAGGCTTTATCTAATGAAAATTGAAAACAAGCTATGAATGTAGAGATGGAGGCTTTAGAAAATAATACGACTTGGGAGTTGGTGAGGTTGCGGGAAAAAAACCCCGTGGATGCAAGTGGGTTTACACTGTAAAATACAAAGCTGATGGGGCACTGGAAATGTACAAGTCGAGATTGGTGGCTTAAGGGTATACCCAAACATATGGAGTAGATTATCAGGAGACATTTGCTGTTGACAAGATGATCAGTGGGGTATTGTCCTTGGCAGCCAACCATACTTGGGACTTGTAGCAGTTCGATTATAATACGATTTAACACACAATGATATGTTAATATCTCTTACCATGTGAGATGTCATCTTACCTATTTGACTACACGATCATCATTTTAAGCGTAACTTCCATTGTTTTAAGCCTTTCTTTATCTGTAATAGATCTTGTGTATGTAAACGCATAAATGCATTTTTCTGTTCATTCTAAAGTTTATGAGACAGTCTTTACAATTCACTTGCACATAAAGACATTTTAGATTCACAATCCGGTTCACAATTTGACTTAGATTAATGTATATTTATGTACATGTAAAGATTGTGTTTCTACTGGACTATCTACATTAGATGAATGGTATAAATTTTTAGAATAAAGCTGATGCTGTCTCAAACTAATTATAAGGAGTTTTAAATGATGTGTTAGTGACAGGAACCTTATCATATTGGTTTACTTAGTATTTCATAAGACTACACGTTAATTCAATCATCAACATAGTAGGCATGTTTTCGAACTCTTGAACACTGGTACTTTTAGTCTTACCACATACTTTATATGGTCGCGACTCAGGTGTAATTGTCTTATTTGATGTGTCGTTTTGCAGCCAAGCGGTGGAGTACATACTGTGGGTGATTTCATGACCGGGAAAGATGATTTACATGTGGTAAAGCCTACAACAACTGTGGATGAAGGTATTTCTGGTGCTTTAGTTCTGTTTTGTAGAGTGGAGGCTTTTTTCTTTTCCTATCTAACATGCCTGACCTTGTGAAACCAGCTTTGGATATTATTGTAGAAAACAGAATAACTGGTTTCCCAGTGATTGACGATGACTGGAAATTGGTATGTCTATTTTGTTTCCTTATTTCTCTTGTAGTGCACTGCTAATCCAATAGCATATTTGCATTTTCTTTTAGTTGAATCTGAAATAGCAACATAGTGTTGAACTTTTTCTATTTTTTTGTCTTGTCCCACAACTTGATGATTCTAGCCACATGATGCCGAAACCATAAAATTTTGATGGGCGCGACCAACATGTTAGAACTCTGAACATAGGCAATGCTAAATTTCAAAGGACAGGAACACTAAAATGAACTTTATTTGTTTTTTAAAATCAACTTGGTTGATACCTTTGAATTTAGTAGGAAGTTGGACTTCGTAAGCCCGAAAGAAAAGCCATGCATGATAGCCCTTCATTATTGATGGTCAATAGCTGGTCCTTGGGTGCTTCTGAAGTTTGTCAACTTGAGGAAACTGAACTCACACGATATGTTAAATAAATTCATGGAAGTCGGGTAACTGAAGCATCAGAAGAGGTACTCAGTCATGGGTCTTCATCTTTGATGCTAGAAGCAAAATAGGGTACTATAAGTCTCATTCCAGGTACCGGTGGCATTTCAACATACCGTATTTCTTTAGTTTACATAGATGTATGAGGAGTTTCGAATGTCAAGACATACTCTTTGTAGCATTCTAATTAACGAGTTACACATCTGCGATGAGATTATATTTAGTTAGAATCAGTAATTAGAATCAGTTGTGTATATTCCTGTAACTAGAATCTATATTCTAGTGGTTAATATCCCTAATTTATAGGGATTTGGTCCCTGATTTATGGGGATTAGGTCTTAGGAGAGTTTGTTTTTATAGCCTAGTTTTTTCTTATATATTTTTGTACATTCTTTGGTTGGAAAGTAAGAGGTTTTCTATTTTTTGTCATGGTATCAGGACCATAATTAGGCTCCTGGTTTTTTCACCTTTTCATCTTTCATTGCTGATTTTTTAGTTTTTGTAGAACTCTGTTCTGCTCTGTTTCTTTGATCCCGAGACAGAGTATTTTTTCGCAAAAATCTCTGTTTTTTTTCCTGAAGGTTCCAGGTCTTCATTGCCTGAAACTCTTGCTGGTGGCCTTAATTGTTGTTCGTTCAAAACCCAATATTTTCTCTCTGCTTTTTGCTCGGCCTGCATTGCCCTTTTTTTTCCCGAACCAATTCTATTCCTATTATTTTTTATTCCTTCGTAAGCCCATAAATTTTTCTCTCTTCAATCTCAACTATGTCTGAAATTTCAAAATCCAATAATCCACCAAGTACCTACTGTAAGAAGCTGCGACACAACAGGGAGAGGTGCTGGAAACTCCATGGTCAGCCTCCAAATACTCAAAATACTTCTTGGATAGCAAAAAGTAATCAAAGAGGAGGGCAAGGACACACGCATTTGACCTCGGCACAATCAGGAGGAGGAGGAGAATTTTTTGAGGAGCAATCTGAGTTCAGTAGAGAAGAGATTGAGAAACTGAGATATTTTCTGGGGACATTAGAGAAACCTACGAGTAATGCAGATACTTGTTCCTTGTCTTTTTCTGGTAATTCTCAGCCATATGCACTTAATGTGTCAATCTCAAAAGGAACTTGGGTAGTGGATTCCGGGGCTATGGATCGTATGACCCACTCTTTTCACGGGTTT
>JAHSPW020000014.1:12716408-12816024 GCA_019985065.2 Arctostaphylos glauca
GTAGAAAATAAATCATGTAGGGCCACTAATTAAGTTAAATGTAATCAATCTTAATCATGTTCGGAATACTATAACTAACTAATTGTCTAAGCCTATATACTAACAGTAGCTATTACTTACACTCATAACCCAACCCATGACAACAAATACGCAAGCCAAACCTAGAATTCTAACAACAATTAAACTCCAAGACAAATGATAAAATAATGCTCCAAGGTAATGACCTGACATGTCAAGAGATCTAATGAGTGTACAACCCAATCACCCACATAAACAGCCATGCACGAGCTTCCCTTTCTCTTCCGCTCTCTCCACATCACACGCACAATATTAAGACCACTAAAATACTAAGATACATAAACAAGGCATCTCTATTTTTTATTTCCACTACTTCTCTTCCAAAACCCGACTGCCATTTACTCCATCCATGACGACACCGATTACTTTTTCCCACAAAATTCATCTCGGAACAAAATTGAGGAAAGGAAGAATGAATAGAGATCAAGAAGAACAGTACAAAAAACTTACCTCCGAAGAATCAACGAGAACCCAACAAATGTTGCGGCTACGGTTTTCTCTCTCTCTTAACGTTGGGAAGCCAAGATAACCCTAATAGCAGAAATCCCAATATTTTATACTAAACTCTAATACCCAAAAGCCCATGATCAATGTATCAATTTTATTGGGCCTTAAAAGCGGAAACCCTAATAGTCCTATATTAAACTATAACACCCAAAAATATATAATGAACCCAATACAATTATTTTAGCAAAATAAAACTTGTATTCTCAAAATTATAATCATCATGCTATTGATGAAAATAATTTAAATAAGGCATTCAATTGGGATTACAGACTATAAAAATTTATCATTAGCCCAATTACAAAATAATTTTCCAAACAATTTCATACCATAAAATGATAATCACGTCTCTGGTGCTTTTAATATACACAAAATAATTAATTAAGATCCAGACTACAAAATTTTAAAATTCTAAAATCTAAATTAAATATTAGGAAAAAGTTGGGACGTAACAGTTTCGTGGCTCTGATATCAACTTGAAAATCAGAGAATAATATTTTCATTCATAATAAATTTGTAATCTGTACATGTACATATTTATAGAGATAGAGATAGAGATAGAGATTAGGATACATAATCCTAATCCTAAACTAACTAGGATACATATCCTGAACTAACTAGGATACATAAGAATAAATTCCTAGAATCTCTCCTAGATTCTCGAGAATCATCCTTAACAGAATAATATCGCAACAATCACGTGATTCATATGATTTTGTAACAATTAGTGGGCTTGAATTCTTAATCCCATTCAACAAATTGAATGGACATGGAAATATATATCTTCAAATTCAGTCCGGTCGGCCTGACCAGCATAAGATACATACATACATATATATATATATATATATATATATATATATATATATATATTTGTTTGTTTATTCAGTATACTAGTGATTATAAAGTTTTAATTTTTTTTTTTAAAAGTAACTACGTTGTTCTAGTTTTTTTATTATTTCCTACTGCAAAGAAAAAAATATTTTATACATGGGTATTTTGGATTTCAAAAGCTTCTTCCAATGAGGAAATTACTGAAATTAAGAGGTTTTTTTGTTTTTTTTTTTAAACGAATGGATTATTTTTTAACAGGCTAGGATGTAGTCTTTTGTGAGAAGAAATCATTTTACTTGTAATAAAGTGGGGTGGATTTCGATTTCACACAAATATTTCTTATGCATCATAGTTCTATTAAATCCTTGACGTACGTTTGATTGACAAATTACTTTCAATAACAATTGTATGTTAAATTATCTTCATCAACCAAAACATCTCATTTACAATTTTCAAAATCATCTACAACAATGATAAGTGAAGAATATAGACGATTTGTTTAATTGTCCGAAACCATAAAAGAGAGATTAGACAGATAAAGTGCGATGAGAAGAATAATTGTGAAGAATGAAATCTACAAGGTTTGAAGGGGAGAGAAACACAAGATGGGTCAAAATTTGAAGAGTTATTTTTTTGTGTACTATAGAAACATTAATGTTGATATTATTTTTGCCATGGCTCCTTTCATGTTTTGATCATACCGGATTTTTTATTTACAAATGAAAACAATTTACTCTCAATTAAACAAGATCTTCCTTGCGTATTTTAATCAAATCGAGCATTTCATAATTCCATGAGAAGGAGAGAAGAGAAAGGGGCCAAAACTCGTGCATTTATTTTTCAGGGGTCATGGATTTGATTGACTGATTTTTTTTTTATTCTTGTCTTTTTGCTTCTTTTTTTTTTCCCGCTTTTTGACCTCCTCCTCCTTTTTTTTTTTTGAATCCCTGACTCTTCGAAATACAAGTATAAGATTAGAGAAATAAAAAAATATTTAATTGCTCGATCAAAATAACATCCCGGAATAAAATATTTGATTGGAACTAAATTGATACAAAACGAATATGGATCTTTGATTACAAAGACTTAATTGTTGGACAAATTACACATAATAATGTCTTACAACATCCGAATTAAGTAGTTGTGGGAGTGCTTTTTTGTCCTTTTCAAATTTCATGAGACCGAGCAGTGAGTCTTCTTCTTTTCTTTTGTCTCGTGCTCGTCACAAACTGAGCAAGGAAGACAAGTGATATCTCCTCGAAGGTCGAGATGGACCTACTTGGCAACTTTTACAAGTCAAGCTCACCAAGGATAGATGGGAAAAATTGCATATATATGCATGCTCTGCGTTGTAGATGAGGAACATCATCTGCCTAAAATGCATCAGGTGGGTGTAGGCATCAGTCTTCAGATCGTATTTCATGAACTTTGGGAGATTGAAATCCTAGGGTGGCTAAACCACGTCTACCCCCCTAGTAAACAGGGAGGAGACCAATTGCTGATGGATGACGTCAATGTTGGAACTTGTCAGCCAAGCCTCCTGCTTGGCTAGTCTCCTCCCCTTATTGTCAAGCTTGTCTCAAATATCTACCTCTCTACGTGCTAGCCGAGGGAAGCGCTCCTATCAGCTATGATGCCAATGGAAATGATCCCTCTGCCTTCTTCCCATGCGGTCTATCTAGGTCTCATAAGTTAGGGTTTTTCTTGATCCAGAACAGGGAGGAGACATTGAGTACAAGCTGTTGATCGAAGCTCCCCCAATCTTTGGTGGACGAAAACTCGCTGCTGACCCTGGCGCTCATCGCTTGAGCGTCGATTCAGAGCATCTGCGAGCACTTCGCCGACCATTGCCTCCATCGGATGTCCAGCCTTGTCCAAGTCTTTGATTTGCTCATTTGTCGGCTGCCTCTACTTATTCTCGTGCCCTCTCCTCTCTAGAGAGGAGTCCGATGCCGTCTCTTATGCTCCCTAGTCTATGAGGTCTCTCCATTCTGAAGGACCCGAATTGCCACCTTCAACTGCTCCATGTCTTCTCTAATGGTCTGGAGGAATTGATCTTTCTCAATAGGTCGAGCCTCTAGACGCTCAATGTATGACCGAGTGTGAAGCTCGACATGAGGATTAAAAGGTGAGATAATTGATTCTTTCGATCTATCTGTTGCCGCCGTCTTCGCTACTCAACTAGGGTTTACTGAAGGATGAACAACGAATTGTATTAGATGAGCAGTTGAGGGAGTTCCATTGTGGTCGCCAAAATGTGGAGCCTGAATCTCATTTACCGACTTCTCGTTGAGTTCTTTGGTCTGCCTTTGCTTTGCTGCAAAATAAGCAACCCTAAATTAGTGCCTATCAGTGTTGGGTTTTTAGTGGACACTCCGATATTTAAGTTAATTTTTCAGTAGGAAAGGTAAAACCAACTGAAAAGCTTGAGAGTACTAGTTTGCGTGTAATTGAGAATGGAGCACCCTTGACCTATTTATAGAGAATCTCAACAAAGCATAGAGAGCATGAGCCGATATTTCGCACGGTGAACTGCAAATCCCGCTACTTCCGCCATGTGCTCCACGTCAGTGCAGATCAGACGCCAACGCCCAGACGATACATTTTGTTTTCTATTATAAAAGGGTACGCATTGTAGATTAAAGAATGAATACTATATGATGTCTTATCAATTTGAACCTATCAAAAACTTGTTTGTTTTCTTTTATCTCGGAAAGTTGCTAGAATAACTGGTCCGGGTTGCCTGATTTCCTTTTCATTTATCGAGACTGTGAGAATGAATAACCCACTTCGGCGATGAAACTAGGCCCCCTATCTACATGTTGCAGCATTAGAGGTTGATTATAAATATGGCCCACGATTTCTGTTTCCTTTTGTTGGGGGCCATAATTGAAGTTGATATACTTATGGGTCACATGCAATGTTTTGTAATCTGACCTGTGAACCGGAGGCCCACACCCAGAGTTGAATAGATTGTGTTAGATGTATAATGGGCTCGGGGCCCTCACTGCCTTAACTTTGTGCCACAATTAGAGCGACCAATTTCCCCCTTCATTTGCTCCTTACCCCCAACGACCTGGTACAAAGTGACACCTTTATTATAATTTATTCCTATACTCATCAGAGTACAATTGCTGCTGTTCACATGGGGCTCTCCACAAAATACGGATTTGGAGAGCCTCTTCCGCATTCTACACAGTAAATTGTGTTGTATGGCAAGATGATATTATTTTGACATGTAAAATATTGTATGAAAATTATTCGATCAGTGCTCAACTGTTTGAGTAGTATTTTTTGCACCAAAAGACATTGTTTTGACGCACAGCACGCCATATTGTGCGCAAAACAATTGGAAAAAAAAATTAACTGAGGAGTTATGACACGTTTTTATTAAGTGGGTGGGAGATAAATAATGGCACATTTTTATACAATCATTATAAAGCGATTTGACATTGTTTTGTAAAAATACCTAATATTTATTTCTAACTTTAGGCTATTATCCACTCCTAATTCCTTCGCGTGGGACCTTACCTCATGCTCAAGGGGGGGAGCTAAGTATGGTTACTTGACCACATTAACTAAATAACAAATAAAAACTGAAAAATACAAAATTCAAGAATACATATAGTCGATCTTAACCATATTTACAAATATGACTCCACATAGTATAGAAAGAAAAATTATTCAACATGGGACCTACATTAGAATTACAACCTTTACTTAGAGATAACAATTTCAACAGATCTGTCCGGCCCCTTTCTTCGCCAGGGCTGGATCATGAATTTGAGGATCAAGTATATTTGGGGATGACTTTGGAAAAAAATTCGAAGAATGGATAGCATTCGATAATATGTATTTTTGTCCCTGATCTCCGCCCCTGTCCCGGATTACTTAGGATTTAGGAATTGTCTACAGCTATTATAGGTTATATAACATATAGGGTATTTTGGATTTATCGAAATTTACATAAATTTTAATGTATATTTTTTTTAAATAGTAGGGGAATTGATTTTCATCACACCCCCCCCCCCCCCCCCCCCAAATCTATTTGCATCCCTTTTTTTGTCCTCGTTATATGAAATCACTTAAATGCCCTTGCACTAAACAATCTTCTTTTCAAATTACTATACTATCCTTCATGCCCTTACGCTTCCTTACAGCAAATGTTTCAATCCCTAACAGTGATTTTCCAATCAATAATAAGCCAAACCAAAACCCTAACTGTGATTTTTCCAATTGATTACTGTCTTGCCTCATTCTCATCTCTCGGGTGTTTGATTCTTCGAACGAAAGAGGTCTTTTGATCTTCGTCTTCATTCTTCAAACAAAAAAGGTGCGAATCGATTTTTCAATCTTCATCTTCATTCGTTGAACTTCGACATTCATTCTCCGATTCTGACTGGGCCTCTCTCTATCAAGTTCGAATTGATATATTATTGTAGTACATAGATACTTCGAGTGGTTGGATTCCTTCATGGTGCTTATTTCTCCAAACCATAATTGGTAGCTTATAAATCCAGTCGTTGGATTCCTTCAAGGGAGTGGTTGGAAAGTTTTGGTTGTACGGTTAATGAGGTAGTTTGGGAGCTTAATCTTATTGTAATTTTCTTGGGAGCTTAATTTGATTGTATTTGCCTTGGGAGCTTAATTATTTTTTCCACCTTGGGAGCTTAATCTTGCTGGGAAATCATTTATTTTCTTCTTTGTATATTCCTTTGGGGTTATATAAAACTATTTTTGCCTTTAGTGTTACATTCCTTTGTATATTAATTTGTTTTATTCTTTGTATATTCCTTCGCTCTGTATCCAGTCATATTTTTTGTTATAAGCAAAAAGAAATCACTGGTTGTAGGATTAGTTGGTTGATTACTGATTTGCTCTTTTCTAACAGATTGCGAAAAATAAATTACATTAGTTTGTTGATTATGGCTAGTGATGATGAAGATATGTATTTGCAAGCAACAAGGGAATTTACAGAATAAGATCTTTTTGAGTTAAACGGCATTATAGCTCCATAGCAACGAACGACATCGATGAAATATCAGAGATGTGCAAATCATTCAAGTCTACAAATGACTCAAGTGATTTTTTTTTTTTTTATAATATACTTGAGATTCAGGTTTTTTTCTTGATAGGATAATGTCTTATTGTATCTTCCATTTGCATAACTCGTGTTGTCTGATATTTATCTCATTTAATTGATATTGATTTTTTTTTATGGAAGGTGGTAATATGGAGAAAGAAACTCCCAAATGGGATAATGTTAATTCTAGTGGACTAGAATCATTGTCAACAATGAATTTTTCAACTAGAGAAGAGATTCTTGATAGGGTTCGTAGCGTGGTATTAATGGAAGGTTATGCCACAGTAATTAGAAGATCAAAACCAGGTTATCGTGTTGTTATTGGGTGTGATAGAGGTGGAAAATATCAGGGCACTAGCGTTCCATTGGATGAAAGGAAAAAGATATTGGCATCTCGCGTTATAAATTGTCCCCTCGAGATTTGTGAAAGGAAGAAAGTTTGTGAGTGTTGAAAAGTGGTGATTAAAGATGCATCTCATAACCATGGACTGTCAAGTGACATGTTTGGGCATCCGTATTGTCGTTGGTTTTCAAAAGAAGAGATAGATAGTATAAAACAAATGACCATATATGGTTGGTATAATCCAAATTGCAAAGCAATAGCAAGGACGGTGTACAGTGCAAAGGCTACCATCACCAAAAAAGTATTAGCGGGTCGTATAATGGTTCAAGCATTGTTCAATGAATTGGGTCAAGGGGACTTCACTTTTGATGTAAGTCATGATAGAGATGATCATTTAACTCATTTATTCTTTGGTTATCATTCTTCAATTATGTTAACAAAAAGTTACCCATACGTCTTTGTGATGGATTGTATATATAAGACAAACAAGTATAAGATGTCATTGCTTGATATAGTAGGAGTATAAGACACAAGGGGGTGTGAAAATCAGTTTCCTAGTTTTTATTTGTTATTTTTGGATCTCCGTTCCCTATTTAGATACCTCTATTTTTCATTCGGGGTGAGGGTGGAATGTAAAACTAATTCTGTTCGGAGATCGGGACAGGCAAGCTAGGGTGGAACCACTTGTTCCAAAGATGGGCTATATGTGTAATTTTATTTTTACATGTAAAATTTTAGTTAGAATAATTTCGGCCCCCTTTCATTTGTAGTTCAGTTTATTTTTAGCCCGGTTCAAGATATAGTCCGGAGCAAATTAATTCTTGATTCCACTCTTGAGGACGGGATTGAAGATTAGATATCGATTTGCCCTGTTACTAAACACGGTTTTCTAATTGCTCTATTTATACACATCTGCGGTATTTAAAAATCCGGACTCCTTTTCTACTCATGCTTCTCTCTCTCTCTCTCTCTCTCTCTGTCTCTCTCGGTGATGGCGGTCGTCTCTCTGTCTATAATCTTAGATGAAGCGAAGAACAAAAATGAAAAGTGAAGGGGGTGGGGTGTGACATGGATTGGCGGTGGTCTTACCTTTCTCTACTTTTTATTTTATTTTACTGTTTTCTATTTCCGTGTGACCTTTTTCTACTTTTAAACGCAAGCATGATGCTTCCATTTGAAAGCCTCACATCCAACTTACGACAAAGTCAGAAAGTGAGAGAGAGAGAGAGAGAGAGTCTTGAGTGGGGTAAGCCAAAGGTTTTGCTTTACTGAAAGTCGGTATATATGATGATGCCTTCTCCTCCTTTTCCTCCTCTTCAAAAAATCAAACCACATACGTTATTCTAAATTTTTTTCCTAAAATCAAACCAGTTAGGCTCTTACTGCCTATTTTTACTCTCTTGTCATGAACTAAATTCAGGGGCTGTTTGGGCAGGGCAGACCAAGAATTTGTGCGCATCAAGATCGAGTATTTATAATATTTATAATTTCGAGGCACAATAATTTGTGAGGACAATGTTTAATATTTTGAAGGATAAATTATAAAAATACATAAATAAAAAATAAAAAAGAAATGCCTATCCTAAATGAGGGCAATGGACCCCCACTTAGCACTACGTGGATCCACTGCATGCCCAACAGTGCCTTTTTCTGTCTTTAGCAGTTATTTTTTGATATTAGGGTAAAATGCACAGATCTCCCCTATAGTTTTGACAAATGCAGAGACATCTCCTGAGATTTTGATAAATGCATTGACCTCTTTTACTTTACAAACTATTTAGCAAATTCTCATGCCGTTAACTTTTGACAAAAACTGTTAGTTTTTATTAATAAAAGACTAAAATACACTATTTTAAATCTTTTTATCTTTCTTTTTTATATATTTAGTCTTATGAGTGCGTGTATAAAATATGTATTATAATAACAGATATGTACATATATATAAAATAAAAGAAATATCATAAGTTATATTGACTTTTTTATAACACTTATGTTGTAAATAAGAACGTGAGCTAGCATGTAAATATACTTTTTGTAGATAACATATATGTAGAAAATAAAATAAAAACCAAATCTGTACATTAAAAAAATTATTTTAAATAAAAAAATGTAATATATAAAAATAATTACGTAAAACAATCAAAGTAAATATTTCAAGTTCTAGCAAAAAATAAAACATTATGATATTGTAGGTAACTTATTTCTTGATATGATAGGTTGGGATGTATATGTGTCTTCTATTAGATAAATAGATATAGGAGTACGCAAAAATAACGAGATTAATTATTAAATAAAAACATCATTTTTTATATAACTAAATAATGATTATCAAAACATAGTACGTAAGTTATTTTACAAAGTTGATTAATATAATTCAAGTTTAATTTCTCGAATAGAAAAAAAACTTGAAACGTTAAAAAGATAAGTTAAATTAAAGGTACTCATGATGATTTTTTTCGGTGAGATATGCTAAAAATGTATATGTACTTTTATTAGATAAAATATATATAAAAAACACAAACATAACAATATACATTACGTGATAAATAAAATGTATAATTATTTACACAAATTCGATCAAAATATAACTTAAGTTTAATTTGATTTCAATATTTCAAGTTTTAACTTTTGAAAATTATATGTAATATATATGTAATTATAAGATATATATTTTAATACACACACGCATAAAATGGACTAAATATTTACAAAAGAGAGATAAAAAATTTAAGAGGGACATTTTAATCTTTTATCAATAAAAACAAACCGTGTTAGTAAAAAATTGACAGTAGAGAAAATTTGCTAAATAATTTATTAAGTAGGAGAGATTAGTGCACGCATTTATCAAAAATCTCAGGGGAGATCTCTGTATTTATTAAAAAACCTTAGGGGAGGTCAGTGTATTTTGCCAAAAAAAAAAAAAAAATTCCAAATGGAGGTTTTTGAAAGAAATTAAACTTTTATTCCTCAAATCCGCAGTAATTTCTGCAAATTAATTTCCGGTGATTGACAAAGAAATCATCATCCAAAGGTCAATGATTTCTGATATTTTCAGGGTTTAGAATAGATTGTAAGGTTGACTATAAAACTTAAATATCACGGGAGGTATATCTGCGTACCTTGAGGGCGACTAGGGAATTGTGCTCTCTTAAATTACCACAAAATAGTGTTGATTCAAAATAATTCTAAATGCGTGATCTCCACTATTAGAATCACTAAAAGCATGGAAACTATTAATAATAATTATGAAAACAAGGTGACCGTAATAAGATCACCATTATACCCTTTGGGGAGAGAAAGATTACCCTTGTTTACTGACAATCTCTATTTCCCTCACCCAACAAATCCTCCATTTTATCGTATCTGGATCCAACCTCCACCCAATCACCAAATTCATCTCTCTCTTTGAATTACATAATCCAAATTTTTGAAACCCCGAGCCAAAAATTATGGAAAGGGATGCAAACATTTCATTGTTTTCGGTCTCCTCTCCACTCAGCGCAACTTGGCCTCCCTTCATAGGCTCGTCGTCTATTGCTTTAGCTCCTCCCCACCGGACTCTTGTTGGAGAACTCTGATTTTGGCCTCGAACGTGAGCTTGGTCCCCAGGGCAAATTGTTTACCCAAGTGACACCGTCTACTAGAAAAATCACTAGTAAATCTGAGTCGGTACTCGTTTCTGGTTTTAATTATTTTTGGATCTATTTTGAAGATTTGTATTTCGATACTATTTACAATGCTTCTAAATATCATGAAACTTTAGGTTTTCCAAGAATAGCACAAAGCGGGCAGTTTTATAAAAAGAATCCAACAAGATCTATATTCCAGATCACTTAGGTAAAAGGGGATCGAAGGGCTAGACCTAGGTGCAAAAAATTACAGATGGTCGAACAAGGTCCAAGACCTCTTCCAAAGCCTCATGACAAAAAATACATTTTCCGTTTGTATGTGGAAAAAAAATTCAAATCACTTGGGTTAAAGGAGAGAAGGTTGGGCAGGTTGATTGAATGTGGAAGGGTTGAATTTTCCATCTCGGATTTGGAACTTGAGTCTGAAACAGGGCCACTTTTTTTCTGAAATGAACCAACTGCAAAGGGAAAAACGTTGGGGAGGCTTGATTGAAATGACATCGTGTCAATTAACCCGAAGGGTAATATAGTCGGAAATGGGTATAGTCAACATGTTTTGGGTATTACTTTTCTAAACACCATGTTTTCGTAATTTCAGAACATGGGACAATCTTCGTGGTTATTTTTTTGGGTCAACCATTTTTGGTAATTTTCCCATATAGGTTCAACACAAGATTATTGATGTGATTCATATTGTTTAATTTGTAAAATATGTTGATTAAATTATTGTTTTATCAAATTAATTTGATGGATAACAGATAATCAAATCACATTTCTGTTGCACAAATTATGGGCCTAATCTCTATAGGTATTAATTAGATAAAATAACAATAGTGGCCAGATTTTTTTAAGTACGTCCTTTGTGCTAAATTATTTAAAATTAAGGAAAATGAATCCAAATTTAAATATTAATTTTGAGATAATAATTAGTCAACGAGAATAAGTTTTAACACACTCTCTGCATGAGGAGAGCTAGCTAACTCACAATGGATCCATACTATAATCGATTTCAATTTCAAAGGACGTGCACTTTTTGTCACAAACACAAAATACAAAGAGCAAATTTTACGTTTCTAGAATTAAGATTAAGATTTTTTTTGTAAAGTGATTTATGTAGTCTAGGTTCACTTGCATATACATATAATCCTATACATTCAAATAAATCTGAATATACATTTCACTTTATAAGTAGCAAATTCGATGCATATGTTGTAAATCTTTATACAAAATATTATGAATTCAAAACAGAAATTGAATTGTATAACCCCCATACCATTGTATATACATGCATGCTCATGTTGAATGTGCATATAGTAAACCAAACCAAACTGAGCCTTATATCCCAAATCAATTGGGGTCGGCTACATGAATCCTTTTCCTCCAAAGAGTTCTGTCAAGTGCTGCTTGCTCACTTAGCCCTAGTAGACTTAAATCCTTGCGCACTACCGCATCTAATGTCAATTTGGGTCTTCCCCACCCCGAAGCCTTGCTATGCAAAGCTATCCTATCCGCTCTCTTAACTATTGCATCCATAGGTCTACGATAGACATGCCCAAACCACCTAAGCCTATTTTCCCTCAACTTCTCGTCTATAGGTGCTACGCCTACCATCTCGCGGACTGTTTCATTTCTAATCCTATCTCGTCTAGTCTTACCACACATCCACCTCAACATTCTCATTTCCGCTACACTCATCTTGGTCACCTGTTGTTTCTTCATAGGCCAGCATTCTGTCCCGTAAAGCATCGCTGGTCTTATAGCAGTTCTATAGAATTTTCCCTTCAACTTTGTGGGTACCCTCTTGTCGCACAGTAAACCAGTAGCACTTCTCCACTTGAGCCACCCCACTTGGATCCTATGGGTCACATCATCCGTAATCTCTCAATCTTGACTAATAATAGAGCCTAAATATTTAAAACGGTCACTCTTTGGTATCTCCTGGTCTTGAATCATCACTTTTTCTTCGTACGCACTTCTGGTATCACTAAACTTGCAAACCATATACTCAGTTTTACTCCTACTTATCCGAAAGCCCTTAGACTCTAGTGCATCCCGCCAAATTTCTAATTTAGTATTAACACCGCTAGCAGTATCATCGATAAGGACGATATCATCTGCAAACAACATACACCATGGAATATCCTCTTGAATGTGCATATAGTATATGTTAAATACTAATACCTCAAGTTTCACAATTTCTTTTGGACCTTACAGCTTTATTTGTTGTTAAAATTAAGAAGAAATATGGTGAATATAATAAGAGAAAAATATAGTAGAATGAGAGATTTACTGTGAAAATGCTATACGTGCTCAATTGGGTGACATTTGCGAATTAGATCGTGCTACTTTTCAAATACATGGGTGAATAGTTATAAAGGATTTTGTTTGAGTATTTTTGTAGAAAATGGGATATAATAGATACTAGTATGTGGATGATATTTTTGTAATTAATGTAACGCTCTGATTTCTCAAAACATTATGTAAAATCTTTTATTCAATTGTTTAAATTAATTAAACATTAATCTAAAAAATAATACGATTATTATTATTACAAAAATCAACATTGAAATAACTAATCAGAGTTTAGATGCACGGAAGTGCAACGACAGAAATATTTCTCAGGGTTTACATTCTTTTATTGAAAGTAAAATAACAGAGCATCTAAGAATATATAAGGTAGCCAAACGCTACTGTAGTCTTCTCCAGTAGCTCCCGGCTCTTCTTATTTGGACGGATTCTCCAATTGCTCTTCAATATATGGTATGAAACAACATGGGCAAAAAAGTTGCTCCGATGAGTAACTAAACTCAAGTATAGAAAATCACCAAAAAATCAAACCCAAAGAATTACAGATGTACGGCAGGATAAATAGTACAAGCAATAACAATTGAATTGAAAGTAGAACACAAAGGTTTCTTATGCATCCAATTTTTTTTTTTTTTTTTTTAAGTTTTTAAGAATACCTTTTTTCCCCCGGCATTCCATTCTTACCCAACTTATCTAGCATAGAGCACTCGGTTGATATTGACAACTTCTTAACTAGCCAAGGAAGACCTTCTATCATGTACTTGAGCTAATATCTATTTCACTATAACTAGAACCGATCGATGTACATGGCTTCGCCAAGTTAGGTACCAACAAATCTTAGTCGCTTTTCCTTTATCGGCTCAAGAACGCTCAAGAGAAGACCGTCCAAGACAAGGTCGCCACTACCTTGGGGTCTAGAGCTGTCGACGCAAAGGTTCCTTAAGTCACCTCCCACGAATATAGCCATCTTTTAGTTGGGGTCCTTAAATAAACAAACGGGATGATGCCCGGTGGGACTCTAACCCATTTGGAACACAATTTAAGATGACGCCCAGAACAACACTTGGTAGAACGATTGCCATTATACATTTTCCATTTTCCATCATTCCGTTACACTTTTACTTGTTCTTTACACAATTTCACTACTTATAATGTTCATCAAACACTCTTTGTTTTCTTGTTACATGTGACATTTAAACCAATGTCCCTAACGTAGATTTTAGATCTTCACATAATCCACCAGACACGATATAGATCACTTACTATAGTTCGACAGTGCGACAACTTTGCTACATTAAACTATCGGCACGATGGTCATATTACAATTTTCATTTTCAAGGTCGGCTGATACTACGACCGTAACCCTAATCGATTATAACACATCGGACAACACAATGGCTGAACCAGGAACACTGATAATATCAGACCATTCAGAATCACACATTCTTAGCTTTTAATAACCACAATCTTTATCACGATATCGATATCTCACGCATTGCCTAAAAACACATTAACTACAGAGAACTTGGTCAGAGTTTGGTTAACTTGCTTACACAAGAAACTGCAGGGACCCGTGGACACACGCAATGTGATCGTGGGTAATTATGATGTGTGTTCATGCATAACAGTGGTGCCAATCTGAACTTACAGTTGAAATGTCCGAACAACAGCCATCAATTTGCTAAATTTTACTAGGTCGCTCGAGCAGCTTAGAGCTCACTTATCGTTCTATTGGATTATAAGTTCTGACTTTTTGGTCTTGGGACACTTCTATCAAAACTCAGGGAGGTCGGTCAACAGCTCACTAGAGTGGTCTAAAAAATTACAGGTTCTGATTTTTTTTTATTTCTAGAACCAATCTATCAAAATTCAATCCAAATCCTAAACTACGATTCTGACTTTAGAACAGAAATTAAATACACCAACAGAAACTTCACATATTATAGGTTATTTGTCATTTATCAATTTCATGAATCAATCCATAAGCAAAACCAATTTTGTGCTTTCAATAGTAAATAATTCAAACCCTAGCATGCGTTACTAATAAAAATTTGACAATAATCTTACTGTAATTAGGCATCCTAAGGGTTGGAAGTAAATCCCCCTACCTTGGTTCAAAGAACAAATGACAAGTCCCCTTCAGATTTAATGATCCTTGAACAAACGGAACCTTCAATGGCAAGAACACTCAAGAACTTACAAAGCCCTTAAAAATCTCTCTGATAATTCTAATACATGAAATTTTGTAAACACCAATACCTTAACTACGTTTATATAAGTAATAATCGTATTAAGTTACGTAATAGTCCTCCACAGCCACCAATTAATACGAAAAGAAACGAAACCCCTTCACTAATGGCCTTTAATTAGCAGTCTGCTCATTCAGAATTCAAACAGGTAGCTCGAGCGAGCTCCGAAATTTCAAAGCCTGAATTTGAAACTATCAATAGAAAGTTCATTACTAAAAAATTTAAAAACAAGGTTATTACAATTAATAATGAGATTCTTGTAATTAATAATGGTATTTTCATGAATGAAAGGGGATAAGATATGAATAGTGGGAGGAATGTCTAAATTTTATCCCCTCCAATATTCAGGATCCAAATTTTATACCCTATATTTGACCCCTAACAAACAAGGCCTTAACGACAATAAAAATATATATGTTTAACTTGAGAAAAATGATCCAGTATACTTCATTGTACATCAAATGATTTTAGCATGTTACTTATCGATATTTGATCAATTAAAGTTATTCATGAATGATATACAAGTCGCTATTCACAAAATTAACAGCTATGAGATTCTAAGTTATTGGGCGATGTATTTGGGATGTGTATTTGAAATTGTGTAAACTTAGGTATAAGACTCTATTATATACGCGTACGTGCATATTGACTTATCTCCACTTACAAAAAGAATATTTATGTGAATATTTTTGTTCGGATAGTGTCCATTATTGGGTGGACAATAGTAGTCATGAAGCTTGTTCGAGAAATGTCATTGGTTTGCTTCAACGGAGATATCATAACCAAAGTATAACGAAAAGCAACATTGGTCGGCTGGCCGTAAAGGGAGGAACTAATAAGGGACATCAGAGACACACAACAAAAGAAAAACCTTATCTCCCACCACCACCACCACCCTCCTACAGGATAATTCTTTTTCTCTTTTCTGAAATATTTCTCCTCCATCATTGCCAACTCCCTGCGATGCACAATCACCAATACCCCACAGAATCAAATGCTCATCACACCAAATCATTGGTGGGTCCTCCTTGTCTGTCACATAAACACTTTGTCCTAATGTATCTGGACCACTTGTGGGTTGTTCCAGAACCACCTCTTACGTTTTGGAGATAAAATACTGCTTCTGCAGTCCTCTATGTCCTTACAGAATAATATAGATCCGTTATGTCTTTTTACAAATTAACCATCTCTTGTTAGAATACTATATTCGAGCGATCGCATTTTAAGTAATTTTCATTATTGTTCCTATGACACCTGATTAAGAAAGTGGTGCTAGTTGTAAAGCCGAGAATTTAGAAAGGAGAGTTTCGGTGTTCAGATGGACGGTCAATGATTTTATATCTTTTGGTGGATATAAGTTTAGTACTATATATAATAGATTATGATTTTTCTTTGTATGAGACCTTTTAAAGTCATGAAAGCGTCAAAATCCAATAAAACTTTATAGTTAAATGCATTTGTCCTACAACAATATAAGGATGTGTAGCCTACTGGAAAGTTCATAGGGTTTGAACGGCCAAAATGGAGAATATTGTACAATACGAGAACATGTCATTACAGTTCTAAAGCTTAATTTGATTTTTATTTTGCTACCTAGCTAATTATTCATATAATTGACTTGTTCGACTAGGTCACAAGAGTCCAAGGATAAGAGTTGATGCAGACAAAGATATTATGGTAATTGATAATATAAAACACTAGTATACAAATACTGTTTTATATACGCAGCATGTAAAGTATTATTATATTTCTCCTCCTTTTATTTGATACCATAATAACAATCAATGTGCTAGGTGGATGTACATACTAAACCGCGTATTTAAATAACAACTTAAAAAATTATGTGACGTTCCAATGTGTTCTTCCATAATTAATATCCTATGATTATCTGTGTGCATGGGATCAAATCTGTAACAGCTGTGAGTGTACCATTTCATTTGTTGTAATTATATTAGTGAGGTCAAAGTTCAAACCATTACATTATGACTCTTATAAAAATCAGATTTTCTCATGTATTATATTTTGAAGATTGTTGTGATGAAATCGTATCGTTATGAATATTCGATCAATTTCATTTCCTGGTAATGAATAACTGGCATACCATATATTTGTAAAATAAACCACGCAAATTAGAAAAGGAATAGGGCCCCACTTATCCCAACTGCACAGTTCACTACTGTGTCGTTGCTGGACAAGGGTAGTGATTGTACTTTTCAATGGGCTGTATATATTTATTCCACTTTTGTTTGCTTAGGTTAGGTTTAAGGAGAGAGATTCGATTAGTTTAATAGATAGGTGATTATTTCCAATCATCTTGATAAAGTGAAGGTTAGGGAGATGGCCACATATATATTGTCGAATATGTACGAGAAGTATTATAAAATAGAATTGTTCTTGTTCTCTACTGTGTCAAAGTCAATGCTTATCTCCTTGCTTTTAGTACTTGACCACACAATGGCTGAACACATGGATAATCCTTTTTTATTTTGATAAACAATTGCTATACAACTTAAATCTCCTGCCTAATACTTTTTTCTTACAAGGGATTTGCTTGGAGGCTATGGCAGCAGCAGTGGTAGTGGCGGAGGTGGAAGTTATGACAGCAGCCGTGGTAGTGGAGGAGATGGAGGCTATCAATGCGGCAGCTTCATTTAGCTAAACCATGATGCAATCTGGTCTTCGTTTTCTAATGTCGTCTTCGATGATCTAGAAGTCAAGTCCATCAACGTCGTCCTTGGTACTTGGCGTGAAAACAGTAGGGACAGGAAAATTACAACATAAGCAATAAAACTCAATAAATAAATCATACATGTACTTTTTAATTTATACAATAGATCAGATAAATCATATATGTACTTTTTAATTTATGCAATAGATCAGAGTACGCATGATCATAATATGAATAAGTAATAATGAGTGAAAGCAGTAAGCATAAAAAAGTGCGAAAGACAAATTATAACGCAGATGATTATACATTCTCCAAGTCAACACCTATGCCCAATTTTTAAATTTCTGAAACAATTTTCAGACAATAGCATACATGTCACAATCCATTTCAAATTCCAATTTTGGGTGGACACAAGCGTTGCATGTAAATCAAAACTTTAATTTAGTTTTATGATACTTCCGGCCTATATGGTTTCGACTCCTATGCTGAACTGTATTTTCGACCACTAGCGTTCCCAACATTGGCCCTCGTACGTCATGTTCCCAACTATTGTGCTCCCAATCGTTATGTTTCTCGTACGTCTTGTCCGATATGAAAAAATCCTACTTCACTTCTACAAAACTATGTTTTATTTTAAAAGACACGATATGGTTTACAAACGTAACCGATTTACTGTCACTTGACTTAATACATGAAACGACTCATGACACAACTAAGCTCAAGACGTAGTTCAGTTAAAGTCACCTCATGATAAAACCAGTTATAGTTCAGCTCAAGTCATATCACGGTTAAAAACATCATGACTCAAATCTCAAGAAGGTAAATTTTTTATTGATTTGCGTATGTCCGTATTTTCTCAAAATCTCAAGTTTCATTAAAAGGGGCTCGCTAGTACTTTGTTTGAATGTTGACCTATCGTCCTCTAAGTTGAAGTATTTTTAAAGTTTATAACCAATTCTTAAATTCTTATATTCAAATGCTCATCACAACAAGTATTAATCATTGAGTAATAATCATGAGTTGCATATATAATAAACATGGAATAAGAATGCAAGAAAATAATTGAAACATGTAATCTATGCATGAGGTGAAATGGGGTTACTAGGGACATGCATGTCACCTCCCAATAATGGCCTTGAGAAATTCTTACGATGAAGTCTAATCATGGATTGAGGCTCGTTATTCGAGAAGGGTATGTTAGATAAAGTCAACGGGTTAAAGTTCATGTGCCAAACTAAGTTATGCATGTCACCTCCCAATAATGGCCTTGAGAAATTCTTACGATGAAGTCTAATCATGGATTGAGGCTCGTTATTCGAGAAGGGTATGTTAGATAAAGTCAACGGGTTAAAGTTCATGTGCCAAACTAAGTTAAAGTTGTACATTACTTATTTATGATTGGATAAGTGCAAGTCTAAACAGTTAGAGTATAGGTTTAGACCAGCCAATGTGTGAGATTGGTTTTGAATAGGTGTGACAGGTTAGGTGTCAAGTGTGATTGGTCAGGTACAATATTTTAGCATAACAGAATACAAGGGTGACTAGTCAGCATACAATATTTTAGCATGACATAATACAAGGGTGATCAGTTATGGTACAATATTTCGGCATGACATAATAGAAGGGTTGATAGTACCTAAAAGGTTTCGAACCTAAGATCTATGAGGGAGCATACCCTTAAGTCTTAAACCTTGATCACCAGACCAACCCCTTAGGGGCTTAATTGAGTAGGTAAAAGAGAGAGTCATTAGCGAGGGGTTTCAATGTCTGATCTAGTTTAGGACTGAAACCATGGAGCAATAGTGGTTTAGAGTTCATCAACAAAATTTTGGCGTGAAGGAGTGAACTTCATCATGTCGAGACGAGGATGAGGAAAAAATGTTCTGGTGTGGGTACTTCCACAAGAAATGGGCTAAATGGGTTTGGGTCGACATCAGGTGAGGTCAAAAGACCTTATTCGGTCTTGAGCTTTCAAGGGAATAATGAGCATGGGCTTGGGTGAAAATGCATAGAGATAGAGTGTGTTGGTGTACTAGTATATATGTTCAATCCATGTATCTCATTAGTCATGCAAATCTAAATAAATTTATGCTAGAAATGACAATTGAAAGTTAAATTTTTTATTATTGAATTAAATTTTTTGGGTCCTTCTAGTTTTGGAGGAAAAATGGAGTATCATGGCACCAAATATAGGTTATGATTTTAGGTTTGTGGTGTGGTGGATCTTGCTCGTAGCTGTTAGAGGGGCACATGGTGACTCCTTGCACCCATGTCTATATGCAGCGGGCAGAGCTCACTGTGAGCTACACATGAGGAGGACATGTCTTGACAAAGAGACTTAGCGATGCTAACTTGCTGGTGGCATCGGCATCGATCCCTTAGACAGTAGTAGCTATGACGTAGGTAAAGGCCCATGTTGAAATTTGTGGCTCGTATGGAAAGGTCTAGCTGTTGATTGCGCTTATAGCCCAGAGGATTGGGGCATAGATACTAAATGACAATGAGCTTGTAGGGCAATGCAGTCAGATAAAGGGTGGACTAAAACATGTTGGCTTTGGAGGCATTTGTGTTGAAGCTAGCTTCCTATGGATTATGGCAGTCAGCTAATCTCGTGGGCAGATGAGCTAAACCGAACTTGGACATGTGTCCTTGGCAAACTAGCAGGCAACAATTTCCAGCAGTTCCAATGGGCAGTTATCAACAATTAACAATGATGGTGTGCTGTAAAGCTTTACTTGGTCCAACATAAATCCCATGGTAGTTGGGGGTGTCAACTGCAGGTTATGGTGATCGTAGGGCATGTACACGACCCATGTGTAGGTAGTCAAATTCTTTTGATTGTAATCTATTTAAAGGCGGTGCAAGGGCGTTTTATGGCAGAGAGAGGGGAATTTGTCTAACTTACTTTGGCTTCTATTGTAATTTTTTGGTGAATAACATTGGTGGAGTTTAGTATCACCACAAGTCGAACCTCTGTAGGAAATTCGACCCTGTGACTGTAGCCATGGTGGGCTTCGACAACATTTTGGTGGTCGGCAACAGTTGTGGTGAGATTTGTAGCGATAAAGGTGAAGGTAAGTGTGGCTCCGATTTGACAGAGAACGAATTTTTTATTTTGTAAAATGTTGTTTCCTGTATTTGTGGTGGGCGATTTAATTTAACATTGGTGTTGGGATCTTACGTGTAGTGCCGATTGGATGAATTCAAAGTGTGTTTCATTTTAAGTGATTGGCTCCTTGTCAATTATAACTTTTCTCTTTGTATGTTTTTTGTTATTGTTTTGTGTGTTTTTAAAAATAAAAATAAAAGGTTGAGGAGTAGGTTAAGAATTTATCAGTACCAATACCAGGAGAGTTTATGCTTCTCTCTAAAGCTCCCTCGTGTATTTTTTTTAGTATCAATTTCATGTTGTGATTTTTCATAATTAATGAGATTTTTATTTGCCGATAAAAAAAGGGATCAAGACAAGCACACTAGCTGTCTCATCACCAATATCGGCCCTAGCATTTGAGCTAACCAAGTTCGACCTCAGTTTTGTTGCCCACTTAGTATTACTATAAAGAAAAATTCGGTGAATTTCTATTATTTTTTCTATATTTATATTTAAAAAATTTATTACCCCACACCGGACAGGTATCCAAGCCTTGGGACTTACGAAGCTTAGCCGGGGCCAACCCTGCTCATCACCCAACATCAAAGTCCAACAACAGAACTAAGAACAACACAAGCAACAAAACCAAAACCAACATCATCATCCTGTAGAAATAGCATCACCTAACAGAAAAAATAACACCAGCTACCAAAAACTAGAATTGATCCTGTTCGATTCACGAAGAGATAGATATTTATTTATTGTTTGTTCCAATTTAACCAGAAGTGTTAAAATTTGCTTTTGTTTTTGAATTTCTATGTCTTTATTTTAGTGAATAAAAATAGGAAAAAATAAAGGTAATTTAAATTATGGTCCAATTAGTCCAGACAACATAGGTTTTCATCCATCCATTTTTTGAAGTTATAGTTTCATCCCATTTTTACATAGTTTGACGTTTTTACCATTAATTTTAAGTGTTAGTTTACCCTTTCCTCTTAAGTGAAAATATATAATTTCTGATTTGATAGATTTAAAATCACAGAAGTAATTAGGCTTGAAATGTGGAATCAAATATGGTAAATACTTTTCAGTGAATCTTGAGAATATCACCGAAATAGAAAAGATACTTACCGAAATCTTAAAAAAATTCACCGAAATCAGTTACAGTGACTTTGTTTGCAAAAATCAGGATCCAAAAAATTATATATTTTTCATTTCTTTTCACCGAAATCTGTTAATATATGACTTTCACTAAATTTGTTTTAGTGATTCACGGAAATTTTAAGAATATCACCGGATTTTTTTTATCCTTCCACAAAATTATATCTTTTTTATTTCTTTACGTTCCTAAATTCAAATTTCTTATATTCGTCATCCTGTATGACATAGATTTGCCAATTTTCTATTCTTCTTCACTAAAATCTGAGTGTTGCGAGTTAAGAGGACATATTTCATCATCAAGCCTAAATAATATTTACTGAAGATAGTTTGGATTCCACGGTGAGTAAACTTTGTTTTATTATTGTTCCTATTTATAGTGTCCATTTAGGATGATATTAATCGAACGTTATATGATATATTTTGTAGAAATTCACCATGATCTATAAATTTATCATCGCAAAAGAATAAGATATTTTGAAATTGTAAAAATTTACCATAATCTGTAAATTTACCACCATAAAAGAAAAAAATATTTTACAGCGAGTTAGGAGGAGAGATTTTTGGGCTAATAGGAAATATTTTCTCTAAACATTGATCCAATAATCTCACGTTTTGCTTGATGTCCGAACTGATAAGGTAATAAAATTTTAATATCCTCTTTTTTTAGGAGTTGAGTGCCTGAATTGTGTAATTTTTAAAATTAAGAGTAATTTGGGTCTTTTTTTAAAAAAACATACCCAAAATATAACTTTTAAAAATAGACGGGATGAAAAACTAGTAAATACTTTCAGATAGGACCAAACAATAATTGTCCCAAAAATAATAAGAATGGATTATGTGTGAGAGAAGAGAGGAGTGCTACGTAAGAAAGAGAATTTAGCATACAGCATATTGCTTATTAATGTAAGAGGTATTTGAGAGCTTATTTTTAGCTTTTTACTTTTGAATTTTTGGCTTTTTGGATTATGGCCAGAATAAGTTTTGAATTTGAGAGAAGTGTTTTTAAAAAAATGTGCAAAATACATTTTGCAAAAATAGTATAATAAAAAATAGTAATGAAAATACAAAAAGAAACTCTAGACCTCATTTTAAGTTTTTGCTCTTAAAGTCCAAAATAGAGAATGACAGAACTCATTCTGAGAATGTGACTCGCAAATAGCCAAAATTAAAAAATAAAAATACAAAAATACAAAAAAAGCCTCTCAAATACCCCAACGATTAGTGGCAGACTTAAAGTGGCCAAGTTCAACCCAAAAAAATAAAAAATTAATTAAGTCTATTAATTACACAAATCTCCTCCCTTACCATAATATTGCTATTCGTGACTGGTTGTCCCTTCATAAGTTGACATGAACAATTGATCAAACGATCAAACTTTGTTATTTATTTTTCATTTGTGTGAATGGATGGTGAAAACTAGGAGAGCAATAACTTATCACTTAATTTTTTGAGTTCTTGTCCTTTTACACTTCATGTTTTTACTGTAATAGTAAAAAGTTCATTTTCGGTCATAAAAATTATCAAAACTAGATTTCGAAACAAAAATATTGAAGACGATTTTCTCTCAGACTTGTCACTTATCAACATTGAAAGGAAAATTAATTTGAAATTTAATTTAGAATCAATCTTGGGTGATTTTCAATATTTGAGAAAACGTCAAATTTTTTTTTTATATTTTTTCGTTACATTATTTTGTTTTCAGTTGAATGGAGTTCACATAAAATATTTGAATGTATTTTTTACTTTTATTGTGTTATTTTATATTTAGTTGAATGGAATTTACACAAAATAATTAGTTAATAAGAAGTGATTATCGTTGGAACACATATATTTTTTTATGTTGAATATTATAATTTTTTTTGTTAATAATGTCTCTCCCAATACAAATCCGAGGTCCGCCTCCCCCCCCCCCCCACCCATATCTTAACGAAGAAGTTTTGATCAAATGTATATTACTCGGCTTCCTTCCAATTTGCTAGTTCGTGTCGTAGTTCCTACCAAGACTGGTAATAGACAAAGGCAAACAATATCATCATTAAAGTTGGAATAACTTAAAAAAAACAGCCTCATGTATTTTGATAATATCAAAGATATAGAAAAGCAAAAAACACCATTATTAAATTTGGAATAGCTTAAAAAACAATTCCTTACATATAATATCTGGAATAACCTTTGAATATATATATACAAATAATACATACACACACATATATATTTCTCTGTGTGTGTGTGTATAGTACAGGCATGGGCACTAAAGTTGGTGGAAATAAACCGGTGCACCGCACTTTCCTTGTTCATTAGTGGCCCAGTAGTGGGACCTCCATACCATATTGGAACAATTTCTGGAAATACTTGTACTTTAAATCTTTAAACTTTAAGCCAGTCATAGAAGCTTGTAATTGATAATGTTATTTATATATGTTAATGATTTAAGATTTTTAGAGAATGATTTATTTGGTGGCCTAAATTGTAATCAGCATATAGCCGACAATGCATTATTGAATGTGATTGTGTATTGTATGACGTACATAAAAAAGTGGGTCCCATTATTAAACACCCCCCCATCAACTTTCTAGTTAAGCAAAGATAGATCCGTATTCTTGTTGATGAATCATATTCCATGGCACCATTATACCTCTTTCAAAATCCATTGCTGTCTTCTACCTTTCTTTTTTACTTTTCCCCCCTTTTTTTTATTTTCTTTTCCACACACGCCAAAGAATAAAAATGAACCTATTGATCCCACCTCTCTCTCTCTCTCTCTCTCTCTCTCTCTCTCTCTATATATATATATATATATATATATACACACACATATAAATATCTATAATTAATTAATTATCCATGCCAATTTACGTGCATAATTTTGGAGCCTAAAATTAATAATTAGACAAACCTTTGATGATTCTTATAGCACCAATGGCAATTGGTCATTCATCTATCGGTGGGTGTGGAGTTTGAGCATTTTAAAAGGATTTTTTTATTCTTTTTTGTTTTACTAGTAATGATTTTATTTAAGACTTTCCTTTAATTACACAACCTACTACGTTATGATCAATTCCCATCAGTCCAAGTAATGCATGGTTGAACACCTAAGACTTTACTTAATTATTTTTTATTTATTTAGTATATCGAATTCTGGATAAATTTCTTAAAAGCAATTTAATTACGTTGTAAGATTTATCTTCTTTTAAAAACTTCTGTTGATAGCAACATTAATTCAACTGGTCTAATTAAGTATCGATGCCTTGTTGACTCGAACAATTTTATTTGAATTCAGCACTTTGAGAACAAAATCTTGCCATATCATGCAAATGAGGTAGATGGAATAAGAAGAGTATATCTCTAAAAAGATTTGTACCAATCTAGTCGTCACCATTTTCAAAAATATATTAGTTGATTAATGCACCGGTATAATCCCGTTTTGTTTAAAATATGAAAACTCATCAAGAATAATTGTACACTTATATGATTTTATGCTTTTTGATCGTACTATTCATATCCATATATGAGATTTTGCATATATATTAATATTATTAGTTAGAAGAGCTAATAGAGTTAAGAAATTTTTGAATGCTCTATTGAAAATTTATTGAGCAGACACTAATAATTCTCTTCCTCGCTTTCACAATGACCCTCGATTAGCCCTTGGTGTTCATCATACTATTCTCTAGATTACATCTTTAGCTCATTATCACATTCGGAATTGATTACTAGCCACCACCTATTGCATTAATTTACACATAGCGAAATTGGTACGTGTATTGTTGTTTCAAGCCATCCCTAGTTAGTTAAATCAAGCATAGAGTAGGAGACAAGGTCATTTGGCCTATTACAAAAAAGTTAGAAGGGTATTTTTGCGATTAGAGTGACCACCTAAATAAGTAGCACAATAATCACCTTGGTTTAACTTGGAAAACACCCATTTCGACCTTTCGATACCATCAAAGGATAACAAATGTATTGTTAAGGAAAGAAGAAAAATAATTCCATTTGGTTGGTTGAGTCGGAGCATGATAACAACTAACAAATCTACTCTCGAAGTTTATAGGTTCAACTTTTACCGTCAGCAAAAATCTTTAGAATCGCTGAAGACTTGTCTGATTTTTAACTTTAGTGTTTCGAAATTAGTCGAGGTGCATCATTGAAAAGAAATAATTTTTGAAAGATGTGTTAATATGTATTAACAAAAATATCTAGTTTCCTTTAGTGACATGAGATCAAACAGAGGAAAAAGCTGGGTAATAATTGATACTACCATATATATAAAGCAAAATTCGAATACCCAAAAGAATCGTTGAAAAGAGAAAAGGTAGATGTAAGGGTGTGTGGTAGTAATAATTGTTAAATTTGGCAGGTTAATGGGTGGCGGGGGTTGACGAATCACTCTCTTTGATGTGCCTCCAATTACCATGTGAATGCCCGTATCCCTTCCATCCCCCTGCATTGATTCTTGTTTTTATGTGTGTGTGTGTGTGTGAGGAGAGAGAGAGAGAGAGAGAGAGAGAGAAATTGGTAATTTTCCCACCGATTAAAAGATAAGATGTGATGAAACCCATTAAACTTTGGTAGACCGCACTATTTATAAAAATCAGAAAGAAAGTAATGTCCTTCCAATATAACGACAGGGTGACCAAATTCCGACTCTGAAATCATGTTTGATTGATGACATTGATTTTAAGGCACTTCGTAACTACTCAACCAAATTAACGATAAATTCAATAAAAACTATTTTCTTAAGGTAACGTATATCTTACGATTCATGAAATTATTTATTTAACTAATATGTTACGTTTAAACTCTGAAAATAAGTATGTCCACGTTCAAAAATAAATCAATTTATTCATTAACCATGCAAGTGGGGTCTAGGGGGAGGTGACGGCCGAGATGTAATTTGCTCATTAAAAAGACTAATTGTTGGTTACTTTCGAAATGTTACGTAGCATTGCTTAGGTGATAATCCCGATCAATATATTACCATAACACTCATTATATAATAAATTATTCTTTATAAAATTTATTGAGAATAAAACTTGTAAAATATACACCGAAGGTATTAAATAATTACTAATATAAAGTATATAGGGTTCCAATGGTCAACCAATGTAGAGTGAGAAAAAGAGGCCTTTATTCATAATTCCTCCAACACACATCATATTCTTCTCCCTACTCATTCATTCCATTGATTAATAATCATACACATCCCACCCACCCACCCAAATTAACCCCTCCATCCCAACACCAATACAAAAGTCTTTCCTCTCATTTCCTTTCCCCCTCCCCTCTTGTTCTTCTCATTTTCCTCCTAACTTCTTCCAACAACTTAGTACTTCTACATCTCATAACAAACACCGATGGGTTCTGATGATGTTTGCAACACAGGCCTCGGTCTTGGTTTGGGTTTTAATCCGATGGGCGATAATCGGAGGCTGAATAAGCCGGCGGCGACTAGCGTTTTTGAGCCGTCGCTGACTCTGGGGCTATGCGGGGATACATATAATCAAGTGAATAGAGGCTGTAACGATGCCGGCGAGGTGTTGTATCGTCAAGATAGTGGTGCGTCGTCGTTCTCTAATGGTAGTGTTAAGAGGGAGAGAGAGATTGGAAGTGAAGAGGCGGAGATAGAGAGAGTGAGTTCTAGAATAATAAGTGATGAAGATGACGATGGTACTAATGCAAGAAAGAAGCTTAGGCTTAATAAAGACCAGTCTGCCCTTTTGGAGGAAAGCTTCAAGCTACATAGCACGCTTAATCCCGTACGCTCTCTCTCTCTCTCTCTCTCACACACACATACACACACACTTTTATTTTCTTGTCGATCTGGTACTAACTCTTATGAAAAAAAAAACTGAAGGGTTGTTTATTTTCTCGGATTTACAGAAGCAAAAACAAGAATTGGCAAGGAAATTGAATCTAAGGCCTAGACAAGTTGAAGTTTGGTTCCAGAATCGGCGAGCCAGGTTTGTCTCCTCCACCCATCATATATCCAATAATCCATACATCGTTCTGTATGGATTTATTGCTTGGGTTTTTTCTTATTTTATTTCTTTGTTCTTTTTATATATGGAAAAATTTGCATTCGACCAATTTCTTTTTCATCTTCTGCGGATAAATCCATATAAAATATTCAGTAATTTGAAGAACTGGACAAATTTTCTTTTATTTTATAGGACGAAGCTAAAGCAAACTGAAGTGGACTGTGAGTTTTTGAAGAAATGCTGTGAAACACTGACAGACGAGAACAGGAAGCTACAGAAGGAATTACATGAACTGAAAGCATTGAAATTATCCCAACCCTTCTACATGCAACTTCCGGCGGCCACACTCTCCATGTGCCCGTCGTGCGAGCGGATCGGCAGCAGCGGCGGTGGCGGCGATACTCCTTCCAAGAGTCCCTTTTCAATGGCTCCAAAGCCACACTTCTTTAACCCCTTCACCAATCCATCTGCTGCTTGTTAAAACAGAGTGGAGTACGTAATTGTTACTAAAAATAGATCATCCCTCAAGAACCCTTATCTTTTTATTTGGTCGAGGGAAAATATATGTCTGTGATGAAAAGGTTTAGAGCAGGTAAAATTTTTAGTTAGAATTTACTAATGAATCTCATCCTTTTTTTCTAATTATGTTTGTAAATTATGAAAGAATTATGTATCTATGGAGTGATTATTGTAATTTTGTCTTGCTTATTTCTTGCTTCCCCCAATTAATTTCAAGATTTTCTTGATCTTTCATTCGACTTTATAAAATTAATCAAATCTCTCCTCCTTTTTCTGCCGGCGTGAAAGGGAGAAAAAAGAAACATATCTGATAATCTATAGTGCACGATTTGTATCACTATCAAACAAAGCCGACCTGATTCATAAAAAAAGTATTGATTTACCAGACCTTTTATACAATATTATGATTTCCCAAAGTGCCATTTGTTGGGGCCTATGTGTTATGGTATTGTACATGAATGTATGATGAGTGAGAGAGAGAGAGAGAGAGAGAGATAGAGGTGGGGGTTGGCTCACGTGGTTTTGTCTGTAGTTCCTTTTGCTAGTAGAGAGAGAAAATATGAGGAGAAAGAGAAAGCGGGGTAGAAGACTTGTGAGATATATTCATAGACCACAGAATACTAGAAACAATTCCTACATTCCCTAGTAATATATTCGTTTAAAAACATTTAGAAACACAGTTGTTTCGGATATATTCAAATACTGATGTGTTCGGAATCGTTGAATACTCATAACGTTCTCAATCATACATAAATGTGTTATTGAGAACTTCACGTGTATCGAATAATTTAGAATACATCTGCATTTAAATATATCAAAAATATTTGTATTTATAATATTATTGTAAGTATATTAGTAGGGTCATGGGCCATGGGGTGGGTGCGTGAGATGCCCTAACTTTTAGGGGGCTGGTGGGTCACGTCCCACGTGATGTCCCTGTGTCCCCTCCCCCTAGCTCACTTTTCTCAAACACTTCACAATCTTATTATATGGGGCTTTCATCAATGTCAGGACCATTCTTCTATTAAGGCGGACCCTACCCCACCCAACTTCCTCATGGCTGCCTATATATTTTTCTTCTTATTCTCACGAAAATAGATAATCTTTTGTTTACACTTTCCATGTAATTTGGGCAGATGACAAATTCTCATGGAAAACTTCGCAGAAAATACGCAAACTTGCTACTCCAATAATACTCACTTTCAAGAGAAGAAGAAGAAATTAAGAGACTTCGTAAATATCATTAGTAGTGTCGTAGTGTTAAATTTAATATGTGTATTTGTGTAATAATAATAATAATTTTGATGATTTATCAGATATATTTGTAGTTATTAGAATGAGATTTTTTTTAAATTAAAATGTAATACTGTCAATTTTTACGCTTTTATTTGTACGTATCAACTTGCTTGGGACGGAGAAGACACATTAAAATTTATTTGATTTTTATTGAGCGTACAACATACGATATTTACAACAAGTTTTAGCAATTTAACTCCTATAAATTCTTAGGATTACACTAAAAACTTCTTAATTAAAAACCTAAACAATTTCATCGTAGTTGTCTCTATAAAATTTCCGCGGTGTCCATTCCTTGTAGACTTTATGTTAATGTCTTGCTATGAGAAGGAATGAAGATGGCTACGGCCCCACGGGAAAAACTTTTAACTAAAAATTTCTCAAATATCATCCCTAGCTATGGTTGGAACATGGATAAAAGGGCATAAAAGTAAATTACAACATGTGGGCTACAATTGCTTCGGAGACACGCAATCATGATTGGGTTGTGGGCAAAATCCTTGGTATAATGAATGATGAGGAGGATGATGACTCTCTCTCTCTCTCTCGCTCTCTCGTGGTCATAGGTCCCACTTCACACCCCATCATTCCTATTCATTGCCTTTAATTGATGGCGTCGACGAACAAAATCATTAGAGGACTTTCGAGGAAGCTACCTCCTCCTTCATGCATGCATGCTCTCATCATCATCATCAATGTCATCACTTCACCATACGGCTGTTATTGGCATCAATGGAGCTTTTAATATAAATATAAGAATTTTTGTAATGAGTTATAAATCACCGTTTACTAGGCGGTGCATAATATGTAAATAATGTCAAACATTTACAAATATTAATATATATTTTACAGGTGTTAAGACACTTTTCTCGAATATTGATGTGCATTTTACATATTATCTATCGCTTAATAAACGGTAGTTAGCATTCTTCTTTTATAATTCCCCTCTCATAGACCTTGAAAATAGTACTAAACTTAAAGAAACCACGCGGATTAGCATTAATCATTAGTTTAAACTTTTGACCTCTCTACAATTTTGCCAACTTAAACTTAGTTGGCTTTGCTCATTAACAAGATGTATTTTACTAAACCGTCTTGCTAATCACTCTTCTGAGCAGTTAGCTATTAGCAATTATTTCAATCTCTCATGTTTTGAAGGCAATTGAATTAATAATATTGCTAATGCTAATCACAGCTAAGATTAATAATTTTTCTTTTCTTGTATCGATTAAAAAAATATTACAATGTTTCAATTTATAGACTCTTTAGTCCACCTTTAACGTTTTCGATGCACTTTTGACGCGTGTGCCAATTTTTTTTTGATATGCAA
The DNA here is from genome assembly GCA_019985065.2 of Arctostaphylos glauca. Lineage (NCBI taxonomy): Eukaryota > Viridiplantae > Streptophyta > Magnoliopsida > Ericales > Ericaceae > Arctostaphylos > Arctostaphylos glauca. Next base: position 12,747,479 of record JAHSPW020000014.1, read on the forward strand.
ATAAATATTTATTTATTAAAATTAACACCCACATAACAGGAGGATCAAATTACATTGTTGACAAGTTACCAAAACTATGCAACTCAACCCATCACCCGAACCAAAAAAAACCACCCAAACGAGGGCACCATACCCATCACCCGAACCAAAACTACCCACCCAGTGAGAGCACCAGGCCCACCCAAACCCGCTTTACCAGCCGTTTGGATACACGAAACCCCGCCCTTCCCCAACTCCACCACCCCACCCTAATTTTCCACTCCGATGAAGGCGATCAACAGTTCCAGCTTCCATCCCTCCGACTCAGACCTTGATTCTTCTCACCGCTTCCAAATTCCTGGTGAAGTCCGCGACTGTGATTCCGTTCAAATCCAGTTTTGCTTTGGTCCAGATTGCAACCCAGCGTTTGATTTGCTCCACCACTTGATGCACATTGCAAACCTTCTGGTTGAATACCGCCTGATTTATGTGATTCCAGATGGTCCATATTGTTGCAAAGGTACTCAATTTCCACATAATCTTCTCTATTTTGTTGAATTTCAGAGCACTCTTCTCTTCAATTATGTTTCTCACCTCATGATTTAAGACCCACGATACACCCCACCAGTCGAAGATAGAACCCCAAACTTCCCAAGATATCTTGCAATGAAGAACGCGTGTGCCAATTAATGCACCGTTTGTGAATTTGTGATTATCATTTGGTTGAAGTTGCTCTCCGATCTCTATAAAATTACACAATCTGATTTTACTCATTTGTAAGTCTTTCTTGAGTTCATTTTAGTAATTGAAATTGTTTATTTTTAAAAACTCTTTGAAACATGAACCAAATTAAAATATATTATCGAATATCAATCACAATAAAATCGCTAAAGAACTATTTTCATACATATGAATTTCATCCAACATGACAAAAACTTTTTCTTAAGATAAATGTATGCCGTGATTATATGGATCGGTATCTGAACAACATGATGTTTTCCGTAATTATTTTTAAAAGGCAACGAAATTTTATTACCGTAATGACAAAATATGAAAAATTATAATAGGTATAGCTCCCATAGAGATCTTACACAATTGATGACCTCAACGAGATTGCCTCAAAGATTAATTAAATATTTTATTTGCTTAAAAAATTAAAAAATAAATAAAAGCTTACTAATGGACAGCTTGGAAAAAATTGTCACAATGATAGAATTTAAAAGACACGTAAATAATGCTCTCCTTTTTACATATTAGAATAAATAATTAATATTTTTGTGAACAAGCGTGGAAGTAAAGAAATGGTTTATGCTTTGGACTAGTTTGTAGCAATAGCACGGGGGCTTGTTTTGTAAATTAAATAATAAGTTTTGTTCCATGGAGATACTTTATTTATAACAAAAGCCATCAGTTGACAGCAGATACGCTCGAGTGTACCCCACGTACGTATTTGAAACGTATATTTAAAAGAGATTGGACAACACATGTCATGCATTGAGCAAATTGTCGGCTTGTCGATTTTAATTTGTTGTATGTATTACGAATGTGGTAATATGAATCAGCCTATATAATGATGTGGAATTATATTGTTTTGTCATTCACAGCTCATACTGGAAAGCAACTAATGATGTTCAATTTCTAATGATGTGGGTTTGGGCTCTCTGTTTAAGCTTTGCAAAATTCCAAAAAGGAACATACCAGTTTAGAGGTTTGCATAAATTATGGGAAAGAGATTGATTATTGATTGTTTAATTTTATTCTTAGTTATTTTTCTCATGAATTGGACTATCAGTTGAGTTTAGTGTGATTTTTAAACTTATGTCCTGTTTGATTTGATTTAGATAATTGCAGTATTATCTTTCCTCTTGTAATTAAAAAAATAGTGGAAATTGCTACATTATTTATGAGTTCAGTTTTGTTCATCTACTATCGTGTGAGACCGCCTTAAAATCTTATTTCGATGATTAAAATCGTCTATTATGTTCATAAGAGTTTTTGTTTCTTGATATGATAAGTTATGATTTATATGTATTTTCTATTAAATAAAATACATATAGAGGATGAAAAATAATGAGACTCATTGAGTAAATATATTATCTTTGTAAAACTAAATAATGATTACTAGAACGTAAGATGCGTAAGTAATTTTATAAAATTAACTAATATAACATTAATTTAATTTAATTTCAGTATTTAAAGCTCGAATAGAGAAGAAAACTAAAACATAATAAGCTAAAAGTATTCCACAATTCCTCTTGTAAATATTAATGAATCAATATATATTCTTTTTGCTTTTCAAAATAAAAATAAAAGTCATAACATTTTTTGATAAGATAGACTAAAAATATATATGTGATTTTATTAGGTAAAATATACATAAGTAATGTAACTTAATAATATGCTTTTTTTAAAAAAAAAATTTTGATCAGCAGAGGATAAAATTTTATAAATGTAAATTCTGGTAGAGATACAATGATGTTGGTGTGAGGTTGGCAAGAAACCAACCGAACCAGCAACTCAACATTAGAAACCGTCTAACGCCCCTTGACTGCCCCATTGATTAAATTGGTTTATTTACCTAACTACTGTCGAATCTTCTTGCCCCCATTCATTATACACCATCATTGATCCGCAACTCTAAGTGTTCTCAACCCTTCTTCCACACAACGGGCTCCTCTCCGACCTAAAATCACTATTAGTAGCCTTCAAGATTTGATTCTTCTTATCCCTTGAAGGCACCAGATAAAGTTATTCACAGAGATACCCAGTAAATCGAATCTCGACTTAATCCAAGACGCCACCCACCATTTCATCTTCTCCACCAATTGATCGATTTGAATATCTTTCTGACCAAAGATGACATCATCCCTGCCTTCCATAGAGACCACATGGTAGCAAATACAGACCACAACCAGATATTCTTCTCAAGCTTCCCAGAGGTGTGCGTGATGCTTTCTTCCAGAAGAGCTTTAACAGAGCCTGGAACGCACCAAGACATCTCCCACCATTGTGAGATGATTTCCCAGACAATCCAAGTCACACTATAATGGAGGATGACGTGCGTAGGAGTCTCCTCTTGGATTGCACATAGTGGACATGACATTTGCACCAGATCTAGAAGGCCAAGGATGCCTCTGAAACCCAGAAGTGATTTGCTTGGCAAGATATTGGATCCCATTTTCTAGATGTTGATTTGCACCTTTGGAGGACAGGCACAGGACCAGATGGATGTTAGAAGATCATCTGCTTAGAAGGAAGCTTGTTCCCATTGTTGATATGCTGAGTGAATAGAGAATTTGTTCGTTGACTCCCATGACCACCACTACAACAAAAATCATTTATGGCGAAGAAATTTAGTTTCATCACCAAATGGATATATATGGGGACGAAAAAAATATTTGTCACCTTTTCAGAAAAAATTGAGAGAAACTTATTTTCCTCGCTAAATGTGCTCCTTTAACGACGAAATTTTATTTTTCAACTCTAAATATGTCATTGGGCGACTGAATTTTTTTCCTCACTAAATGTATACATGTGGCAACGAATTATATTTTTTGTCTCCAAATATGTCATTTAGCGAGAAAATAGTTTTCTCGCCAAATGACATATTTGGAGACGAAAATAATATTTTGTCGTCCAAAGTACCTATTTGGGGACGAAAAATATAGTTCGTCGCCACATGAATACATTTGGCAAGGAAAAAAAATATTTCGTCTCCAAATGACATATTTAGAGACCAAAGTATAATTTCGTCGCTAGTGAAAAGATATATTTCGTTGCCAAATGTACCAATTTGGTGACAACATATTTATACACACACACACACACATACACACATATGTAGGGGATACATATATATATCCCTTACATTATTTGCGCTAATGCACAAGTTCAATTGGTACAACTACAAGTAGATGCTTGCGCGTGCGAGAGAGAGAGAGAGAGAGAGAGAGAGAGAGAGAGTAGAGTAGAGAAATATGGAGAAAAAAGAGAAAAAAATTAGAGTAATAATTTTTTGTTAATGATTTAATTAAAAAGAAAGAGAGACAGGAGAGGAAGAGAGAGACGGAGAGTGTACTAATTTTAGATTTAATATTCTAAGAGAGAGAGAGAAAGAGAGAGAGGGAGTGGGGAGACAGAGACTAGATATTAAGTTTTAACATTGGCAATTTATTTTGAATTCGAAATCAATTTAGCAACGAAAAAATTTGTCTCCAAATTTAGTTAATAACAATGAAACAAATTTCTCGCAAAATAAGTAGTTAACGACAAAATATTTTGTCGCTAAAAATTGATATTAGCGACGATAGAATATATTAGGCGATAAATTTTATTTTCCGTCGCAAGACCTTTTTCGTGAAATGATGGGCAATGAAAATTTTCGTCGCCTAATGCATTGGCGACGAGTTCTTGAGATGGAATTGTTTCATCGTTATAAGCCAATTTTGTTGTAGTGCACGCCAGTTAATCCTCTATACTTGTGAAACTAGAATTGGTTAAGAGAGGCTAGTAAATTCTCCATTTGTGTCTTCTCCATTCATACATTTCAAAAGCGGTGAAAAGACTTAAGAAGGGACATCTTAAGAGGGGCATTTTAGTATTTTATCAATAAAAATTAATGATTTTAATAGAAAACAACAACATGAAGTAATAGTCTAAAAGTTTCAAAAGTAAAAGAAGTGATTGCATTTTCAGAGAGATCTTTGTATCCCAGAAGTTCAATTCAATTTGAATTCCAATTTACCTAAAATTGCCAATTATCAATTAGGAATTGAAATACCACATTTAATCATGTGGCTCACATTAATGCGCAGAAGATCGAAGGAAGAGATTAGAACAGCACATGGGAGTTCTCAAAATTAATTCAGCCGTGATTTGGGCCTCATTTTAATTAGCTAGCAAGTCAGTGAACGTATTTTTAAATGGGTTTTGTTAATGTGTGCCCTAAGGGCACATGATAAGGAGCATTAAACAGGACTAATTAAATTTACTTTTATAGGAAATGATGACAATCATTAATGTTTTGTGCAGAATTGAATTAAGAGAAAAACTTGTATTATAGTAAGACCAAAATACCCTTTTTATATTTCTCTCAGTGTTACATTTTTATTTTTTATTTTTTATTCTTTTAACTATCTCGAATGTCTCAGATGATGAAATAACTTGCCACATGAGGGCAATTAGTTGTTTATTGGCATAGACTAAAAAAATGAAAAAAATAAAGGAAAAATAGCCACTAAAAATAAGTTCATTTCAACTATCTACTTTGATTTAAATAAACTTCTAAAAAATATAATATCCTCCTCTTAATTTTTTGACGTTAATTTTTTAATGAACTAACCACTCATGGTTTCATAGATTTTTCTGTATTTTTTTTACATTAGTTTTTTTGCCTAAATTTCAACTACCTATCTTTTTCTCCCGCTTATTTAACTAAATTCACACAAAAAGAAAAAATATTTTTCGAAAAGATCATGCACATATGGTAATTTAAGTTGTGCTATGGACTATGGTACAAAGACTCTAGTTTTACATGAGAATGCGAATAATTAATGTTATATCATCTTAAAAAATAAAGAAAAAAATAAAAATGTAACACTAAGAACAATATAAAAAGGACATTTTGGTCTCACTATAATACAAGTTTTTCTCTTGATCCAATTTTGCACAAGGCATTAATGACTGTCATCATTTTCTGTACAAGTGAATTTAGTTAATTCTATTTAATGACCCTTATCATATGCCCTTAGGGCACACATTAACAAAACCCTTTTTAAATCTAGCTTTCTTTAACCTCATAATAACTACTAAAACAAATCACAGCCTTACGACTCTTAGCACATTTTTGTCGTGCTGTTGCGTGACCACCATCTAATTAATTCAGCGCACTAAATGCGTTTGGCCCCTATTTACCTAATTAAGTTCGGTGTAAAACGTAATTATTGGTATTAAGTAGCAGCAATATTAGATTATTAAATGTCATTGAAAGTTGCGAGAGAATGGAGACACAGTAAAACCCAATCCTAGCGTTTGAGACATCAGTAATATTGGAAACAAAATATAAATGAAAATACTTCCAGTAGTGGAGATAAAATAAAAAAATATTATCATATTTCTCGAGATTAGGGAATTAAGATAAGCATAAGAGAGAGATATTTGTAGGAAAAAATTGCGAACAAGGTTTAGCAAAAAAAAAATTGCGAACAAGATGATCAGATTCCTCCAAAAAAACAATTTCATTAATCGACAATTGAATTACATAACAGAATTACAATGTAAATTTGAAAACCAAAAATACATTACCAAACCTTGTGAAATCACAATCCCCTTAAAACAGATTCGCTGCCACCCTAAGTGTTGAAGGATTGCGCCAATACATGTTTTCTAGGATAAAACGGCTCACTCAGTCGATAAAACACCAACTTATCGACTGCCTCTTGAATTAACTGTATTTGTTTGTCTCTCCACAAAAACAATACAGAAACTACAAAATTGTAGACCAACTTTACAAAGTTGTTTCGTCCTATTCCAAACCAAGAATATGATTCCTATAAATAGAATCCATAAGCTCTTTTAACCGCTAAATTATAAATGGATGTATTAATAAGATTATTAATGAACATCAATACAAGCATGAATGAGTTGTAATTGTTGAGACTTTTCGGTTGTCTCATCAGACCCTCCAATGTCCTCAACTCATTCACAACCTTTCAAAATTCCAACAATATTCAAAAAATTAATCTCTGCCTATATATGCACATAGATAAAGAATTATATCCATGTAACAATACTTGTAACCTCTAGTACCTTCCCTCTTTCTATTTAATATTTGTACTGATTATTCACTACAACAAAATAAACTTTTGGCGACTAAAATTAGCGACTAAATTTAGTCGGAATGTAACACTTTTGGCGACTGAATTTAGTCGGAAAATATCACTCTTTGGCGACTTATGCATATTTAGTCGCCACAAGTAATGACTTTCGGCAACCAAAATATATTTAGTCGACAAATATCATGACAGTTGCCAACTAAAACAAAGTTTAGTCGGCGAAGGTCATGACTTTTGGCGACCAAAGCACATTTAGTCGGCAAATAACATATAATGTCTATGTATATGTATATATATGTATATAATATAGTATACAATACATATACGTACATGTGTGTGTGTGTATTATATGTTATATATATATAATATATTGTATGTATTCGAATATACATATTATATATATTTCGTATACGAATATATATATATATATATAGATACACACACACACAAACACACATATATATATATATATGTATGTATATATATACATACACTATATATTATATACGAATATACATATATTATATATAATATACAAATATACAGATATATATACACATATACTATATTTATACATATATTATATATAATATACGAATATAGAGATATATACACACACAAACACACATACTATTTGTATTTGTACATATAATATATGTATATGTATGTATGCATGTATGCATATATATTATAGAGTATTTAGGGTTGTAGAGTGTATACAGACTACATGTACTCTATATATACATGTATACGTATATATACACTATAGACGCTCACATATACTTATATTAGTGACAAATAATATTTTTATTTTTATTAATAAAAATATTTAGTTATACATGTATAAGTTTTCCTAGTTTGAGAGTTCATTTGATATAATAAATGTTTATATTTTCATTGCTAAACACAAGTGTGTAAGTGGCCTAGTAGATAGATTTTCGGTTATTATGGGAGAGGTGATGAGTTCGAATCTTGATAGCGATATATTATTAGTTTATATATTACCATGATTCTGATATATGAAGTGCCACGTAGATGTTAGAGATCCTGTGTGGCAATGCATGTGAAATTTTTTACTTATGTCGGCGTCACGTGGATATTATAATTGGCGACTAAACTATTTAGTTGGCAAAAGTCACGACAAAAATATTTAGTCAGCAAAAGTCCAAAAAACTTTTCCCGACCTCAATTCGGTGACAAAAATGACGACTAAATTTTTTAGTCGGCAAATACTTTTAATAACTAAATAGTGGACTATTGGCGACTAAATGTGTTGTCAGAAATTGTGTTTTTTCTTGTAGTGATAGTTATGTATTGAGTAACCTAACAAAGTTATATAATTATGGATTTGGGAAACTATAGTAGACGTGTTATGCGGACAAAACGACATAGTTTTGTCTTATTTGTCCTCAAAATTACATCATTTTATCTTATCATGTGAATTGTTATCAAAATATATAAGGATTAAAACGATATAATTTTGAAGACAAAGCAGATAAAATTATATTATTTTGTCCACACATTACGCGCACTATAAAAAAGTACACTATAGTCACCCCGAATCCTATAATCATAGTTCCCTCTTATGATAAGAGTGAATTATATATAGTTCACCCTGAACAAAATTATTCTTACACTTCATATATATATATATATATATATATATATATAAGAGTGAATTGATACCAAACTTCATCATTTTAAGTATTTATATATACAACATACGTCTTCATGGATATCCATTAGGAGCAAAATTCAAATATTAGATAATTTTTGAGTATTGGATATGATATATCGATATCCGCTCTGATCCGTCCCGTCATTATAATTATTTGTGAGTTTTCATTGATAGTTTTAAGTTTGACAAACACAGACGTTTCTATTTTAGCTTTATCGGAATGGGAATAATTATTAAAACCCCACTGTAAAAATATTTTTTCTGATTTTCTATACCAACCGCAAACTTGGCCTATTCAGTCCTTTTCACTTTGAATTTGAGCGTGCCTTTATTTTCTTAGGGAAAGGATAACGTGGGAACGGTCCACACGGTTACCCGTGGTCTTCACGAAAAGATGTGAACTATTATCTTCTTCAAAACAAAAGTCGTTTTCCAAACAGGAGAATAGGACTGCAACCCCCATGTGCCAAGTCATGACCCGCTAACGGCAAACTGCTTCTAACAGAAAAAACTGAAGGAAGTAAAAATATCTGATGCGTGTGGGATTGAAAGACTAATTAAGACAATGTGGTCCATGTAGAGACGGATTCAGAATGTCTTATAGTGCAGTTAAAATAATATAGTTTTATTTATTTTGATTTTATATATTTTGATATTAATTTGCATAAAAAATTAGATAAATATAATTTGAAGAGCAAAACGAACAAAATTACGTTATTTTATCAGTATTACACATGAACTATAAGAAAATGCACGATAGCTCCCCAAATTCATGTAGAGACATCCTTTCTTCTTGAGCATTGTCTATGTCTACTCAAATATTTTTCTCCTACTGTTTATGTTAAATGAAGATGTTTGAAATTTCTCCAACCCACACAATTTGTAAGCCTTTTTCAAATAAACCAAGTCTTTTTTTGTAATAGATAGAATTACTGAGCATGTAAATTAAATTATTCGAAGGTCACCAATGTCAGTCCATGAACTCAAAACCGAGAACATTCAAGTTCTTAATTGCTGATTCATAACAACTCGAGATTTGCCTCGTAATTAATTTCATGCCTTTAGAATGTGTTAAGGTGAACATAAGCTGGCTTGAATATTCGATTTTGAAAAAAAAATGAATAAAATCAAATGTGAGAAGTTTATTGAATCTGAAATTTTAGCCTTATACTTAACCAAAAAACATCCACAATGATCTGATTGGAATTATCCTTGACTTATTCATGGCGTGTTGAATCCGTGAAACTTGTACCGGTGTTTTCGGGTTGACCATCAGATACAAGATTTGTGAATTAGAAGAAGTCAAGAGCAATACAGCAGAAGCCTATTTCGAACTAGACTGGTCCAAATTAGAGAGCCTGGACAGGCCCAAATTTAATTCGGGTGACATGGGGCTTCCTCTTTGGAATTGGGCCGAAAGGAGTAATCTGGGCATCAAATGAATACGACATTAAAATTTAGAGTGATCACCTAGTCAATACTCATTTTTATTGTAACTTAATTAGCTGTGATCGGACTAGTTATGTTTTTAATTAATTACCACAACCAGTGAATATCAACGCCAATTTTAATTGTTACAAAACAAAGTATACCATGATGAAAAAATTCATGATTTTGATTAAGATAAAGTTATGCAACCGTAATTTATCATAACCGACAAACGCCAATTTTATTATATCATGTCCAATCAATAAATTCAAGCTCATTGTCAAAATTGATATGATCAATTACACCATGATCAGATTTGTCAAAACCTAATTTACCATGGTCAAAATGTCCATGAATTGGAATTTGTTTGACGAAAAGAGTTTCAGTAACACCCGAGTACAACTGTAAATATGCATGGTAAATCAACCTTGGTAAATTTAGCACAAACAGAAGTCGACCAGCTAGACAACTTTCATAGCCTCCTTGTTTGTCTCGTTGACAAATAAACATAAACACAAATGGCCAATCACGAACGGGTATGGAAAGATTGGCTCCAGATTTGTGACATGAATTCTGCTTATTTTATAATTGCGACCCCTGATGGTTTAGTGTTGAGGATGATTTGACTTCCATCTCTGCAAAGGTCTTATGTGATAATTTTAGCGGAAGACTTATAATTGAGGGTTCCAGAAACAGCTGAGTTGATTTGCACTCCTACTTTGGTTACTGAAAGCAAGTCTGGTGACTGTGGGGTGATTGTCCGGCCAAAAATTCTTCGATGATTAAATCAGCAATCAAATGAAAAGTATACGTATGAAAGTGCGAGCCAGGGAAGCCCCCCCACTCTAAAAATATTTTCAATGCCTAATTTTTTTTTTTTTGAGTCGTCATTGAGTTCTTTAGAGATACCGTCACAAGTGTTTCGTGTTCCCTTTTTATTACACATTTATGTAAAACTTATACTCACACCATATATATGTAGTGAAAACAATGTATATGCACCTCGTTGCGATGCTCACGAAGCACGAAATAATTTTTCATTAGTTAAGTTAATTAATAAATCTATACAATAAAAAGAAGTTAAGACAAATAGTGATAATGAATGAGCAGTGAAGAGTAATGACTCAATTGGACACCACCCCAAATTTAATTTCTAGGTCCGCCACGGAGTGCAGGAATCAAGTGAGTAAACATACATAATCTTTGATGGGAGATCCCTTTAAATAGGTTGGAGGAGTAGATCTCAGGTGGGCTTATAGTCACTGATCACATCTCCTTTCCAAATTTGGAGGAGTGCCTACTTATTGGATGCATCGTTCCAAGATACTAAGCAATTAAAGACGCCATCTCCAGGATCATTAGTGGAGTTAGGGGTGCCCTTTACAAGCTCCTTTGGTCATGATCAAATGGTCAATCCCTTTGGAGTAGACTGAGCAAAGTGCTCCTGAATAGACTTTCGCTGATTGTGATGAGCATTTACCAATCGAGTCAATGCACGTCTCATCGGCCAATCGGTTGGTCCTTCGTGCAGACAGACCGTTACCCTTTGTGAAGACATAAATTAGACAGGAACAATAACCAATGGGTGATCGATCTATTGCTAAGCATAAATCAGGCTTAGCAATAATTAATTCATATGTTGAGTTAGGACATATAAGCTTGTTAGACATATGGAAACCCAAAATAAGAAGTCTTTTGTTAAAAAAATGTATTGTTTTATTTCATAATTTGATTACCCATAAAATTTGAAGGAAAAAAGAAAAACATTCATAGTTTTGTATAATATGTAGCTCCTTGTATATTGTTTGCAATTGTTGGATGTGTTGTGAGTCTTGTGACTATTGTCCGTTGCTCTAAGAGTTATGTAGATACGCGCGTGTTACCACAAGTATATAGAATTGACATAAATATGTCTTTATATGCTCACAAACAAAATTTGGTACCTCTAAATAATGTAATCTACATAATAGTAATTTAGTGGGTGTTTGGGCGTGATTCTGGACATGTTTTGGGGATTATGGGATTCTGATCATTTCAAAATTTTAAGGTGTTTGGGATGCTAATTTTGAAATTTTGATTCAAAAATTCTCAAAACAGACATTTAGAGTCACAATTTCAAAAGTAAATCTGGAGTTACTTTTGAGATTTTGGTTTTGAATTCTGAAACTTTGTTACCATTCTATCCTTCAACTATTTAATAATTTACAACACGTGGAAGTAATATATTGCGTGTGTCGTGATTACTGCAATGTAGTAGAAGAGAGTAAATATATTTTACACATTTTTATGATTATCGTATTTTAAGATTAATTCAATTTATAAATATAAAAATTATGTGACTATATTTCAAAATACATAAAGAAAAATTGTCAAATACGCCCTCCCTTCCAATTTGTTTATCTATTTTTGAAATTACAACTTATTAAGGAGACACAATTATTACTACTAAAAAAAATTAGCTTTCTAAAAATACCTCTCACATTCTTAGCATTAAATAATTGTACACATTCTCCAATGCATAATTTTTTAAAAAAGATAGGACATTAAAGACATCTTATACTACAAGTCAACTTAAAATTGAAGAAGTATTTTGGGACACATAAAAGTTAAAAAGTAAACAAATAAATCGGGATGGATGAAGTATACAAATAAGTAACCATAATATAAGGATATTATGGTCAATTACTCACCCACAGTCCAATAATATGATTATATTATCAAATACTTCACCGATTCATAATCTATTTTACATATTGCTACCAAATACTTCACAGATTCTGATTATAAGTTTTTTAGAATCTAAAATTTCATAATCCAAAAATACCTTAAAAAACCCTCCCAATAACACACCCCTAGTGGTTTGAAACTTGATTATTGGTTTCTGTAGAAAACACTATTAATTATTGTTGTAGCTTAACTATGATTATATGACGGCATAAAATTTGATTGGGTAGAAGTTATGTTTGGGCATTATAGGGACCCGATTTACGATTCAAAGTAATTTGAAAACTTGATTTTCAGTTGTGCAGGAAATATTATTAATTTTTTCCAGCTTAGTAATAATTTCATTAAAGCGTGAAATCTACTTATTGCTTTATTTGTCAGGGCATGGTTTTTGGAATTTAGTTTTGCAGGAAATACTAATAGCTTTTGCTGCTGCACAATAATAATTTTATAACATAAACAATTAATTACTTTTATATTCAAACCTACCACAAGCACCTTGAATATACAAAATAAGAGGGGCCCAGTGCCAAGTTCTAAGGAGGTGCCCCCATAGTAGCCCAGAGACGATTTCATTTATGCTTTGGAAAACAAAAAACCATGCTCTGACAAAACTTTTCCTCTCTCTCGTACAACCTGTTCCCTGATTCAATTCGCCATTGATGTTTCACGGCCAAGGATCCGTATTGTATCTACTTCTAGCTCTCCCTTGTAACCCCACCACTTCTTCAGCTTCAATCAAAGGTATTATTACTCAGTCACTGTTCTCTACTCATATCACCACAGATCGAATTCATTGGAAGTCTCTGTTTATGAATTGACTTTAATATCGCTAAGATTTCACTGGTTTCGGCACCTCGATTATTTGATCAAAATGGGTTCTCTAGTTGAACCATTGATTCTGCTGATTCTTCTCACCAGTTCTGAGCTTGTTATCATCAGAGTGGCTTTGGGATTTGCAAATTTCACCCAAGTTTCCAGTTTTTCTTCTCCTTGTAATGCTTCTTGCAACGCAACTGAAGAAAAGAGGGGTATTCCAACAGGAGCTAATCCTCTGCACAACAGGTAAGAGAGAGAACATCAACAAGGACATGGTCGTCCATCGTTTAACTTCAGAATTTTCGAATTAGTTAAGGTGTGCGTAACTTAATTCAAAAATCTGGTTACAAAAAAGTAGAGAGAATCAACCAATTGATCTTTTTCTTTTTGTTTTTCTCCTTCTTGTCTTATATGTTGTTTTTCTCTTTTTCTTGTTTTAGGAGGAATATGGGGATCCTTTTGTTGTTAACTGTTTGTACGTTGTTTTCTCTTTAGATGCGGAGTTTGTTCTCTATTATGGAGTAGATCAGCAGAATCAATCGATGGATACATATATTTTTATTGTTCTATATACAAGTATATATGACTATATATGTATAATCTATTCTTTTTCACAATATGCTTGACAAGTTTGTGTTGTTTGCATCAGTTGTCCCTTGTTTTGGGGGTAGTGCGATCACTTCATTCTATCGCCATGATAAGTTTGTCTTCCTAGTGCAGTTTGCTGTCTTCCTTAGCGCCACATGTATCCCCATCACATATGTATATGTATATTTATTTATATATGTGTGTGTGTGTGTGTGAATATTTTGGTCCACTCAGGTATCATGTATGATATTTAGGTGCCAAATGAATATGTGTATATATAGACATAATAGCGACGGATGTTCACATGATGCGTGTGCAAGAACACAGAGAGTAACTACTATAGAGAGAGAGAAAGCAAGAGAGAGAGAGAGAGAGAGAGAGAGAGAGAAATCTATGAATCTTGTTCATTGGATAGGAGGGAAAAAATTAGGCAAATTGTTGAAAAGTGGCCAGAAAGTGAGGAGGTTGTTAAGCCTATAAAAATGGAGCAGTTTTTTTTACCATTTTTTTGGAGTAGTTTTTTGGCAGTTTTTTGTGGAATAATTTTATGTAAATGACCCTCCAATTATTAGGGTTAAAGGAGGCTTTGTAATGGAGTTTTTAGAAAAAGAAAGTGCGAGTCAAATCTCAAATTTTATTCACACCGAAAGAGTGTTTTCTTTGTAATAGTATAGATAAGAGTACAGTGTTGGAATTGGTCAACTCATGTATGATATTTGGGTGCTGAATGAATATAAATTATTAATTTCTCAATCCTTTTTTAGTCGTGATGTCAATCGAATCAACAAAATTAAGACGAAATGAATTATTTTTGCATATATTTATATTGTTAGGTTTTGAAATCAGCAATTCAATATTTATGAATTTTAATCATGTCCAGATTTGTAATGGAGGATGTGTTTTTGAAAGCCACTAAAACCATATATACCTGAATTTTTGGTTGGGGATCTAGAGTCTAGAATTCACTAAAATTTTCATACATTTACGATTTTTGACAAGTATATATTCGAAAATTCATTTTGAATTTTTTTTCATACGAGTAAAAACTTGTGGGGAAACATTAAATGTGTGAAAGCAAAGGAAAAACTATCATAAAGACATTAATTATCATTAATATAATCATTAATAAACTTAAATACTTATAAGCTAGCACATAGGGAAAGCAAATTAGGGAATTATAATCTAGTGAACACGATATACTTTATTCATGCATGCGTGGTACATATACCGTGATATGTATTCTTTTATATATATATATATATGCAGTGCATGCTTATCTGAGTGGAGTTTCTGTTGGATGGTTGCGGCTGACTCTTGTATGATTGTCTAGTTGAGTTTTGGGCTTTTTTGGTTTGTTTTTCTCCGACGCTTTTATCTATTTCTACCGACAACATCAAAATCAATAGATATGGATAGAGGGAGGATTGAGATAATTTTATCCTCTTCAAATAAAAAAATTTGGACCCCGAATATTATATTTAGAGTCTAAGAAGTAAATGAACCCGAATATAACAACTTGAATTGTTATATTTTGACTGATAATTTTATTCTCACCTCTAAGCCCTAAAGTTCTAATTTATTCAGTAAAAAGTCATTCCACATTACCCATCTTTGTCCACCCAATTCGTCCACAAGGTGGAGATTTCATGTCATTTTTCTCTTAAGTCAAACCAAATTTTATGTTTAACACGATCAACACTCGTCTTAAATAATTTAATTCAATAAATTAAACTTAATTAAGTTCTATAAAGAATAATATATTTCAATAGTACAATAATTCGATGAGAACAGGGGACTTAAATAATGAGGGGACTTGGAGTCCAAAAGTGATGGCAACTAATGAAGCTTAATATGTCAAAACTATGGGCCTGGGGGCCCATTTTGGCCGATATATGACCTGGCGCCTTAACCAGTGAGTCTCGGCTTCACCCCATGCTATGAAGTTAATACCTATGAAATTATGTTAGGGAAATGGTTTTAGCATTTTAATTTTCTACACACATTCTGTTTCTGTTTAATTTTACCAATTTAACAAAATACACTTCGACAACCATAATTAAGGAATGTGCAAAAGTAAACCGGATAATATAATCAAAAGAAAAGAAAAAAGAACACAGTATATTTGGAGAAAAAATGTTTATAAATTTCATCATACGTAATATTTTAATGGTCGTTCGAAGAAATTAACAATATTGCATGAATTAAAAAAAATAAGTGTTCACTCTGTGTTCGATAATTATATAATTCGATGGATTAAATCCCCAATATTGGGTTAGCATCATGACAGGATGCATTTTATAGAATTGGATTTTCATTTGACCTAAAACCAACTCACTAGTTTGTAAATTTATTTGGAACTCCTTATTTTATCTAATTGGTCAATAGATGAAGCGATTTTCTATAAGACTTCTACTTTGATGTGAAGTAGAAGTTGCAGTTCAATTAAGAAACTGGTATTTTCTCTACCTATAAAAATGCATATGGCCAGTCTTCTATCAAATTAAGGGTGACTAATTTCTAGAAAATAAAGTAAGTGAGAGAAACTCGTCTTCTATCTAGGGCTCAATGCTCTTTGTAAAAACATGAATGCTATGATTAAATATGGAGTCGTTTGATTGCCACACGGATAGAGCCGGATATGTTGATTGTCTTTATAGAAACGGTTATGCTACTCTTGATTATTTTATTTCCTCATTTTGTTTTTAATTTGTGAGATCGTGATAGTTCAACATCCTAACGTAAACATGAATTAATTATTTAACCATTAAAAAAATAACTTACATGTTATATCAGAGCATTAGATTTGTGAATATCGTAATTTTCTAACAAAACCTGTGTACAAGATGTGCGAATGCGACCCAGTTTGGTTGTCGTTGGGCTTTTTGTGTTAATTCAATCACAATGGTAGATATTCTTCGAGGAAATTTCAATTTGATAGGGATAGTAATGTTTACAGATGGTGTGTATCAGACTATAATTGATTAGTTTATCCAATAAAAACTATAATGGATTATGAACATAAAAAAAGGCGATCTTATTTTATTTAAGACTGTTTGTGTATAATCGGTATTTAACACATGATGGTGATAAATTTTATTTATGTCGCTCAAAATTGATGTCTTTTATTTATGAAAGGCTATGAATAGAAATATACATATATGAGGAATTTTTGTCATATTTTGTTTATTATTCACCTAATATTATGTAAAATTGGGCTTTTGGCTGAATATCTATGTTATGATAAATTGGTAGTCATCAAAGTGACCAAATTAGCATGGTTTATATATATTATCAGAAAGCTTGTCATGAATATAAGGCATGATTCAAAAGGAAAGATAAGCATTTATGTTGTGGGTTTTGAATCAAACCTAACTAATTGAAGTTTCTAATTCAAATATTATAAAGTGATTTAATTATCACCTACTGCTTTTGACAATGACTTTGATATTGTTATTTTCATTGATGATAGTAGACAGACTAAAACTCATATTAAAGTTGTAGTGACTTATTGTTGAATATTATTTTAAAAATTGGTTGTAACATCCCGATTTTTTGAAATATTATTCAAATTGTTTCTTCAATTATTAAATCAATTGAAATAAAAATTACGAAAACATTTTTATTATTATTAACACAACAGGAAATTAAGTTTAATCAGAGTTAAAAGTGTGAAAATAAAAATGACATAAATACCCCTTAAGGTTTACATTCCTTTATTCCAGAATAAAAGTAAAGTACAGCTACTAAGAGTAGGGTAGCCAAACGCCACTATGATTTTCTTTGACAAGTCCCGGCTCTTCATGCTCGAGAGGGTAGTCTAGTTGCTCCGCAGCATCTAGTATGAAATACTAGGGGTAGATAAGTTGCACTGATGAGTTGTGAAACTCAATAGGGAAACTCATCGACAAACCAAAGCTGATATACAGCAGGACATGAAAAATGATAAAGTGCATAAATAAATTCACGTATGATTATTATGCTTTTGTTCTTTTAGGTTTCTAAAAATACTATTTTTCCTAATATTCTTTCTTACCCGACTATGTCATGTAGAGTACTCAATTGATACTGACAAGTTCTTAATGAGTAAGGCTACCTTCTACTGTCTTCTCGAGTCAATACCTGCTTCACTCTAAGTAGATCTGACTGAATACGTGGTTTTGCCGAGTAAAGTACTAACGAACCTTAACTGCTTTCTCTTTATCGGCTCAAGGTCGCCCAAGATAAGGCCGTCACTCTCTCGAGGTCCAAAACTGTCGACGCAGACGCACCCTAAAGTCACCTCCAACCGGATACACCCATCTCCTAGTTGGGGTCCTTAATCAGACGGGACGACACCCAGTGGGACTCTAACCCGCATGGAACATAACTTGGAACGACGCTCAGAACATAATGCAGGGCACGACGACCACTAATGATCCACTTTTTCATTAACGAACCTATTTGTTCTCCACATGTTCCACTACTTATAATGATCGCCTAACCCCATCTGCTTCTGTGTTATGGTGGCATTTGAGCCGGTCTCCCTAAGATGGTTTTTAGGTTTTCACATAATCACCCAAATATCAATATAGTTCATTAACTACTATTTATAGCACGACAGCTTAACTATGTTCAACAGTTGGCATGACGGCCTCGTTAATCTATCGGCACGATGGTCATATCAACACTTTTCATACACAACATTGGTTAACTCGTTGGTTAAACCTAGATTTCTATTGTCATCAATACTACTATCCGTCTCACAACTTTTATCGACATAGAACCATAATCATAACATTATAACATCATCGACATATGACTACATACATCCATAGTCAAAGTGGGTCAACCGTTCACACGTAGCTCCAATGAAACTCGTGATCATAAAAAATATGTTCATGGGTGCCTGTGCAATGTGTTCATGCAAAATAGTATAGGGTGTGATCTGGATTTACGGCTTGGAATGCCCGGTTAACATTATGTAAATTTTTTGAATTTTAATAAGTCGATCGAGCAGTCTGTCTAATTTTTTAGTTTTGATTTGTGGTTCGAAAATGTCAGAATCTGCCAGAATACAGACAGGTCACTCGAGTAGCTCGCACGAACGAACTGTCTTTTTCAGTAGCTCTGGTTTTCTATTCTTAGTCAAAAATTGAACACCCTTGAACCTTTACCTAACATTCCAACCTTAAATAGAAATTAACAACAATAACAAAGTCGATATATATTGGAGAACATCCCTTATCCATTTAACAACTCATACTCTAAGTAAAACAAATTTCATGCTTTCATATCCCTAACCTTTAACATGCTTTTCAAATTCAAAAATTAACATATTATCTTGCTATAATCCACCTCTAATAGTTGGAAGTGTTTTTCCTACCTAGATCTTGAAAACTTAGCTAACGAGAAGGCCTCGGATTCATGAATCTTGCTCGGACAGAACCTCCCTTTAAGAACAACTCAAAAACACCAAAGCTCCAACTATATTCTCTCTCAAACCCTCTGATTTCAGTATGATTTCGTATGGGAAAAGAAAATGAACGTCCTTCGTTGTAAAAATAATGATTTAACCCCTTAATACATAATCAAATCAATTGAATTCTCGAATAATTCTGATCTCAAAATGTTTTCCATCATTAATGACATTGAATCTGCAATCTACCCATTCAGATTCGAATAAGTCACTTGAGCGGTCTCCAGATTCAAAACACGAATTAAAATAATATATATTAAACTATTAACAAAAAATTATTTTTATTAATTAAAAATTAGGGTTATTGCATTGGTCATTGTTTGATGTTTGTACTAAACACTTTGCGCACCTTATGTCGTTTACATTATGTTGTGTTTTTTTTTCCAAAGTTGATTTTGATACAATTTTTATCTTGAATCTGGGTAAATCTTTTATTGTAATTGAAAGTAGCTCTTATAAGGAATTTTGGCCTTATAAGGAATTTTGGAACATTAAAAGGATACTTAGAGGATTTGAAGTAGTCTCCGGCTTGAAAATCAACTACAAGAAGTCAGCAGTATGTGGAGTGGGGAGGGAGGGGAGTTTTATAAATGCATGCACTGGAATTCTCAACTGCTCACAAACAAACCTACCTTTTAAATACTTGGGATTACCTTTGGGAGCCAATCCACTAAAGTTCAGCACTTGGAGGCCAGTGCTGGACAAAATAAGATCAAGATTAGCCAGCTGGAAGAGGAAATTCTTGTCAGTAGGAGGCAGGGTAACATTGATCAAGGCTGTTCTTGCGAATCTACCTATCTACTATCTGTCACTGTTCAAAATGCCATCAAAGGTGGCAAAAGAAATTCAGAAGATTCAAGTGAATTTTTTATGGGGAGGAGCTCAGGGGGATAAGAAGGTAAGCTTAGTAAAGTGGAGGAATATTGTAAGCCATAAGGACCAAGGTGGGTTGGGAGTAAGGGATTGCAGACTGATGAATTCGGCCTTGCTGTTGAAGTGGTGGTGGCTGTTTGCAAAGGAACCAACCAGCCTATGGAGAAGTGTTATCTGTGATGTGAATAGAATGAATGCGGATAGTTGGTTACCTTATGGCTGAAACAACAGGAGGGGGTCTCCAGTATGGAAAGGGATTATGAGTATCCAGTACAAGGATCAAGAAATCTACGACATGTTCATCCAAAAACTTAGTTTTTCAGTGGGTAATGGAAGGAGAATCAAACTCTGGAAAGACCAATGGGACCAAGATGGGCAACCTTGGTGCGTGAGGTTCCCATCCATTTTCCAGCTAGCTTTGGACAAACAAGCTAATCTAGCAAGTATCCTCCAATCAACAAATGTGGGGGCTGCGTTGAGCTTAAGGAGACAACTCTTCTCATGGGAGGAGGAGGAATTGGATTTGTTGTTGAGGACATGGGAGGGGCTAGGCATGTGGGCAACTGAAAGGGAGGATGAGCTATTCTGGAAAGCAGGAACTAATTCCCTATTCACGGTAAAAACTTTATGTGAATCTGTTCAAAAAGAATGGGACCAGGAAAGATTTGGCCCACCTGTGTGCGTATGGAGGACATTCTGCCCTCCTAAGGTGCAATTTTTCACATGGCTGGGGTGGCAGGGAAGAGTCAAAACTGGAAATTTGCTCCTTACCAGAGGGATTATTCAACCACAACAAGCCATTTGCAGACTATGTAACTCAGAGGTAGAGACACAAGATCATCTGCTGATTCATTGCAGGCTGGTTTGGGAAGCTTGGTGTGAAGTCATCTCCTGGTGGGGCGTGATCTGGGTTCCACCAAAAACCATCAATGATCTCTTCACGTGGTGGTCCAGCTGGAAGGCCAAAGTGGGCTCTAGGAAAGTTTTTACTGATCTCTGGATGGCGGCTCCGTCAGCCCTCATTTGGTCCATTTGGAAGCTGCGTAATGAGAGAATTTTCAATCGTGAGAGTCAGTCGTGGCCTCAGCTGATGGAGGCATTTAAGGTCAGGTGGATCGGCTGGGTCCTGGATCATCACAAGGAGAGTAATATGATGATCAGAGGGATGTTATTCAATTTGAGTGGATATCTTCATCAAGCTCGGGTGGGATAGGAGGAAGGTAGTGCTATAGACCATTACTCATTGCAACTGAGGTGATGTTTGAATATAGTCTAGGTCCAGCGTTGTTATGTTAATGTGGTCCTCTTAGCCAGTTGGTTCCTTGCCAACTTGGTTCAGTGTTAATGCTTGTATTCGCACCTCTTCCGATCTTAATATATATTTTCCTTTCAAAAAAAAAGTAGCCCTTATAAGTTATGGTATATTTATGATGATTTGTACAAACCAATATTTGATGACCATTTTGTTAAAAACCCTCCATATTCCAATATTGATTTTCATCATCGTCTCATGAATGAAAATACCTCTATCTTGTGGCATGATCGATTGAAAATAGCTTTCAGAAAAAAATATACATGGAGAATTATGTATTATGGATTTTTTTCCAAATTAATATTGTGAGTGTGGATTGCATTAACTACAAGCAAACCAAGTGTGTGTGTGTATATATAAATGTTACAAGAAATAATGAATTTCTTATACTGATACATATAGACATTATCTTTTGATTGTGAAACCAATTACCACCTATAGATGACTTTTGCGATATGTTACAATTTTCTATTGTAAGAAAAATCTTAACTTATGAATGCTTTCTAGATGCATATTGTTGAGGTAGGGGAAATAGAAAGAAAAGGTAAGAGTCATCATGTAATTTATATGTGGTCTATATTATAGAAGGTCTATTGATTTTGGGCAATGCCCAAGGTCATTTTCTAAGCACTTTCAAAAGAACTATGTTAGAAATACCAAAGCCAAATACATTAGCTGAAAGGCATAATCATACATTAGTAGACATGGTTACAACTATATGAGTAAATCTAAAATATCCATTATATTGTGAATATCTTTACCCCTTTATATGTGATCAATTGGGTTTCTATTAAAGCAATTTTAAAGAATTCTTTGAATTGTAGAGAGAAAAACTGAACTTAAGACACCAACATGTATATGGTTGTCCATAAGTCTCATAAAGAGAATTTGAATTTTAGAATGATCTGCAATGACATTATTGGTTACTCAGAAAAATTCAAAGGGTATGAATTTACTATATATCCAACCATAGTACAAAAATAATTTAAAAAATCGATAATTTTCAGAATCTCTAAAAATGGTGAAATCAGTGGAAGTGATAAATCACAACTTCAAGTAAGTCTTGATGTTCTTATAGTTGTTAAACAACATAATAGTGTGGAACAATAAAATAGTTGTCGATCGCTCCATAATGAGATTGTAATCAATGTAGAAATTTTAGAATAGTCATAAAATGTAGCATTTGCCATATTTAAATAATTATGTGATTGATCTACATGAATCTATATTAATGTAAGAGCCATTAAGTATCTCGTTTAGTTTCACAAGCCACGAAACTTGATAATTCTACTACATGAATTGATGTCCTGAATGATGCTTTGAAACTAGTGCAACACAATAAAATTCAAATTATGTTCATCCTTACAGTTGAAGGTTTCACTCGGTAAATGGCATTAATTATAAGTAGGCCTTTTCTAATGTATTCATGAGTATCATGATTTTCTGTGTTAAAGAGTCATTCGGTTGGACTTTTTGGACCATTTGGATGAGCTTTCTGCAGTTATGTAGATTTAGCATGTTGAACTCCAACCCTGTCTCTTGGGATTTCTTTTACTCCGCGATATTTTCCTGAGCTATGATAGATTTGACGGCGTGCTTCCGAACCCTGGGACTTGATAGGAACACTCATGCATCATATAAACGATGTGAAGTACTCCTTTAAAGTAATTATCCTGCAACGGAACGAGAAATATCATACGTGCAATATTGATTATAAAACGCATTCTCTCACGCACAAATGCCACAATGGGGATAGTGAGCCTATAAACATGCAAGAGTATGCCCTCATCAACTTCTCATCCTTCTCTATTTGGAACTATTCCCAAGCTATTCATGTGTAGTACTTATTCTTTATCCAGTCTTTTACTATTTAAGTGCCTTTTTCAGGTTAACAAATATCATTTTCTGCTTGACAACATGTCTGTGCACAAGAGTACCTCTTTGTCGAGCTAAACCCTCGCCTATAGTTCTGTCACGACCCATCCCGATATAGGGATGATCAATGACCGGCCAATGAGTCTAACTCACGAAGGCCTCTCACTAATCGAGTTTTAGGATTTTTACCTGTCATTCATCCATAATCTTGAAAGATTCTCAGAGTGCGCGGAAGCATATAAAATAATCCAACTAACAAACCCAAGGGCATATAAAGTGCCAACATCACTAAAACCCACAAAATTACAATATACAATACGTTATCGGCCCCAACATAGCCTATCTTACATACAACAAGATAGTTACCAACTTATCCGGTACATCTCAGCTTCTTAGAGCAAAAGGCCAAACGATCATTCTTGAGCTTCCATAGGCCCTAACGCCTCCTGTCTCGTTACCTGGTATGTTGTTTAACAACATCATTAGCATAACGCTAGTATGAATCAAGATATACAAGTCTTACAGGTTTGTCATGACTTAATCTCATTATAAATATTGCATTAGCATGTCAAGAACGTTCGTAAATTGATCCATGGGCCGTAGCCGAGGACATGATCAATAGTTCGTAGTTTTCATAACCCGTGGGTTATCAGTATCTGATTCAACAAACCAATATGCTTTGCAACAGAATCAACAAATCAACCAACCAATCAACCAACCAACGGTGTATGCCAGAACTGATAAAGGGAGCGACCCTTGAATAATAATTCAGAATTTGGCATGACGTCATCCGATGCCACCTGGCCGTGGGACCCAGCCTTATCTCAAACTACCGCTTGTCACACCCCCAGCGGTCAGGGAATCACCGTGTTTCACATGATGTCAATACATGATCATCTTTAATGAGGTCATCAATTTATAACATAGCATCACATGCTAATCAGTCATGTGTCGTGCATAAGCATGGTTTCAATATAAACAACCATCAACAGGATTTAGTAAATTCACATGCTCGGTCACGTTTTTAAACATACAAGTAGAACAAGCATATCAAGACTCACCTCACGTTGCTTTACGTAGTCCAATGATTTGCACCGACTCCGATGTCAGGATCGATTCCTATAACAAGGAATATAAGTATTTAACAACTTATTCGTAGTTTCCAATACTTCGGCGTTGATGTTTATGCCCAAACCACCTCAAAATAGGGAATGCATAAACCACACTAGGTCTACCAATGTCCTCAAGTGAATGTACATAAGTTCGGATGGTTAAGGAGTCAAAATAGAGGTTCCCAAGTCTCAAATTATTGAAGTACTAAACTAGACAGCTTTCCTGAAATTTACCTCAATAGAAATTAGTGTGAAACTCCAACCATCTCAAGTCCAAACTTCACCAAATTTAACAGGATACGAGCTTAGGATGTTAGGAACATATTCTATGAAGACCACAAAGCTTTAATATGCCTTTAAACGGGCGAAAACTCCATTGGCGCAAAACTGGTCCAAAACGGACAGCTTCTACGGAAATCTTAATTTAAGGAGTTCTAGAAGTCCAAATGATTTGGTTCCAATTGGGAATGAAAGCTAACATATCAAGGTACATTCATACCAAATTTGAGGTCAATCCGAGGTCCGTAGCATTCTGGAGCTCAAAATCAAGTTCGGGGTCAAAACTGCCTAATCCGGTAGCCAATCCGGAAATCCGGATCCGTGACCGGATGCGTGGCCGGATGCGTGGCCGGATGGGTTTCAGGACATGGTTTCTTATGGTTTCTTGCTCTAACCTCAAATACCTTCTGATATATAACAAATATGTTCGAACTAAGTCTATCTTAGGCCTAAAATCGAAGAATTAGCAAAGATATCATAACTTAGATGGTAAAATAACTTACTGATGGAAACCAGACGAAGAACGGATGAAGAAGCAGCTGAAGGTGATGAAGAACAGGTTGAAGAAGCTCCTCTCTCTCTCTCTCTATAGCTCTCTGATTCTAACGTACTAATGAATTTGAGGAGCTTACCTATACTATATAGACAAAGCTGGAAGCAGGAGGTGTCAACAGACACCTCTGTGTCTAATACGATACATGCAAATATCTGTTATAACGTATCTGATATCTAATAGAAAAATTATTGGGTACTTCTCACCCAAAGTCCAAAGGTTACAACAGCCCATCATCTCATGCCTTGCGTGTGTATAAATTATCTGATCCGTCTCAGAAATTTCAAACACAGATTATATAAAAATCGGGACGACTCTCCGATCCCAACTAAAAATCAAATTAGTATCGAATTAACCAAATTACTCTTGATTTAACTATTCAACTTATAATTTAGCCCTTAAATGTCCAAATTCCGGATCGGGGTCTCACAAGTTCGGTAAAAATCCAATTTGGTTTAATTTAATTTTACATCCTTCAATTACTTCCAACTTTGGTTGATCTTGTTAGAAACATGAATTTTAATTCATATATTTAGGTGACTCTGTCTTAAAAATTGAGGAAGATCCTAAGATCACTTGAAATTGGTCAAAGTAGGTTTGTGTACTTCTAAATGAGGGGTTGAAACTATGAAAATAATGTATAGAACCTATTAAAGTTTGAATGAGAAATTAATTCTCGAAGTATGCTCTATCTATAGTAGGAAGGAAGGTGCAACGTCACTTAGTTCCACATGGGAAAAACACATTTTTTTGTGTTGAATATATAAGTTTTAAGTTTGTTTAAGGATTTGGGCCTTTGAGGTACCAAAGTTTTTTGAAGGATGAAAGTAACTATAAAGTGAGGAAAATTAGTAATTAAAATGGTAAGAAAAGGGAAGGAAATACTGATAACTTTTTACTTATTTGATTTGTGAATGAGAAATAAAATTTGTGTTCATTCCTTATGTTTAGAATTAGTTTTTTTTTTTGATACGAAAAGAAAGTTTTATAAAGGGGGGGTAAACGTACAGAAAAACATTAAGGAGAGTTGGTGAGACACCAACCTCCTAACAACCACTTCGCCTATGCTACACCAAACACTCCTATTTCAGACTACCCAAGCAGAATCCCAAATATCCGATTACATCAAGTCGATCCTAGCCAGTATCAAGAAGACAAACCCCTTGTGGGCTTCTGATGATGTCTTGGATGGTGAAATGGCTACCTTCCGATGCGAATTTTGCCCACATTGCTGCTCTGAGTTGTATCAGGGAGAAGATCGAGTCACCAATAACTAATAACTACATATGAATGGTATAATACGTCTTCACTACTTTTATCCTTCGAATTTTTCGACAAATATTATTTGTTGTTACAAGGTCATAGTCAGTATTAAGGATACAAACAATAGAATCGTTTTATTTTATTTTGTTTCATTTTTTCTCATTGTTTAAGATAAAGTGATGTACTAAAAATAATTGTGCTCTTATTTCCTTCATTCCACTCCACACCGCCCCTTCTTTTTTCTCGTAAAATATAATTCAAAAAAAAAAAGAAACATTGACCGTAACATTTTAAACCAGACATCTCTCCCTGACAAAGGGACTAACCTCTCGCATGAATTGTATGACGGTCCGACATGCAACACTTGATCTTATTTTTTACTACACGTGTTGCTTTGGGCACGCACGTGTGACTGTAACAGATTAAGCAAAGGCCCCACTTATGTACATCAACGAGTAATGTCCACCTGTTTTGGGGTCCGAGATTTATGATTCTAAGGACCAAACTTACTGCCCGAAGCTAAAATTAGCTACTTCTCATTTAATAACCTTTCACAAACATCCAAAATACATCATTTTTTTTGTACAACACACTGTGTACCACTCTTACTTATTTACTGAATCACAAGAATTCTTTCAGATACATACTTTTTATATTATATAAATAAATAGATACATATGCAAAAGAATTATTTTGCCTTTCTTTATCAACAAGTAAATAATTTTATTAATCAAGAACAAAGCAGCAGTACATACACTTTTGCAACAAATACAAATAGAATTGACTTTCGTCCACTCGTCCAGTAAATTAACCCTCGGAAACATTCAGAATCTTTTTATTCCGTCTATACCCTTGAAGTGATATGACTTCCAATCCAAGGTAATGTCTAAGGGCATGTACGTAGGTACAAACATATTCGTATCCACACACACTGACACACATATATAGACAGTTGGTACGTAAATGGGCGGCAGTCGGACGACGGAATCTTAAATCCCGGCAACGCATTCCGGTGGGGTCACTGGGTACCGTGACTTGTCGGTGCAGTAATCATAGATCAAGTGGTTCATACGGACCCATCTATAACTTCTAGCTTGTGCGGAGCTGAGTTGCTGGTAAGAAGCTCCCTCCCACCAGTTTGAGGGGCTTGAGGCACAGCTTGTCGGCCCCGGCACGGCGCAACCCTCCAGCTCGAAGTTCTTCATGTAGGCGTAGAAAGGGGCCTTGCTCCAGTTAATCTTTTCGAGCCCACCTCTCGTGGCCCAATCATCGGCTTCCCACAATGTGCTGTAGACTCCCATGGGTTGGAATTTTGGGAATGGGATTCCTCTGGCTTCGTTGTTCTTGTACACTCTTATGGGTACTTCATCCACAGAGAATCTGCACACCCATTATGGTCATAAGTTACCAATAATAATCAAATTGGAATACATCTGTATATATATTGAATGAAGAGCTTACACAACATGGTGGTGGTTCCACAGTATGGAGTAAGTGTGGAATTCGGCTGAAGGATCGAACCAAAGGTTGACCCTTTGTTCCCGGTCACCCTTCCCATGCGCATACACGTTGGTTTGGACTGTATATGGCTGCCCGCTCCGGTTTCCCAAGAATTCAAAATCCAATTCGTCACGAATAGTGTCGGTGTCCGAATTCATCTGCCACCCAATTCATAACAAATGGCAAAAAACAACAAAACCAAAACTTAAAAGTTTCAACGATTAACTTATTACAAAAAAATGCTTTTTTTGAAGGTTTGCTTTCGTAGTTTGGTAGCTAGTCGCTAGGCAACTATTTCCTTGGTCTATTTGTATTTGTCTTCTGCCTCTTATTATGTTAACAGTAAGATTCTTTAATCAACACAAAAATGTTCCCGCTGTTTTTACCGACACAAAAAAACACTTACATAAAATGCGGTTACAGTGCCAGCGGAATCTCCAGGAACGAGCTTGATTGCCATGCTAACCTTTCCAAATAAATATTGGCCTTTGGAGGCAAACCCACAACCTAATCAAGCACGCACAAAATTCATACTAATTTCATGATGAAGTGAATAAATTAGACCCATTACTAAGTGATTGAAAAGATCATAGCACAAGAATCTTATAATTACCTGAATTTTGGTCTAGGACAAGTTGGATAGTCCTCCCTCCTTCGATTTGCCTGATATGAGAATCAGACCAAGTAATTCTAAAGTCTTGATAAAAAGTGGCGGGTCGAGCAAAGGCTGTGAAGGAGAAGGCAAGTAGGACGTGCAAGAAAAGAGGGAGAATAATACTTCTCAGAGAGGGGTATGCCATTAATGTGGCCATTTTTTGTTGTGGTTGTGTTTTTTTAATGAGATGAGAGAACCAATGGGGGCTTCTGTATTTATATGAGGAGGAGTAGGGTGGGGAAAGAAAAAAGGGAGGGAAGTGATAGGAACTGCTGTGGTTCAAGTGACAAGAACTGCCAATGGTTAGCTTTTCATACAGCTAATAGTAAGCCGTCATTGGACCCGCCATCTCTCTCTATCTCTTTCTCTTTCTATCAAACATATTATTCTCGAGTAAATTACACTTTGCAACCCGTAAATTGATCGGTTTACTAACTTCGGTTTTGAAGGTCTATTTTTTTCCCACAACCATTGATCCTTCAGGTGTGTAACTTCTTCCACCCTGGACCAATAGTTAGGAACGGTTATTAATGTTTTTGATTGGGACACGTGGTACGAATTGTGGGGATTAGCAAAATAAAAGGGAAAAGGTGAGAAAAGCGAAATTGGATCTCAGACCTAGATCTTGAAATGTGGGTGCCAAGTTGCCAAGTTCTGTTTAAAAGTAGGAGGAGGCTGACTCTTGTAGAATAAATTCCTTTAAATGTTGTTTGAAAAACTGAAAACGACTAAAAGCTAAATTTTACGTGCTAGCTATAAAATTGAATGCTGAATTTTTATAAATATTTATATAAAAATTAGGAGCTAAATTCAATTTAAAATATTATTTTGATCGAAGGATCACTAGATTTTGATTTTATAATTTCTAATTATTTTGTTAAATGTCTATTAATGCCTGTCATGTGTTTTGGTGGTATAGTGACAGAAGAGAGGTACGCAGTAGTAGAGTTGGTGATTACATATAATGGCGATGGAGAGATGGTGGTCATGGTGGTGGAAGGCCATACGGTGGTGGTGGTTGAGATATGATGGTGGAAAAAAATGATAACTAAATTTAGTAGTGTGTGGAGAGATGGTGGTAATAGTGCATGGTTGGTGGTGGTGTACATGGTAATAGATAGGTGGTGGTGGTGGTGATGGTTGTAGCGAAGGTGGCGGTGCAGGTATGTAGAGGGTAATAATTGTATAGCATGATCTTGTGGACAAGAGATATTATGGTGGTTGTAGCAGGTGTGGTGGTAGCATGGAAATGATACGGGTGGTGGTGTTGATGACTATGACAGCGATAGTTTAGTCATGGTAGTGAAGAGGTGGGATGGTTATAGTTGTAGAACGGGGTGGAGAGATGGACAAATGACAATTGTGGTAATGCAAAAATGACATAAATGTGATGGTGGAGTGTTAGTGGTGGTGGTAGCGAAGGTAGTGTGGGGGTGGAGAGATAGTGTGGCGGATAGATGGTGGTGATATTGCACGGTGGTGGTGGTGGTAGTTGTAGCGGGAGTGATGGTGATGTAAGGATGGCGATGATACAGAGTTTTGCTAATGCGGTGATGGCTAGTGATGGTTTAGTTGTGATAATGAAGAGGTGCAATGATGGTTGTAAAACTATAAATTGAGAGAAATGACTATAGTTGTAGTTGTAGTCGTGTTGAAAGATGATGGTTTGATGATGATAGTGCCAGCGGTTATTTAGTGGTGATAGTAATGGTAACAGTGTCAACAAAAGATGATAATGATAAAAAAAATGATTGTAAACAGTAAAAGCCATTTCATTCAGAATTAAGTAAAAGATACTTAATTTCTATTAAAAAAAATAGCTTACATATTAAGATACAATTGAGTTTTCCCAATATCAAATTTATTTAATTACTTATTGTTCAATACATTTGATTTTAAACACTGAATCTGAATTATGAAACAATCCCTATATTATATACGCTTGGGGACAAAAGTGAGAACAATTCAAATTTTAGGGCCGAAATGAAACTTGAAAGAAAAAGGGCAATCTAACCTTAGTTTTTTCCATGTCTTCCCGCCTCATGTTTTAGTGTCAACCTTATGATTTTCCTCGCATTAATTTTCACTCCATGCTACAGTTGTCGTATCTGCATATATATATATATATATATATATATATATAGATATGTAGATGCCACATATTCCTATATCTATGCATAGCTAGTTAGGTATAGTACCATTAATTTATTACCATTTACATGTTGTAAAAAATGAATTTTAATCCAAACTATTTGATGACTGTGTCACAAAATTAAGAGTTCCACTAAAACCACTTGAGATGGGTCTTAGTGAGTTTGTATACTCCTATATGAAGAGTTTAAATCTTGAAAAGAATTATTAAAATTTATTAAGGTTTGAATGAGAAATTAATTATCTAAATATGCACCATGTGTAATATACAGAAAGATGATAGGTCATATGTGCCGCCGTCGCCGCCTGCCGGACAGTGACCGAGCTCGGGGCTGTGGTCCATGGGTCATAGATCTGGGTTTGGGCTTATCGTGGCGTGGTCCTTGGGCCCTTAAGCCCAAGAGTTTGGGTTTGCTTGCTTAGGCCACTTAATGTGCTTAACCTCATATAGATGTGTATTTCAGGTGAGAAATCAATTTGATACCAAAACTTATTTCTAATTCAAAACTAGAATTCAATTTTCATTTATTGCATAAAATTTATTCTGATTTTAAATTTAGGATTTATTTCTAAATTTATAACCATATAATTTATTTTTAAAATAAATCTTAGAATTTAATTTTTAGTTGGTTCTATATAATGGGCAATCTTCCTACATAATCTACACACCAAAAATCTGAGATATCCTTCTACAATTCGATTGTGTTCTTCGGTCTAAAGAGAATCCAAAATAAATCAGTTCGACAGCCGGTTCAGAAGGTGCTACCGAAATCGAATTCAACCGTAGTATCCTAGGAGACGAACGCCAAGCAAGTCCTCAAGCACTTCGATGAGGCAGTACAATTTGTCTTAAGGACACCTTGAGATTCACAGGCCTCTGTTTATAATTTTAAATTTTATTATTGTTTAAATTTATGTACTATTTTTTATTTTTTAAAACTTAATAAGATTTTCAGAATTTGTTTATTCCTACATTATATGCATGTTTTTATTTCCTTACGGATCTGGTATATCCCCATGACATTCTGGCAAGGTTCTATAGTACATTGGGTGATTTGCAGAAGAATAATGTCAGATTTGATCATTCTATTCCTCCAACTAAAGTTGTATCAACAAGAACAGAACCAAAACTTGATGTTTGGAGGTTTAAGGACGCAGAGATTTTTTAAAGATGGGACCAGATTTTAAACAATTTGGAGTTTGGCAGAAGTATATATAATATACAAAACCCAATTTTCAAGGGGTTGAAATAAAAAGGGGTGAAAACGCTAGAATATTTTATTACAAATATCACAAAATACTTTAAAATAAAGGTTATAATAATAC
The DNA here is from genome assembly GCA_019985065.2 of Arctostaphylos glauca. NCBI lineage: Eukaryota > Viridiplantae > Streptophyta > Magnoliopsida > Ericales > Ericaceae > Arctostaphylos > Arctostaphylos glauca. The sequence goes on from JAHSPW020000014.1 coordinate 12,779,882, forward strand.
AAAAGGCTGGGTTGTACTGGCCCACGCACAACACCCCCCTAACGAGGAGGTCTTCTCAGCTCTGTCTTGTATTCTTCTCGACTTTTTGAAAGATGTTTTATTCAACTAGAACAACGCTCGTATTGAAAAAGTGAACCCCTTCTTTGTAAGGATAAAGAGTCTAGAATTGGTAAGACAGAAGTTAATTAAAGAAGACTCCTAGTAAAATTGTACCACCTCATACGTCAACGAGAAAGGATAGAGCCGCCATCCGAATGGGTAAAGATCTCGAGAGCGAATGACCTTATCGTCAATTAAACAAACCCTGAAAAGAGAGGAAAGGGATAGAAAATGTTTGGAGATACGACAAAGAGTGCAAGACGAGATACCATTTACAATTTTATAGTATTTTTCTCTTCTTTTTTTTTTTTTGAGAAAACGAAGTAGCCAATCTGACTTACAATTATGACTTAATATTTGATTTATTTTTTAAATTTTGCCGACTTCATTGAATAGTGAAAAACCTTGCTTTAATAGTAACAAGGCCCAATAATGCACCATTTATTCGATACCTGTGGACAGCCTAGAGAAAGGAGTGATATCTGACGAATGGTTAGTGAATAAGTCCAAGATTGGGGCCTACGAGTTGGTGGGCCTAACATCTACACCAGGGTTGAGGTTGGCGTTGTTTGCCAGCTGGAATAGGCCCAACATCCAAATGCAAGGAAATAGAGAGCCTCCTGGATAAAGCTTCCTAGACTGAACACGTGGCTGCTCCTATACCAATCAAAACTTAGTTTTTATTGTACTACCTTTTTTCCTTACAACATCGATAATGCCAAAACTCAACAGTGATTTATATGAACTCCACCCCAAATTTCCTTTTACACCAACTTGAAAATTTCAATTCAAATTTAAAATACCCTCATCTTCTTCCGATCACTCGTATCATATCCGTCACGACATCACAAATCTACCATGCATGGCTACGCGATACCAATACACAACCAATATTCATTAAAAGAAAATCAGTATCTTGCAACACGTGGCAATTTATGATACGTGTAGTGGGTGAATTGTTTGATCCGATAAGGAGATGATGGATTAAAAGATTGGCTAGGCTTGAGATGAATTGGGATCTGTCGGTAGCGTGGGCTGTCAAGGAAAATTTTTTTGAAGATCGTCAATACTATCCACGGCAAAGATTTGAAGATCGTCTAAATCTTGCAAGTTTCTTCGAGAATTCACTATCCCAACTACTGGTAGTCCTTCAACCCCTTTGGAGTTAGAGTAATGCTAGAAACACAGATGTGTTCGGAATTATTAGATACACATAGGCACATACGGTTTACAAATTATTAAAGGCTCCATGTACATTCAATGATTCTGAATACATCTGTATCTACATGTGTTCAGAACATCTGTATTTCTATACCTTTTGTTGGGGTTAATCCCAAGGAACTCCATATTATACGTTCTTTTATTTTTGAGTTTCGAAAAATTCTAAGATTGCATATTATTATTTGGATTGAAGGAAAATATAGAGCATGGCCAATTGATATGGTGGTGGGTGGATGAGATTTGGAGAAACTTAATGATGGGATGGCTTGTGAGTTGTGAGTCTAGGAAAAAGAAAATTAGGTTTAAGAATTGTTGAAGGTAAAGGTAATTTGGGCTTGGATTAAATTCCTATATTATGTGTGAGAGAAAATTAGGGTAAAGAGTTTCTTTTTAAGTTCTTGAATTGTGATTTTTCATTAAACTGCTTATTCCTTCTCGTAACTCAATTATTGCCTCTTTGACTTTTCACACATTTTTATTAATTTGTTCCTTAATTTCTTCGAAGATGTTCTCGAGTAAAATAACTTTTAAAAATGATGTTTAATTATTTTTTGTATTTGTATAATAATTTTTTAGATTAACAGGCATATAAACGAGTAGAAATATGGACTTGAGTAGATCAAGAGAAGAATAGAAATATAGACTTGAGTGGAAAATTATTAGAAAAAACAAACAAGAAGAATAAAAAGCTTTATTTTTTGAATGCTTTTGTCTCTAGTAAACTTTTTTAAATCAATTCTTAATAATTATACCTTTTTATTTTTTTCCTCGTAATAAAGTTTTGATTTAAAAAATTGATGAAAAATTAGCATAAATTCAAAAAAAATGACGATAAAAAGACACTTAAGGTTAGGTATAATTATTAACAAATGGTGTACACAATCATTGAAAGGTAGACAGTACCAAAAGTCATTTAATTGATAAATAAGTTCAAAAAAACACATGATTTATTAGGAAGACAAATGAGTCATTCGGCGAAAACTTCCAATGGGAGTTCTATTAGGCACAATATGAATTTTGCCATAATGGCTTCATTATTTTAGTAGGCATGTTTTGATAAACTTAGTATAGAGAACTAAAATATAGAATTGAAGATTTTCTTATATCCATTTTAAAGGGAAGAGGGGATTTGAATCAAGAATAATTGGGTACACCAAACAGGCCCTACGTGACTTATTGCTAAAGAACAAACAGGTCACTTTTTTTCTCTATCGTGGAAATGGAGAGATCCTAAAACGGGGAATAATTCATGTCACCAACCAATAAACGCCACGTGGAACTCCGAACTAGGTTGCCCCACCACGTCTTTTTTTCCAATTTTCGAGCCCTAACAGCAGTACCAATTTTAATGTCATGTCGACGTGGATGAATTTGATTGGGTGGTTGAGGTTACGATAATTACAATTTGGGCTTGGTAGCGGTTCTGACGCCTGGTGGTATAGTAAATACGGGGGCCCAATAAGGCGTATTGCCAGATAGCCAGCAATGATATGCACTAGAAGAGTTCAAGCCCAAACGTAACAAATTCTTTACTTTACGCCACGTTGCGGGTTCCGTTACCATTTGAACTTTCACAAGATCCAGTCTTCTTAGATACGGGGATTTTAGGAAGTTGTAAGGTAGTTTTTGTAATGCGGATAAAAGAACGTAATTTTTTTTTATATATTTAAAATTATATTATTTTGATTTATCACATGAATTATTATCAAAATGTATGAAATCAAAATTATATATTAGTTCAAAGACAAAATTAACAAAACTATATTATTTTATCTGCATTGCACTACATCTCCTGAACCATAGATACGGAGTTTAGCCACGTTCCTTGTTTGTGAGTAGAGCCTGATGCTTGTGCAAGTGAATGTTTATCTATTTATTTGATACTAAGAGTAGTTACTTAGATAGTAGAATACTAAGAGTAGTTACTTAGATAGTAGAATCAGGCCTAATTTGATTTAATTTTTATTCATTTTTTTCACATTTGTTGTTTTGGTTTCAATTTTTTATGAATTATTAGTCCGTCTTGATGAGGCAAATCTAAAAAGTATAAAATTGTACTTAAAAATTAAAAAAAAAATCACTAAAGATGACGAATAAGGATAAAAATAATTTTGTTTTTGAATTATTTTTGTCTTTTCTAAATCTTTTTCAAATTTGGTCAATTATTTATAATTTTTTGAAACCTCTTATTGAGACGAACTAATAATCTAAAAAAATTGACGAAAAATAAAAAAATACAAAAAAAATTCACATAAAGACGAAACAATAATCAAATAATCAAGTTAGTACAAGATTTGGTTTTTCTTTTTTGCTCTCATTATTGGGTGGTGATCCAAGATCGTCACAAAAGTAATTAAGAATATATTTTGGAGGTAGGTTAGGACCTAAAAAATTAACATATATAATGACCAAGACTGGAAGACACCAAACTAATAATTTCTCTTTATGTATTAGAATAGATTAAACAGATTAATTGGGTTTATTACCTGAATTATTGATATTGAGGATATTATTTTTTTAATATTTTGATTTTTATCAAGCTATATTAATTATTCGTCTTGACCCAAACTTTCCAGAAGTCCCGTAAACATAAAAAATAAAACAAAAAAGACAGTTTTTTAGTATTTCAATTTTAATTTTCTTGTCGAGACGAATGAGTAAATGTAAAAAAATTATAAAAAATTATTTAAAAAATCACACCCATGGGAAAAACTCTGTTATTTGATTCTTCTGATAGCAAATATCACAATGTATAGCAAACTGATGTAAGAAAGAAACTCCTCCGCATAAAGTACAAATATTAATTAATTAATAGATTTAAAGAAAGGAGGCAAATAATTAACTTCTACCATCTCCAACCATACTTTTCATTATGCCTAGTTAAAAATAAAATTAAAAATAAAAAAACATTCATATTTTCCCTATTCATTATTTAATCTATGTACTTTAATCATGATCTATATTTTATATTCATCTACACTAAATAGATTTTAAAAAGAAAATTTTTTTGTATAAGTTTTGAATCTTAATATTATTCCTTACAAATTGGACGTGCTCTTCGCTACTTATACGCTCTTTTCATCGAACTTGCCCGGCCCTATTAAAAGTCTAAATTGAAAGGCTATAAATTAAGTAGAACAATTACTTACCATCAATTGAAATTTGATAGGCTAAATTTCCTTAACCTATTTAATTTGAAAAGGCTAAGAATAGCCCCTGATTTTTGGGCTATCCTTTTTTTTTTTTTTGGACTAACCTGACTCTTATTAGTCTTAACTTCTTGTTCTTGTAATTTTTTATTTCTACTGTTAATTAACGTTTTTGCTTTTGGTCAGAACATTTGATCTTTTTAATTATTCTCAAAACAAAAGGTAAAAAATGTGAAGACAACATTAAAATATTAAAAAAAAAGAGAGAGAAAAATAATTATTTCAAGAAAAATGTAAATTTTGTTTTTCAAGAATTACTTCGTTATTTTTTGCAATAATTATTTGATCTGTATGGATCGATTTCACTATCCAACAAGAATAATAAGTGCCCTACTAATTAAAACGGTGGTTATGTGCTCCCACTTTATCCTCAATTATTAAGGTTGTGTGGTGTGCCACAATTAGTTCGTGAGTCCCAATTTGGCTATAGTCCTATTTTTTCTATATATCATATATACCTATAATTATATATAACTCAACATGTTCAAGCCAGTTTACGCACACCTCCACTGATTTTTTCGGGATCAATTTCACCGCCTACTTGCAGAGTTTCCAATTAAAGCCAGAGCAAAGTATAACAATTGATAGCATCCGAGAAATTTCGAACCTGAAACCTTAAGAGAGAGCAAAAAGAAACACAAGTCTCAAACCTGATCACCATGCCAACCCCTTGGAGTTATCTCACACCATTATATTAAACAGGGGCGGACCTACCAAGGGGGGGAGGGGTCACGTGACACCCCCCTCCACTTAAAGCAAAAAAAAATTTTTTTTTAAGATTTTAAGAGTAAATTAAGTTTATCATGTAACACTGTGACACCCCCATACTCTTTTGTTCAGTCAAACTCTCCCCAATTTAGTTCATTAAATTTTGAATACCTATATTTTTTTGTTATTGAATACAAATTTAATTTTTAGTTGTTCATTTATTTTGATAGTGACACCCCCAGACTCAAATTCTGGGTCCGCCCCTGATATTAAAGGCATAAACTTTATTAAATAAATTCATAACATTGCGGCAAAATCAAATACAAATGCTATTATTTCATTAAGCATGAATACTGTATGCATAAAAAAAACAGATGATGCGTCTTTTTCCTTGTGAGAATTTAAATTCTTGAAATTAATTCTCCATTTAGTGAATGCAATACGAAAACAATTCAGACAGATAAGGTTTATACTTTCAAAACGAATTTTCAGAAAATAATTATGATAAATTGATTTGGAAACATCGAAAACGAGGTGGCATAATTTTGCATTCTGTTAAGTATATATCAACCTACCTGATTTACTGGAGCAGTGGTCCAAGATAGGGGATTGTTTGGAAAGCTAATTCGTATCACATTATATAGTGTGTAGTGGTGGACCCAATATGTTTACTTTAGGGTGTTACCATCAAAATGAATAAATAATTAAAAATAAAATTTGTATTCAATAACCAAAAAATACAGGTGTTCAAAATCTAACCAACCATAATACTTTTCACAAAATTTAAGATGTTCATTAACATAGAACAAAAAAATACGACGACACATGATTTATCAAAATGAAACTTTATGTTCTTTTAAGTCTAAAAAATCATCCAATATTGGAGAGAGTTTGAATTAGGAAAAGGGGTATAGATGTGTCACAGTACTACACAGTAAGACTTGACGTACTGTTAAACCTTTACAAAAAAAAAAAAAAATTGAACTTGGGGGTGTCACTTGACACTCGCCCACTATATGGGTCCACCACTAAATGTGTGTACACGCGCGAGCGCGTGCTTATGTTTGTTTGTGTGTGAGATGGTATATATCCACATCATCAACCTTGTGTAATTGGGTGGCTGTGAAGTTTGGATTTAGACATGTTATATATATATATATAGGACTTAATTCATGGTATTTGAAAGTCGTTGAGCTATCCAAACCCCTCTCCTTTATATCCACTCATCAAACTTAGTTAGTGGTCCATGCATGGCTATGACCAAATAATTCATGTAGATTTTTGGTTAATTTGTGACCCCAATTTTATATGAAGAAAGATAATGTGAGGATTAAGTATGTTATAATCGGCAAATTGATCAAATTATTGAGGCATGTGGCCCAATAGTACAATTGCGGTCTTAGGCAAAATTTGCTTACTTTAAGAAATGATTGAAAAAAATTATTTTACTATTTTAGCGTTTGATGCAGTAAGCTAAAATTCATTCTCTCTACATGTGTATTATTGCAGTTGATGTTGCATGCCTTGATCATATTTACTATTGAATCTACTTGTGCAAGGTAATTACAAATAAATAAAATTTCTTTATATGTAAAATGTCTACGCAAATTACAATCTACTTACATATTTACATCGGTCAATCATCCCTCGTCAAAAATGCTCTCTCTAAATATGTCACATGTAACGATTCACTCGCATCATGTACAATATTATTCGTTTTGACCGTCCAAATCTTATGGACTTTCCTATAGATCGCTCATCCCTGAATTGCTCCAGTAAGAGCACACTTAATTGTGAAATTTCATTTGGTTTTGATACACTCATGACTTTAAAAGGCCCTGTACAAGGTAGGTTCATGATATGTTATTTATAGCATTGAACTTATATCCACCAAGCGATGTATCATATCTAGACATCTACAAAGATTCCCTCCTGGACGTCGGCATCACATTTGGCACCACAGCCTGGCTGTGGTGTCACAATCTCCTCCACTTAAGAACACACGTCCTCGTGTGTGGGACCGAGATTTATTCCACATTTTTGGTTGGTGCAAACTCTGATACTGTTTGTCACGATCCACTATTGCCTTGTATAATATTGTCTATTTTTGCAATCCAAACCTCATAGACTTCCATGTAGATCACCTATTTCTGAATTGCTTCAGGATGAGAACACATAACTGTGAAGTTTTACTTGTTTTGACGCCTTCACGGCTTTAAAAAGCCTTATATAAAGTAGATTAATGATCTGTTATATATAACATTACTTATATCCACCAAGTGATACGAGACTCTTGACCACTTATCCAGACGTCTACTAAGACTCTCATTCGTACACTGGCCTTATACCTGACACCACAACCTACTTAGGGCCTGTTTGGATGAGGGATGAGGAAGGGAGATAATTTTTGGAAGGGATAAAAGAATTGACGTGATATCTTTAGCATGGTTTGAGAGTATAAAAATGTAGGGGGATTAGATAATTTTTCACCCCTCCAAAAATAATCCCTCGTGGGCACCCTCCCCCTGGCCCAAAAGTTATCCCCGGATATTATCTAAGAATAATATCTCCTCTCTCTTATTACAACTACAAATTAACATTATCCCCATATTTTATCTTCCATCCAAATCAAGTACTATTTTATCTCTCTTTTTAAATACTTCATCCAAACTATTTACTTCTTTATCTCCCCTCTATAAACATCAATCAATGTGGGTCAATCATCGAAAAATAATACCCCTTCTATCTTATTCCCCTCAATAACTTATCTCCTGAAAATAATCTTTCCTCCAATCGGTCCCTTAGGGTGTTACATAGCTTAGTCTCTAGGCTTGTTGTAGTCAGGTTTTCATACTTCCAAAGAAGCTGAACGCCCCGTTATTTCTAAAATTTCTGCCAAACCTTGCCTTGCCCTTCCCTTCCTTTCCCTTCCCTTCCATAGGTTTTGGTACGAGCATCCATCCGTGTTGAGCTTGATTATACCTACAATAGCAGGAAACCAATTAATCAGTTTCGGGGAAGGGAAAGCGATTAAGGTTCGTTGGTAACTGACTTGGCGAGACCTCGTGTTTGATCGGATTTTAATTAGAATGAGATAGATATTGACTCGAGTAGACAGTAGAAGGTCTCCTCTTTACCTAGATAAGGACTTGTTAATACTAAACTCGGCCCTAAATGAGAATTACGATGTTTGAGTAAGTGAGGAGGTGGGATTGGATAGTCTCTTGGATCCATCTAGAATGGGAGGTTATATAATTCTACAGCTCTCATGGCCAAGAAAACCAATGTTCTCCTTTTTTATATATACATAATCAAAAGTATTTGGTCAATTTGAGATATGCTCCATCTAACAAAACTCAGTACTTAATCAGTACTGATCTTGTTCTCTAGCATTTCATCAAATAGTTGCAATGCATCATAGACACAATAAAGGATCAGTAAAGAAGATGAGAGAAATGTAGCAACCATTTCATTCAACAGAAAATGTATTACAAGCAAAGGAAACTAATCTGCAATCGGATTACAGAAAACAGAAAAGGAGATTACATTTTATAGAGATAGGAGGTTGACGTGGATTTCTTAACTGACTAACCGACTTACTAACAGCCTAACTAACTGACTGATCAGCCGGACTCCTAACTAACTAACTGAAGTTAGAGACTTAAGTGACTGATCAGTAGGTTCCTTTAACACTCCCCCGCAAACAGATGCTGGGACTTCAACCAACATCAGTTTGGAACGAAAATCCGCAAACTGATGGATATGTAAAGGTTTGGTGAAGACATCAGCAAGTTGAGCCTGAGAAGGCACAAATTGTACAATAACGTGATGATTAACAACCTTTTCACGGATAAAATGATAATCAACTTCCACGTGTTTGGTACGAGCATGAAAGACTGGGTTAGAGGCCAGAGATATAGCAGATATATTATCGCACCAGAGAGTAGGAACAGCTGAGGGAGAAAAAATCTACAAATCAAGAAACAATTGTTGTAACTAGATGACTTCAGCTGTGAGATTAGCTAAGGCCTTATATTCTGCCTCTGTAGAGGAGCGAGCAACAGTGGGCTGCTTCTTAGCAGACTAGGAGATTAAGTTTGAACCCATAAACACACAGAATCCACCTGTGGATTTGCGGTCACTGGAGTCACCAGCCCAATCGGCATCAGAGTATGCATTGATAGCAAAACTTCCTTTAAGAAACTGAAGGCCCTGATGAAGCGTGCCTTGAACATATCGAATAATTCGTTTGACTGCATTAAAATGATGAACTGTAGGAGAATGCATGTGTTGGCACACAGCATTAACAGCAAAGGATAGATCTGGGCGAGTCAGGACGAGATACTGCAGTGAGCCAACTAGGCTGCGATAGAATTCAGGATTATCAAATAAATTGTGATCAGGATCATCAGATTTGATAACACAAGGAGAACCACAAGGCCGACAATCAGTCATACCAGCTTTGGAAAGTAATTCCTTAGAATATTTAGCTTGAGAAAGGACCAATCCAGCAGGTGTATAGAGAACTTCAATACCCAAAAAATAATGAAGAAGGCCAAGGTCCTTAAGAGAAAAATTAACACCAAGTTGAGTGATGATGTGTTGAACAAGAACAGAATCACTCCCAGTGATAAGAATATCATCAATATAGACGAGTAGATACACAATAGCCTTATCTTTGCGCAATATAAACAGAGAAGAATCAGCCCGACTATTGTGAAAACCTTGACGAATGAGGCAGGTAGATAACATTTCATACCAGGCCCTAGGAGCTTGCTTTAAGCCATATAAGGCTTTATGGAGCTTGCACACATAAGATGGATGGTCAGGATCAACATAACCAGGAGGTTGTTTGAGGTAAACCTCCTCCTGAAGTAGACCATGGAGAAACGCATTTGAGACATCAAGTTGCTTAATGGGCCAATTGTTTTGAACAGCAATAGATAACACTACACGAACAGTCTGTTGCTTAACTACAGGACTGAATGTTTCAGTATAGTCCAGACCTTCAATTTGTTGAAAACCTTGAGCAACCAATCTGGCTTTGTAACGAGCAATACTGCCATCAGAGTTCCTTTTAATCTTGTATATCCATTTACATCCAACAGGAGAAGAACCCGGAGGAGGAGAAACCAAGGACCAAGTATTCTGCTGTAGTAAAGCCGTATATTCTTCAAACATGGCATTCCTCCATTCAGGGTGGGTGACGGCTTGTTTGAAGGTTTGAGGTTCAATGAGAGGTGAATGAGAGGTAATAGTAAGGAGAGAGAGAGGTATTCGAGGAGTAACAATACCATCTTTTGAACAGGTGACCATAGGATGAGTGGGCATGGGAGTGGGAGAAGGATGAGTGGGTATTATAGTGGGAGAAGGATGAAGAGAAGGAGCAGGAGGTAAAGATCTGGAGCTAGAATGAGAACTAGGAGAAGTGGTATGGGGATTTATAGTTGGAGATATAGGTAAGGTAAAATGTATTGGAGAAGTATCAGTAGGTGTAGGAGATGGTGTAGAGTCAGTAGGTGGAATAAGTTTAGGATAGGGAAACTCATTCTCAAGAAATCTAACATGTCTTGATACATAGACACGGTTGGTAACAGGATCTAAACAGCGATATCCTTTAGTAGAAGCACAATATCCCATAAAAATACAAGGTGTGGAACGAGGAACAAGTTTATTTGAGGTATAAGGTCGAAGCCAAGGAAAACAGCAACAACCAAAAGGTTTGAGGGAATGAAAGTTTGGTGGTTTATGGTAAAGCAAGTGGAATGGAACTTGATAGTCCAAGGAGGACTGAGGTAGTCTATTAATGAGGTACAAGGCAGTAGTGATTGCTTCTAGCCAAAAGGCAATTGGAAGTTGAGCTTGATGAAGCAAAGTAATAGCCGTTTCAACAATGTGGCCATGTTTTCGTTCAACAGTACCATTCTGTTCTGGTGTATGAGGACATGTGGTTTCATGAAGAATACCAAATGTAGACAGATGAGTCATAAGAGAGTTGAGAAATTCTCCTCCATTATCAGATCGTACTATCTTTATTGAAGCATTAAACTGATTGGTAACAAAAATCCGAAAAGCTTGTACATGGCTATGGACATCAGATTTAGCTTTCAATGGAAATAGCCAACTATACTTGGTAAAATCATCAACTAACAGTAGATAATACCTAAAACCACTTAAGGATGGAACTGGAGCAGGACCCCAGACGTCCATATGAACCAGCTGGAATGGTGCAGAAGTAGCTGATGTAGATGTACTGAAGGGCAGCTTGTGACTCTTGGAAATCCGACAAGAATGACACTGTGATGTTGTAGAAGAGGGAATACCAATCTAGTATTTGTTATTCAAGTACTGGAGATAACGATCATTTGGATGTCCCAGACGTTTGTGCCATAAGTCTCTAGATGAATCAGTAGTAATCAAAGCCTGGACTGTTGCATTAGAGGAAGGCTGAAGGGGATATAACCCCTGGAGGCAAGGGCCCTGAAGCAGAATTCTTGAGGTTTGTTTGTCCTGGATTAAGTATCCACAGGAATCAAAGGTAATCTTGCAATCATTATCTAATGCAAACTTGTGCACAGATAGAAGATTGTGAGAAATAAATGGTGCATGCAATACATTTGACAACTGAAATGATCCTTGTGGAGTGGTAATAAGTCCTTTACCTGTATTCAGAACCGGAACATGCTGTCCATTTCCCACAGCTACATGATCTGAGCTTAATGTGGAATGAGGCTCTGTGATATTCTGAGAACTGTTGGTCACATGAGACGTAGCTCCTGTATCAAATAACCACTGACCATTCTGACTAAAATTAGGAGGTTGCATCAAGTTGTGAGATGTCATGGTTTGTGGAGGAGTTGCAGTATATGTTTGATCAGAAACAAACATAGCTTGGGGAGACTGTCCTGACTGAGGTTGAGGGAAAGTAAACATGTTGTAAGGAGCTGGAGGTGCATTGTATCCAAAAGAAGGTGGTCTGTAGCTAAGATTTTGGCGGTGATGGCATGTAAGGGCAGAGTGATTAGTCTTCCCACAAATCTGACATCCTGCATTCTGATTTTGAGATTGATAATTGCCTTGGTAGCCTCCAAACTTAGGTCTCTGGACATAACCTCCTCCTTTGTAACGATTGTTATATCTTCTATTTCCACTCTGAAACTGATGTCCATTTTGATTTTGATTTCCATTGTGATTTGACCAATGGTTAAAAGGTTGGCCAGAGTTATTCACCATTTGACCATGTTGTTGATAGTTAACATTTGGACTATTCTGATTCATGTGGTTAACAGAAGATCCAGTGTGATTGGGTACACTCTGAGCAATCAGAGCAGTAGCAGGATCAATATCAGTACTGGTCTTATCTTGATCAAGATGCAAATCTTCGGCTAGAAGAATTGAGGATAAGCGGCTAAAGGATATGTCCTCAAAATTGGTTCTTATGCTCTGTTTAAGAGAGTTATACTCTCTAGATAGTCCATGCAAAGTGTGAAACACTAGATCTTCATCTTCTATTTTAGTTCCAGATGATGCTAATTTCTTCACAATGTCCTTAATTGAATCTAGGTATAGATCCATAGAGGTTGTCTTCTTCATGTTAAACAGCTGTCTTTTCAGATTATGGATGTGCGACCTTGATAGATTGCTAAACTTCTCTTCCAGTTTCTGCCAAACTTGTTGAGACAACTGTGATCCAATCACATGAGGTAAAATAGAAGGAGCTAGTGTAGCCATTATACAAGATAAAAACATCCTATCTACTGTTATCCATGGAGCATATTGAGGATTTTCAACTTTGTTTCCATTTTCATCACTGATATGCGTAGATGGCACTGGAACAGATCCATTCACATATTGAAAAAGATTGTTTGCAATTAAGGCATTTTCCACTTGAGTTTTCCATGCAAAGAAGTTAGTGGAATCGAGTTTAACAGTAATAAAGGACTGGAAATTTGCGATAAGAAATGTAAGTGAAGAAGGTAAATACTCAGATGATAGATGATTTGCTATTGATGATCTGACTGAGTAATCTGGAATGTTGCAGAAAAGAGGTTTCTTGAATCAAAGGACTTTCGTCGTAGTTGGCTCTGATACCATAACAAAACTCAGTACTTAATTAGTACTGATCTTGTTCTCTAGCATTTCATCAAATAGTTGCAATGCATCATAGACACAATAAAGGATCAGTAAAGAAGATGAGAGAAATGTAGCAACCATTTCATTCAACAGAAAATGTATTACAAGCAAAGGAAACTAATCTGCAATCGGATTACAGAAAACAGAAAAGGAGATTACATTTTATAGAGATAGGAGGCTGACGTGGATTTCTTAACTGACTAACCGACTAACTAACTGACTGATCAGCCGGACTCCTAACTAACTAACTGAAGTTAGAGACTTAAGTGACTGATCAGTAGGTTCCTTTAACAACATCTGTGCCGACTAGTCTTTAGGGTATTGAAATTAACAACCAAACAAACCTCTAATGACTATAAAATTATGATTCTCAAGATTTAACCTCAAAATATCTGAATTTACCATTCAATTTAATTTCCACTTGGACTAACTCTTGGAGTTAGAAACCAATGTTACTAACACACTTTATTTTTATCATTCTAAAATTGTCATAGAATGATGGCAAATATAGTGCTCCAAGGAATATATCACTATCGACTCTAATCACAGCATATATCACTATCAACTCTTTATTTTTGATTAATAGTTTTTCGAATTAAGAACAAAATGCTCTGCGGAATTTTAAAATAAAAAACATTTGCTAGAGTAGGTGATTCACAATGATTAATCAAACTGACAGGGTGCCTGCTTCTAACAATTAGGGGTGAAACCTTTGACTTGAGTTGTTGTAAATCGAAACCGAATTAAACTAATTTTCGTATGATTCGGTTTGATTTTTCTAGTTCCAATTTGATTTCGGTATGATTGAGCTTGATTCCAAAATTAAAAAAAACTTCCAAAAACTTAAGAGACTCGTATCAAATGGACCAAACTCAGATTGATTTTTATGTTAAAATCAGTTTTATATTTGATTCGGTTTAATCTCAAATTAAAAAAACTTCTAAGAAATTAAAACCTAGTAGAATTGATATACAAAATTGTAAACCATAGTAAAATGGAAGCTCGGTAAAAAATCAAAGTTAAAAGAAAAATAATTTGAGACCTAGAAAAACATACATGAACCTAAGTTTTTTTATTTTTTAGGATTTAGTATGGGAACCAGTTCAGTTTAGTTTTTAGGTGACTAAAATCGAAAATCAAACCGACTTTTGTTTAAAATCTCAAACCAGACCGGACCAATTAGACTGAAAAATTGAATCAAGCCACTAGTTCGATTTAGTTTACCGGTTTGATTCGATTTTTCGGTTTATACTGACAATGGCCCAATTGCAGCAAAGGTCCATGTATATGGTGCTTAGGTAAGCAATTCAAGATGCCCTTCCAGTTCGGCCCTTTTTGTATCCCAAAATCAAAATAGTACTACACAATTTGGACCTTAAATTGAGCCCAAAGAATAAAATGGCGGTTTTAGATGGGTTTGGAGGGGTTAAAATGGGTTACGAGTTGAATATGAATGAATAAAATATGGGTCACCGATGAACGGATTAAATATGGGTCAAGTCATACCCCTAAAAACCCGACCCGGGATTTTTTTTAAAATAAAAAAAAGAGTTGTTGTATCTTCTCTAAAATAGCTATCGTTAAACATGTATTCATAAGACTATAAATCTCGTACATGCAAAATACCAATATCCTAATGGTTAACTTGATCAAAATACCCATAAATATATAAATATTGAAAATACCCTTCTGTATACAAAATGACTGTAACGCCTCTATGGTTTGGCCTAACATTTTCATTAGTTTTTTTTCTTTATTTAATTTCTTTATATTTATTAATTTTGCATGAATTTTTTTTATGAACTATTAGACAGGTTTTAAAAAACTAAAAAAATACAAACGCAAATTTTAAAAAGTTTGGAAAATACAAATGATCCCAAAAATCTGTGTATTTGTATTGTTATTGTCTTTAGTAAATATTTTTAAACTTTTTTTTCCATTCTAAAAAGTTCTAATTTATTCTTGTCGAGACAAACTAATGATTCACAAAAATAAGACACAAAGAAACAAATATAAGAACAATTGAATAGAGACAAAAAAAAACTAATCTAAAAAATAATTTAAGACAAGCGGAACATAATGACCAAACTATAACCTTTCGATGAATCGGTTTTATTGTAATTTTTATCCTGACTTTTGTTCTGTGGTTGGCTCATTTTCAATGACATTGTAACATTTCGAGTTTAGATCATCCGCAACAAGGTACTTAAAGTTTGCGGAGTCACACACATTTCACATCTAGGTGCTCAGGTTAACTTACATATCTAATTTACACAACTTTCATTAATTTCAAGACTTTTCTTTGTACAACATCGAGTTACCTATCTGTGAACATTTAGGGGTAATATTGTAATTATTAACAATTAACTTGGGAGTTTATTTAAATTGATCGGCGATTGAAATTTTATTTCAGAATAATTTTAGGTATGTGATGTGATATTTGGGGCTCGTTTGAATTATACTGACAGTGTGACGCGAGCATAAGAGTAAGATATAAGATGGGATCATGAATTGAATCACACCACAGCATTGTCCCCATTAGCTGTTAAATGTGAGTAACCAGCTTGGGAATTAATCATCAATAAACTTCTTAAGTGATGCCATCGAACAGCTTGTTAACACCACAAGCTTGCCCCTTCAATCAACGCACAAAGCTATGAAAAGCGCCTCCTCTTGTTCATTTTACGCTGCTGCAATTTCAGAGAGAATTTGGAGCAGAGTTCAGAGAGTAAGAGAAGGAGAAAGAACAGTTGAAGAAGGAGGTGGACTCAAAAAATTGTTAGATTACGATAGTCGTGTTTCTGAAATTTAGTAGAGCTTGGAGCCATAAAAATGGAGTTTGGAACTCAAAAAGAAGCCTATTTTTTAAACTAGAACCGAATTCAATCGGTAGTTCCTTGTCAATTAGTTGACCGGTTTAGACAGACAGATTTTTGTTTCAACTTTAGAAGCTTCCTAGATCTCTTGGGACATTGTATACTGTTGATTTTTGACATATACCTACATCAATGTGCTAGCTAACATCGCTCAATCAACTCAAATTCCAACGGTTAGATTGAGAGAGAAGTGATTTTTTGTAAACTGCGTCAATTTCAGACCAATTTTGTTCCAATGAGTTTTTACCCGAATAGAATATTTCTTGCCTTCTCTTTACAACTCGTCTAAGGTTTCCTTGGTTTCACTTACAACGGACCTGTGTCAGTCAGGTAGCATTTCCTTCCTTTATCAAATTAATCCCACTTAGGTCTTAGAGGTTAGTCTAAACTTTTTTTTTAATATCAAATGTTCCCAATACCCTAAAACCAACACCATGTTGAATTTTGATGAGTTCTCAAGCTGATTTGCATGGAAGTAAATCTCAATAAATTTATCAAGTTTCTCGCTTTAATGTCTTTGGACCATGAAATCTTCATTTTGATCTCATAGTCACTCAAACTTATGTACTTTGACCTTAGAACAATTATAGACCTAGTTAATCCGTTCATGTCATTTTTTGGAGAGGGTCAAACATATCTTTAATGTACAAGTCTAGAATGACTTTGACGTTGGAATTTGAAAACTAAGAATGAAATATTGAGATAAGATATCTGTTGATTATAGGTAGTGGGTGTGAACGAAACCGTGTGAACTCCCAAGATACGTGACGCAATACAATTCGACTATGTTTTTCGTACTTGTGTATTTGTGATACCATGTTAGGCATGAGATGATTTAGAAAACGATGACGTATTATATTAATTGCAAGACTGCCTCCACTCCACTTGATATTGAGTCGTCTTCCTCCACTTGATGGCACTCTCCTGTTTGATGCTACTATGTATAGTCAGTGGGTCAACAACCTTGTCAGACGAGTGATCACACCCCTGAATAAGTCACTGAGGCAGCAAGAACAGGAAACCTCAAAGGTGGCAACAAAGATAAGACAACATGAGCCATTTCAAAGTCAACTTCCTGAATACTAATAACTATTACAAATAGGACACGTAGCTTCAACACGAAGCTTTCTACTATAGCACACATCACACATCACACATCACATGTCACACTTATTTTTACAGTAGACACCTCGTGACAAACAACTTTATTAAAGCAGTGACTTTAACTTTATTTCACATCAACAGCTGGCAAACAGATAGGAATGATAACATGTAAAAAGTACAAGTAGCGGGACTTATGGCTTGAGGTAACGCGAGTTCAGATTCTACTTCACTAAAGCAAGACTCGAATCAACTAAACATTGCTCATAATTGCTATTGTAATTATCCCAGAAGAGTGAATTACATTCGCAAAACTAACCAGATCTTCCTTCACCGTTTAGAAGAATGGACTTACTACTATATATTAGGTATCCCATGATTTCCATCACAAGACAGGTTAGCGCACACATACCGGATTGAAAGCAAATTACTAGAATTTACTATGTAAAACAACAGAGAATTTCTTAAATGTTTGCTCATCAAAAATAATATAAGCCAAACAGATGAATGAGTGAAAAATATTACCTCTTCCAGCCCAACAGAAGGTTAGTTCAACATACATACCCGTTTGATGCCACAATTATTGAACAAATCAATGACCAAATTCTGATTTCTTAGTTTTCAAGGGACTTGAGGTGAAACTACATGATTGCAAAACAAAATTGATGCAACTCCTGAAGAATGACACAACTAAAACACACTAATGCTGAAGGGTTGCTCACATAAACGTGGGCATCCGTGCATCGAGTTTACTTCTCTTCCAGCCACAAATAATACTCAACTCTCAAAAGAAAGCAACATGGAAAACAATAAATGTGCAAGAATTCAACACCACTCATCCATGGAGATGCCATATCCAAGACTAAGCTAGCCTAAATTTTGTGTCATTTTTTCCTCAGTGTCCTGGATACCTACAACACATTAACACAACTTTCTAAAGTAATACATGCAACTCTCATTGACAGCACATCATAATGAAAATTTGACAAGCAACTATATTCTCAGCACACACTAAATTATTTCACAAAATGAAAGATAAAAACTCAAGAATACAAATAACTACTCATGACCAAAAGGACAAGCATGATCCAACTATTTAAACTACCATATGACAATCACATATCCATAGCTAGAGAAAGCACGTGAGCTACATCACACTACCGAAGTCTTAAAGCATTCTAATCATCCATCTACTCCAAATTCACTGAGATTGGTTTTCTCCTTGAATTGTTTTTGAGCAAGAATCAAAATCAACTAAGAGTTTGCTCCTTGATAATAATTAAAAAAAACCTACGAGTTGCTCACAACTGCAACCCCTAATCAATAAGTGCGAGATACTTCTCGAAGTTGGATCTACGGGCGGGTTACTATGAAGTGCGTATCGTAGAAGGAGACGACCCAAAGACGACCTGTGTGACAAGCAAGCAACCTTACCAATAAAGGACGTTTGATGAGGGCAGTCTTTAGAAACAACAGGTTGGTATATGACCTCTCGCTCAGATATAAGATTCCCCCGTCGACAGATGTCCCATGCCACGTTTTCTGAATAGCTATGCCTGAGAATGAATGAATTGTGATATAGTGCCAGATAAGCTAGAAGGTCGGGGGGTGAGGTGGGACCTCCGAGAACTAAGGGTTCAGTGAGTAGGAGGGACTATTTTGTCTCCCCATAAGAAGAAGAGCCCCGCTATCTAGTTGACTAAACCATGGGTGGAAGCCAGCAACAGGGCTTGCTTAACCGAATCCACAGAATTGGGATCCCTGTCTGTCGCATGCAAATATTTCTATCGGGAAAGCCTCGCTTATTGAAAGGTCTGATTATTTAGAACCCATTTTGCTCATAAGAAACTAACCATTGGTAGAAGTGGCGTGATGATGAGTATATAAATGAAACAAGACCAAAAAGAATCTTTTTATTTACAGTCCTATCTATTGTGATAAAAAAGCACTCTTAGTTCAGTTCGGTAGAACGTGGGTCTCCAAAACCCAATGTCGCAAGTTCAGATCCTACAGAGCGTGATTCCTTGATGGTAGAAGACGTGGGTAAATGGTTCTAAAGCCCAAGTACTGATTTGACATATGTTGGATGACAAAGAGCCCACCTGGGAGTTGGGCTATTGATTGGACTGAACTAGACTTTTAATGCTTTATGACTATTTATTAGTTGCATTTAAGTTTTCATTTGACCACATGTTTTATCTTCCTAGACATCTAGGGAATAGGAAGGGTCTTTTGCATTTCCCATGTTGGAGCTTATAAATTCATGGAAGCTTGAACCTTTGAGTTATGAATGAGAATATTAAAAATTTCCAGCTTTCTAAGCTTTCTCCTTTCTTTAATATGATGCTAAAGAGGCCTTAGGTGTGATGGCTTTGGTAATCTAGGTGTGATGCCTAGACCTATCTTCCTAAACCACTCTCTTTATCTCTGTTACTGTTCACGTACACTATTCACAACCACCACAAAGTCCTTCAAACAACTTCTATTTTATTGTTTTGATCAACAATAGTCCTCCAAATCTGTCCTACATCAGTTCTTCCAAGTCTGTCTTACATCAGTTCTTCCAAGTCTGTCCTACATCATTCCATTCTTGTTAAGTCTAATTACAATGAAATAACTTTACTAACTTGAATAGCTACCTTAATTTAGCCTCCTTTCGCTTACTGAAATCTTCTTATATAGAGAACTTTTTTCATTTTCAATGAGCTTTAGCTGTATGATGCGGAAGTCTCACGTATAGTTCCCTGAGAAGGGAGTGGCTACCTACTGGAGCTTCGACCAAGAGTTGAGTCGATCAGGCTAGACGACTGGGAGAAGCAAAACGAAATCTAGATTTGGCCGAAAAAGTAGCAGCAGGTATTTTTCTTGTAGCCCATCTTTTTACGGAACCCCTAGATTGCTTGTTCCGCCGGATCCACCGTTTTCTGCTGAGCCCACTGATGAGTCATGACGAATGGGCCGAGCTGGTTGGTATTCTGGTCGGTCAGTAGTCTGTTCGGCTCAGCCATCATCTAACCTGCTCAGGTCAGATGAGGATATATTTACTTACTTTTGAGGGACATTTAAATGTTCAGTTTCAAAATTACAGTGGCAAGAAAAGTACTCCGATCTGACCTGCTCGGTTCAGCCAACACCTTGCCTGGCAGGAACTTCCTTCCTTAAACGGATCACCCCGCAAGGAAAGGAGGCTCCCATTGAGATCCCTCAAATCTCTCCATTCTTACAAGCTATCTCCACCAGATCCCCCTATTTAGGGCAAGGATAACCATGGGGAGATGCCGTTACCTAAATAAGGGCTAATGCCCGTGATGCACTCCACCAAAATCAGGGGATGATCTCATCTCTTCCTGATTTCTCGCCAAGGAAATCTCTATATAACAAAGGGGACTCTACGGTACAAGGTACGAACATTCTGCCTAGTTTTACTATCTCCATATTTTCATACAATTCCTCCATCCTCAAGCTAACTTAGGCATCGGAGGGGTGTTGGCAAGATACCACACCGGTGTCAAGCTCTTTTTGCAGGTCAGACGGGAAGACTACTAAATCGGATTCATCACCCACTTTCTTTGTACTGACAGATATAGCTAAACGATATTTCTTTACCGGTTCAGAACAACAGACTTAGCACTACAATATGTCTGATCGTCATACAGTTAATAGCATTTACTAGGCAAGACAATATAGTATTTCTCAAATGTAGTCCATGCTAGAAATGAAATATTAAAGTGTGAATATGATCAAAAGTCACGGGTACCAAATAATCCATAGTTGGTTGCTTCAAATATAGGAATATTCTGCCAGTTAAATGTCACAATTACCTATCGAACCAAACATACGTTTGTGCAATTTGTCTTTTAGGTCGAGGGACTTGAGGTGAGACTACTAATGTAACACAAGAATGATACAACTTAAAAAGAATCCACAAGCTACTGTAAAGGACTAACGCTGGTGTGTTGATCAACAAAATGAGGGCACCTATGAGCGAGTTAGAGAGAAGTTGTATATTTTCTCTCAAATCTGGTTACAAAATATTCAATAGCAAGCAAGATGAGACTAGATAAATTGTTTTCTCTATGATTCGTTGGAACAAAAAGAAGGGCCTGGCTAGGTACTGGAAGCTTTAACAATATATGGACTGGTCATAGCATTAGCACTTTTATTTGCCAATCCTTTTGTTTAATCCTAGATTAGATCCCAAGGAAAATCTCAAATTGGATCCCAAATTGACGCTCCTGACCAATTTGAAATAAAAATAAACAAAAGTTCCAACAAAGGGAACCGTGGGCCATCCTGGGTTTGAACTAGAGACCTTGCACGGCGGGTCTGGCGCAGCAGTAAAGCTGCCCCATTGTGGCTTGAAGGTTGCGGGTTCAACTAATGAAAACAGCCTGCTTGCAAGGAAAGGTTGCATACATCAACCTTTCCCAAACTTGTACTAGATACGCCCTTTTTTAAGCAAGATCAGAACAACTGTATGTAAGAATACAAAACTACTCATCCATAGAGATGCAATAATCCAAGATAAGCTCACACATCGTTCTGAACCACAAATGCATCTTCCATTTGATCAATCAGTCACAAAGAGAAATCTAAATATTCAAAGACACAAAACAAACAGTGACAGCCAAAAGACAATCATGGTCCAACGGTGATCCAACATTTGAACTGCAGTATAAAATTTACAAATCTATAGCAAGAGAAAGTAGGTATGTTACATTACGCTACCAAAAGTCCACCAATACCAAATTATTCATCTTAGTTGTAAAACTCAATACTAAACCAACTTTTACGAGTACTCAAAAGCATAAAACAATAGTAACCCAAGAGAGAACCTGGATGATACCCTGCAACCAGTACTACTCGACAGAGTTAAGCAGCTTTACTCCACAAGCTTGCCTGCAATTATCTTCACACTCATCTTAACATTAGAACCACTGAAATAATCAATGCTGAGACCACTGAATATTCTTAATATCGATCCCCTCCTTCACCATCTCATACAGCGGGCTCATCTCTCTCAACTTTTCAACCTGATGTACTGTAAGCTCAACTGCCCGATCAACCTCCTCCTCCGTCGTAAACCTCCCAATCCCGAACCTAATCGAAGTGTGGGCCATATCCTCGTCCACTCCCAAAGCCCTCAACACGTACGAGGGCTCCAAACTCGCACTGGTACAGGCGCTCCCACTGGATACTGCGACCTCCTTTAGCCCCATCAACAAACTCTCACCTTCAACATAAGCAAAAGACAAGTTCAAATTCCCCACATACCTTCTCTCTTCACTCCCATTCACCACAACACCATCCAGCCTAGCCCTAATCCCATTCAGCAACCTCTCCTGCAATTTCGAAATCCTCTTCTCATCGTATTCCATCTCTTTCATCGAAATTTCGCACGCGGCCCCCATCCCGACTACCAACGGAGTCGGAACAGTCCCACTCCGAATCCCCCTCTCCTGCCCTCCGCCGCTCATTTGGGGCTCAACCCTAATTCTAGGTCTCCGCCGCATATATAAAGCCCCAATGCCCTTGGGTCCATATATCTTATGGCCGCTTAAAGACATTAAACTCACATTCATCTTCTCGACATCTATCGGAATCTTCCCCACTGCTTGAGCCGCATCGGTATGGAAAGGGATGTTTCTCTCTCTACATATTTTCCCGATTAAGTCCACCGGCTGGATCACTCCGATCTCATTGTTGACCATCATGACGGAGACGAGCCCGGTGTCGGGTCGGATAGCTGATCGGAGCTGATCTAGGTCGATAATTCCATCAGACTTAACGGGGAGGTAAGTGACATCGAAGCCCTCTTGCTGGAGGTAACGGCAAGAGTCGAGAACGCACTTGTGCTCCGTTTGAGTGGTGATGACGTGGCGTTTCTTCTCTTTGTAGAAGTGCATGACGCCCTTGACGGAGATGTTGTTGGATTCGGTGGCGCCGGAGGTGAAGACGATTTCTTTGGGGGAGGCGTTGATTAAGGCGGCAACTTGGGCCCGGGCGCGTTCGACAGCGTCGTCCGATTCCCAGCCGAAGAGGTGAGTCCGGGAGTGGGGGTTTCCATATCGGGAGAGATAGTAGGGGAGCATGGCATCGAGGACCCTGGGGTCCACTGGAGAAGTCGCTTGCATGTCGAGGTAGAGTGGGCGACCGGAGATTTTCACTCCCTTCATTGAGATTCCATCCTCTTCATCGTATGGAGGAGAGGAGGATGGAAGGGGTGTTGCGACGGCTGCGGCGGCAGTGGAGAGGGAGCGGAGGCGGGAGGAGTGGCGGAGCGTGGTGGCGAGAAGCTTCGAGGCCATGGCGGTTGCGCTTGTGGTGTGAGTCGTTTAGCGGAAGGGTTTCGCCGTCGAGGGTATTTGTTTTGTGATGACGTTAAAGGGTCGGGTCGAGTAAGATGTAAAATGTGACCGACTCAACCGAACCGCCGAGGTGTGTTGGGAACTGGGAACATATCTTCGACACGTGGAGAGATTAGAGCCTTTGGAGTCTAGACAAATTGAAAAGGGGAATACACCCCTTGTACTTTTACTATTCTTAAAATACACCCCTTTACTTTATTATTAGATACTCACACCCCTTTAGGTTTGAGGCTTTGATTTTCTCTTGGAATTGGGTTCTTCAAACTTGATTCCACTGTGTGGTTTCGAGTCATAATTTTCGTCATGTTGATTAACAAATGGGTGTTTGAATACTTATGCTTGAGAACGATCAAAGTTCAATTTTTGTCTCAACAAAAACGTTGCAATCACAAGATTCCACATTTTTTTTTTATTAATTGATGAATCGAATTTTTTGGTTGTTATATTAGGCAAATCACAAAGGAATCAAAACGTGCGTTGGGATTTTTTTTTTTAGCTCAATCAAAGTGGAGATAGTGAAAAGAAACTCAAAAATTTTCACTTTGTTAGTGGACTACTCTGGACACGTACAAAAGCAAATTGCTATATTAGTCACAATTGTTCGAAAAAAAATTTATTTATTTTTTGCTTTAAAAACAAAATGAAGTTATCCCACTCGATGAAGATATAAGCAGGGCTACTTTGACCTAAGATGTTGGAACAAAATCTGATAGTAATATCAGATGATATGAGAGACATGACAATAATTATGTTGGAATAGAATCTGATAGTAATACCTAATGATATGGGAGACATGACAATTATGTTAAAAATATATTAAAAGCATTGAATATTTTATTAGTAAAGGTGTAAACTTTTAGGGCTTCAATGGAATTTCAAGAGTGTGTTAACAAGCATTGACCTAATCATCAATTAAAAAAATGGGTGTGTTAAGATGCAAATACGAACTTCTCAACAAGAGAGACACATTTTATATAGCTGGATGCTGAATTTGTACTAAGAATCAATCTCCAAAAAAGTGTTAAAGTAAATTTTTTTCCAAGCAATAATTGATTTAGGTGGAGGGAGAATTTGTACTAAGAATCAATCTCCAAAAATGTGTTCGCGAATTTTTTTCCAAACAACAATAATTGATTTGTGTTGTTTTAATTGCAATTTGTTTAATATTTGAAACGGCATCATATACTTGTTTACTAGACTTAAAACAACATACGAATTATTAAGAAAAAATAACGCTGACTTTTTTCTTCAAACCTCCATCGTCCTGACAAACTCATCCACTTGGCAGACACCTCCTCATGGGGATCGGGGTGGCTGTAGTGCGCCAAAGCACTGCAGCCTGTGGGGCACCAAAACGACGTCGTTTTGGTGCCCAAAACGCAAAACAAGTTTACCCAAAAACGACGTCGTTTTGGGAGTTATTTGGCCAAAAATAATTTGAACATTGTTGAACCTGGGTCTCTCCCAAACCCAGGTTTCTGGAAACTGCAAAAGTTTCCCTTCTTCCAATTCTCTAAAAAGCAAGGGAAAACAAGAATAAAAACCATGGCAAATTCATTTCACACATAAATGATAGGCTATTTTTTAAGTTCAAGAAATTTTTCACAAATTCCATCTTAGTTTCACACTTAAAAAATGCCTCTCTTTGTTTTGTCAAAAAATCACAAGAAATTGCAAAGCTCCGGCGGTCGATGCGGCTTTCGATCCGAACCCGGTGTGCTATCCAGAGATAATCGCCTCTCGGGACCTCCATCGCATCGTTCATGCCCAATACGTCTGATCTGGGTTATGAGGGTTTTGAAAACGAGAAAGGCAAAACCTCCTTGTTGCCTCTCCACCCAATCACCGATGATGGCGTCGGTTTATGTGAGATGGAGAGGTATTCTCTCTGTGTGTGAGAAGAGAGAAGAGAGAAGAGAGAAGAAAGAGAGAGGCGCATTATCAGAGAGAGAGAGAGAGAGAGAGAGAGAGAGGCGTAGCATTTACAGAAGCAGAGGTTCAGAACTGTTCTAATTTTTTTTGGCCAAATAACTTCCAAAACGACGTCGTTTCAAGTACACTTGTTTTGCGTTTTTGGGCACCAAAACGACGTCGTTTTCAAGTAAACTTGTTTTGCGTTTTTGGGCACCAAAACGACGTCGTTTTGGTGCCCCACAGGCTGCAGTGCACTGGCGCACTACAGCCCCCCCGGATCCCCTCCTCATGTACATCGCACGTGTTGCACTATCCCCATTTTCCATTGAGTAACTCACGCACTGAACAATTCCTAAACCCATTTATCTCTAGCAACACAGTTTTTAAACACAAATACATTTGGAATCATCTGATGCCTCTACATTATTTTAAAAGACTCTACGTATATAAATGATTCTGGATAATACATTTATGTTCGGATATATATTTGAAAGTTGTGTTCCTAGACTTGCTAAATTCTTCGGTGGCAATGGAAAAATTTGACTCTGTTTTTTTGGTTAAAAAGCCATATAGAATTGACAATAGGGTGGCAAAAGTAGTCACAGCTTTGTCAACTTTGTTGTTACAATAAGGAAAGTAAGTGTATGTATAGAAAATTGTGAGCCTCCTCGTGGTTGATGTGTCTCCCTCTCTTTCAACAAGTAAAATGTACTCAACATAAAAGGCATATATCATTCAGTCTGCAGAACACAAACAGCTCACCTGTGTTTGACAATTTTAATTCACCTTCCCAGTTTAATATGTCTCCCTCACCACCAAGATAGGCTTTCCCTTTTTCCTGAAGTACCATACAATTAAGTAACTATCATATAAAAACCTCTTTGGGTTTTCATTTTTAGCCTAAGCTAAAAAGAAGGACCAATTTTTCCATAAAATTCTTGCAGGATCTGGGGCTCCCTTTTGTAGCAGGTAAGGATTTCTGAAAACCCTTTTTTCTTCTGTATCTCTTTCCAACTGAAGGTAGTTTGCTTCTGTTTTTGAGGTTTATGCCATACTCTGTTCTTGTTGATGAACACATTTACATTCATATTATCATGATTTGTTGGATTCAGAGTATGGAAAAGATCTGAATTTGGTGATATTTCAATTGGAAACCCAGATTGCGGTTGTTCTTTCTTTTAAATTCTTAGAAAGGGAAGATATGCATGCTCTGATCTCTGCTAAGCCTAAGATCTCAGATAAACTTCTTTGGTATAGCTCAATTTTTTTTTTGCTCATCTATTTATCTAGCATTTCGCAACTTATAACCGCTAATTTTACCTAACTACATTGTCTCTTCAAAAAAAATTCGAGCACTCATGACAGGAATTTGATACCTGAATAAGGCTCTTGATATTAGTAGGAGCCGAGCCAGATTTACTGACAATTAGATCAAGTACGTAAGCGTTATCTATGATTTGTAAGACGAAAGGCAATGATTGTTATTTTCAGTAGTGCTTTAGGCTAATTGTGCAATGTTTGTAGGGTCAAATATGTAAGATAATAAAAATTATAGCCACTGTAAAGGTTCACTTGACCCACTTGCCTATTTGTCATTAGAATATGTATCTGACCTATGAGACACTTGTAGCATAATTATGTATGACACTTAGATATATGTATATGTTGAATAATTGCTCGTATTAACAGTATGTATATGTAGAAAAGCCCCATTGCTTCAAATGAATACTTTCAACACTGAAACAAATGATCTTTCATTTTTTATAAGGCTGTGTATCCCGCAATTGGAGGTTTGGGTTTCCACCCTAATTGTTACGACTTTTTGTTTCGTTATTTATTCGGTATCACCTAGCAGCGAGGGGAGGGGATTGTCCTTAAATATTTTTTACCATCTGTAGCAACAGTTTAAGACACAAGTATTTTTGAGTTGCAGAATTTGGGCTATTGTGTATGCTGTCGTTTGAGCTGAGGCTCTAATTTGATTGTGGTTTTCTTGGCACTACTAGAAAGAAGAGTTTTTGCATCAACGCTGTTGCCACGGCAAAAAAACATACTTTTGCGACGGGCTGAGTGTTCTAAAATATTACTTTTTGCGACGGTATTGTTGCAAAAAGTGAATGAGAGAAAGTCTATTTTCTGAAACAGAAGTTGGAGAGTTGATGAGGGTTGAAAAAATTCATGCAGGTGCTTTGCCCTAATCTAAGTTCAAATTTCTACAAAAATCTGTCGCATTGAAGATGTCACCTCGTAGGAGCCAGAGATCTCGTGAAGGTTTCAAGGTAAAGCATGCTTTGCAGCTAAGTGTGCTGCTTGTTGTTTGCGTATGGCTGGCTTCCCAAGCCCAGCACTCAAATAACAAGGCTTCTTCATTTCAAGGGATCACAAAAGTCTCGGAGAAGTCGAGTGATGGGAATGACATTCTAAAGTTAGGGAGGAAAGACCTTGATCCTCGATCAGAGGAAACAACAATCGAGGATCGAAAGCAAAACGAGGACGAAATACATGAAAACAGGCAGTACCATGAAGGAAACAAACACATTGAGGGTGAGGACGAGGGAAAACAAGGGGGAGGCAATGCAATAGGCGAAAGCCATGAAGAGCCCAACGAGAATGAAGGAAAAGCAGAGGAGAGAAAAGAAGATGTAGAGAAGAAAAGCAAAATAGAAGAGACTAATGAGAATGAAGGAAAAGCAGACGAGAGGGACGAACATAAAGTAGAAGAGAAGCAAAGCAAGGAGCATGGGAGTAACGGCATCGAGAGACGAAGTGATGAGAATGGAAAGGAGGGAGATGAAGTGAAACAACAAGAAGAGAAGGAAGAAAAGGAGAGTGGAGAACATAAAGTAGAAGAGAAGGAAAGCAAAGAGGAAGAGAGAGAAGAGCACAAGGCAACGCGAGGTGGAGAGAGTGAACGAAACAAGGAGAGCGGAAGTGTGGAGGAGAAAGAAGAAAAGGACCTAAAAGAGGAGAACAAAGTAAAGGAATATAAGGAAGAGGAGGCGAAAGATAAGACCGGAGAAGGGATGGAAAGTGAAGACAAAGAGAGGGAAAAGAAGAAAGAAGCCAATAATGAAGAAAAAGAGTCGAAAAAGGAAGATGTGGAGAAGGAAGGCAAGACTATGGAGACAAGAGAGGAAAATCACCAGGGGGGTGGTGCTTCAAATGAAGTAGTACTAAAGGATTCTCAAAATGTGACTGCAACAGAGAAGGGAGATTTAGGCAAGTCAAATGGGGAAGAAGATCAGTTAAAAAAGAAGGAACAGGACGAGATAGAGAGGAAAAATACCAATCAAACTCAGGTGGCCAATGCTGATCAGAATGAGTCAAGCTCGAACGCAAGAGAAGGTGTGACAGATGAAAACAGTCATGCTTTAGAAGTGAGGGGTATTGAGACCAATCTTCCCCAGATAGGGGATAGTTCCAATTCCACTACGGTAGGAACAATAAAATCCGACACACACCAGCAGGAGAACAATGGCTCTACATCTGATTCTTCCCAACACCAAAATCAAAATGGGGAAAACGCAGTTTCTAAAGATGACAACTTGGAGACTGTTCTGAAAGAGGAAACTGTTTCCAGCCGGGAAAATTCTCATTCAAATTCAACTCCTTCCACGACAGAAAATGCAGGTGAAAATGTGTACTCAGATTCCAATGGAGTACCCTTAGGTTCTTCTAATAGAATTGATGATACTATTTCAAACGAGCAGAATGTAAACAACAGTACATCTGCAAGAACAGAGAATGGTTCTGAATCTCCAGTCACAAATGATAATGATAACGCAGTTCAGAACAAGGAGTCTGAGACCAATTCTGGGGCACAAGCCGAGGAAAAGGAAAGTGAAAATGCATATGGGAACGGAAGTGAGTCAGTTAGTCCTTCCGACTCTTCAGTCCCCCAAGAAGAGAAAGAGGCTTCCTCAAACGAGAACGACAACACTGGCAGCACTCAGTATCATCCAGTTGATTCATCAGATTCTTCAATCCCACAAGAAGAGAAAGATGCTCATTCGGACCTTGGAAGTTCAGCGGAAGATAAAAGTAAAGAAAACAACAACAATGGTGATGCAGTCGCCGAGTGATATCTCATAGGAACCTCTTATAAGTTTTCAATGAGAGATGGTCATTTGTTGTGATTAGTTATTGTAATAATTTCCATCTCTGTGTTTTCCATCCTTTTCATTTGCAGAGTTAAACAAGCAAAGCTATGCCATGTGGTTTTATATATGTTGTAACTCGTTCATGAGTCTCAGCTTCAACAGAGAATTAAGTTGGGAAGCTTGGTACTAGTTTTTTCTGAGTAACATATAAGAATAAAATTTTGAAAGAACTACAGCTGCAATATTCTGGATGAGTTTTTTGTGTACATTAACATATTGTGTATAAAGTATTCAGTCTTTCATCTACGTTGCTCTATGGTGTAATCTATAGAGCATCAACATTAGCTTCTTCAAAACTCCTCATTCTCTATTTTGAAGAATAATTCTTACAGATACGTTCTTTACACAGCCTCCTCAATATTCTTTTTCCCATTTCTTTCTTCTCCCGCTGTTTGAATTGAATATGAACGGAAAAAAAAAGAAAAAATATTTTAATAAAATAAAGATAGAATGTAGAGTTTATTGCAGGAGATATTAGAAAATGTTACCGTTTAAAGTAAAAAAGTGAAAATTCCTCCTCAATTTGGTCCAAAAAATATAAAAACTAATGTGCATGCTCTAATCAGAGCTGAACTCCAGCAGGTGCACAATAGGATCCTACAAGCACCTAGGTCTCTACGATTCTCTCACCCTGTCACCCAGTGGCAATTCAATTTTTGCCCCTAACGATTCCACAGGGAGCATACATGTTCAGTGTTTCTTAACCAGATCATATCGGCAGGAGTTTAGCAACGTCAAGTTGTTGGGAATCCAAGTATCTGCTTCCCTGCTATGACTTTCAAGGAACAACTCCACCGTGTGGAGAGAGAGAGAGAGCTGTTTCGGTGAGACCAATTATACGACAGAGCAACCGGACCACAAAATCAGAATTACCAAGGGCACATCCAATTCATAAACCCTTATTTAGCATCAAATAGGTGATGAAAAACGAGTCGGAAGATGAAACACAAAACGAACAAACTCAATATTCAGCCCAAATCCCATGATTATGTATCCAAATTCCCAACACTGATATTGATCTTTTTTTCAAACAGTAAAATGCCAGATGACACAAGCTGCATAGAATTGAACAATCATTATTCCTAGATAGATCTCCACGATGTTGCCTGCCTTCAAGGATCAATGATGCTTCGCCTCAAAAAGACCATCAGGACCTGTGCATTTCACAGAAATACATGAAAAAGAGGGTCAATGTACATCCATGGAGTTGGGGCTCGCATTTATGAAAAAAATTAGAGTAATACAAAGATGATGCATGAACGTCGCCACTAAATCCATATAGAGTAAATGTACAGTTGCAACCTCACACAATCCATGTTTCAAGAAAAGCCTTTTTTCACCCCATGGAGTGAAAAGGTCATGATCCCTAACGGCTTCAACACAAACGGAAAAACACGAAGCTGAAACCTAGATAGTTCAGAGGTGGGAAAGTGACTACGATTAGCGTCACCTACAACGTAGTTCTCACAAGAAATTCATTGAAAGAGCAGGGAAATATGAAACCTTGTAGGTTCCAAGTGCCCTATAACGTGGAGAAGCAATCAAGTGACAATAGAGATTAATGGCACGTAACAAAGGTAATATTCCCAGGTTAGAGTTACAAATTCCAGTATTTAACTGTTCAAACCACGAAAGTGAACCTTGAATATTTAGTTTTATGATTGTACCTTAACAACACAAAAGCAACTAATTACGAAACTCCAAGGAAAAGTACCTCTTGGAGTTGGTGGGGGTACAGCGGGAAATAACGCCATTATTACTTAACTAAATACCCTGTACCCTACAAAGCCTGAGTACAGTTAAGACATACAGGTAAGTCACATTTTCGGGACAAGGTGGCCTATAAATCCTTGGAGGGTTTGACAATGTCCTGAGGTATTGTGCATATGTTAAGACTTATGCAGGGACCAATATTTGCGGTCTTGAATGATTGAAGACTAATGGAGGATAATGCGATTCAAGCTAACTTAAAGAAGAACAATGTGGGGATCTTCATGATTTTAATGGAATTACTGTTTGGTTTGCGATCTTTACGAAGGAAAATTACGAGACATATCTTCTCAAGACCTTCCAACTTACCCAAAAAACCAGAGGTTCTTCCAGAGAACTACCTCCAAAAAACTATGTCTCAATTGAAAGCAAACAACTTGATAAGTGAATTACCGACCAATTTCAAATATGGCCGAAAACTCAGCTACTTCGAATTCTGACGATCAATTTCCAGTCAAAGTATTATTGGATCAGAAGATTATAAAAAATTCTTTGGTGAAGAGGGAAGATCAAGGACGGGGGAAGCACTGTCAGACAATGCTTGAGATATGCATCGAAAAATTCAAGACATTTGTTCTTTATTTTCAGATCTAAGATTAAACAGATCTGATGCTCTAAAAAAATGACATGGGAAACACAAATATCTTCAGATTTCATATGTATGCAAATAATGTGGAAAAAAAACAACGCAGAGAGAGAGATGTGTTCAGAGGGTGGGCTTCTATTGCTGATGATGGTGTTGGAACTTTTAGGTATTTGTAGTCTGTTTTATTCAATAAACAGTGGCAGAGGCAAGAGAGTTTCTTCGGCGGCAACGTTTGGCAGACTGCCCTGGGAACAAGCAGAAGTTTGCATATAAAGAAGAAATAGGAAAGGACTTTTCTGTCCACGTACTTTGCTAATTTGCTATGTCACCAAACAGATCGGTATCACATCATTCTAATGTATTTTTTGTAGGATTTTTCAGTTAGAACAGCATTTTCCAATTTCCAACTGTTATGTCAACTGCAGAATATAAACATACAATCAAATGAAAATAGTTTTTTTAACTAAAAAAACAATCTATAGAATGCTAAAAAATATGGTTAGAGCTTATGTAAACGAGGCCAAAAAGGATAAAGTCAGTTGATCACAATACCACAACAAATGAAAATTAAATGATCATTAACTTCTTCACTAAGGTCTAAGGAACATACCCCAGGGGAACTCCTTGTTGCGAATGTGCAAATATGAGTATGCCTGTATTCACAGATATGCCTTGTAAGGAAACAGGATATTTATAAATGAAAAACACATGCAATACGTGCACACAAGCACATACAAAAGACATCAAAATTATAAACATGATACAAGGCAATAAAATCTTTAATGTCCAATTCGACATGTTCATTTCATGAACCACGATATGTTATTAAAGAGGGAAACTAAAGGGCACATGGAACCATTTGGAGATACTTTAGATGGCAAAATAAATCTTACAGGAGGCTCTTCATGATGAGGATGTTCCTTTGAAAGGCTATAGATTGCCAAAGTAGTGCATGCGACAATCCCAGCATAAGTTATCTTCTCCCACTTTGCCGTTTCATCTGAGAAGAAAACAATGCAAACATCAAAATAGCAAATATATCATGTTAGAAGGATCTACAATCCACATAAGCATAATGGAGCCTATTTTTCGTGGAAAGAAAGCGACTGAGTACAAGTTATCCAGAATAAAAATCAACATGTATGCTTTGGGGAAGACGTAAAAATTAGAGCCCAACAAAGATACTGGCTATAGAATAAGTACATAATGTAGATATGTCAAGTGTTGTCATATGATCATGGATACATTTGCAGAGGAATGCCGCATACAATCCAATGAAAAGTCTATTGTATAAACGTACATAAATTCATCATAAACAGAACATGTGTAAATGTGAAAAGCAGGATCCTTTAACAAATCATTACAAGCCTTACAAAAATGGTACACCTCCACACATTATTAATGACAGAGTTTTAGGCAGGAGAGCCTCCCTCCGCTAAACAACTAATGAGTGTTTGGCAGCTTGGTTTTCCTTTTGGAATTGTGTGATTTTTCATTTTGGATGTTGGCCACCGATTATAGAATGCATTCTGCAAAGAAGCATTCTGAAAAATAAACTGGAGAATGCATAATCCCAGAATCACCCCCAGATGAACTTTTTGGATTTTCTATACAAATTTACACACTATCCTTTTACAAAATCTATTACGTGTATTATCATCCAAATACTCCTAGAGATTCTCATTATAATCTAAAAATTTATAATTTACAATCTAAAATCCACACCCCCTAATTTATGTGGTCCAAGTAGAAAGGAATGTTGAGTTCTGATAGGCGATAGCATAGAAACTCCACATTATAGGATTAGTTCACCGTTCAATTTGTACAAGCATATCAACCTTTGATCCTTATTTTAATGTGAAAAAAAAAAAAAAAAAAAGAGTTTGATCGATAGTGCATAATGGTTGCCTCGTTGGTGTTCTTTACATTTGCAGTAGCACACATTTCGTGTGCTCCATCCCACATAGCCATCAATTTTCATCTCCATGAGTAGAATTCTGAATAAACATCACGATCTAGTAACTTTATGAAACAACCACACTTCCGTTCCAAATATTCACTAGTTAGTGTTAAAATCCATCCACAAGTTTTTTCAGAAATCCGCAATAATAATCGGTCTCTCACATAAATCCTGTATATTAACAGCCAATTCCTTTCAAATAGACAATCAGATAGTATCAGCATTTCGTCCGATCCAAATACGCAACCAAAGATTCCGCCAGGGATATAAAAACCTATAGATCGATGGTTCTTCGGTTCAAAACTGATTTCAATTCACAGAAGATTATATGGAACGGAATCAGAGTTAATTTAAAAGTCTTCCCAACAACAACATCCACTAACATGTATGCATGTGTGTGTGTGTGTATGGGGGTGGGGGGGAGAGAGGTAGAGAGAGCATACAGGCGTCGTCGTGCTGGCCAGAGGAAGAAAAGATTCTCTTGGAACCAGGAGTCCTTGGGCCAGCACAGCGTAGGGTCTTCCGGAGTACAGATCTCGCAATCGCCGTCGCCATAATTTTCGTCCACTCCCTCCCTCTCTTCTAAACGATTTACGACTACCTGAGTCCTCCCTCTCTCTCTCTCTCTCTCTCTCTCACGAAACCCTTCACACGGAGTAATTACGGGGTGTTTGGGGCCTTCTTTTTCCATTTTCCATTTTCTACGTTTTCATTTTTAAGTGTTCACTTTGCTAATTTCACAATGTATTATCTCAAAATTTATATATCAAATCAATGGATAGACGCATAATTTAAAAATCAATTGCAAATGAGTTTTCTAGATTTTTATTTTACGTTCTTTATCTCTTACCTTTCATTGTAAATATTCTCTTCATTCACATCGTATATGAAGTTGATATTTTGTATTTTTATTCTACTTTTTATAAGAATCATAAATATTATTGTAATTTGCTTGGAGGGAATGATGATAATCCCTTTGCTATTTATCTGGACTTTAAATTAAATGGTGCTTACATATATGTGAAGTAAAATAAATTTGTTAAATTAAAAGGTTTCAAAAAAATTGTTATAGCTAATATATTTTTTTTCATAAAAGAGATTTTATGCACTATCAGAAAATGTTAATAACGAATTGTATGCAGCCCAAAAAGTCAAAAAGAAAAAATAAAATTTAAACATTATTCTGTTTTGAGATGTAGTCTATTTTGATAATAATTTAAAATCTACGCTTCATAATTCATTTCTTATAATTTAAAAAAAAAACTTAATATGGAGTCCATATACTTTGATTTACAACTCACATCATGGTAGCCGCACAAATCACCATGTGAATGAGAATTCAAATTCCCTTATTCTGGTCAATTTTTAATCGTTAGATTACGTTAAATTCCTTTTAAATTTTAAATTTTAGGTTTTCAAGTGATCTAACGATAAAAAATAACGGTAATAGGGATACAAAAAAATTTCAATATTCGTGCGAATGAGATTTTTTTAGCAAGAAAAGTTATGGTGAGAATGAAGTTTTTTGTATAATGTTTAGATGTGTACCATAAGAAAGTGAAGCAACACATATTTATTGTTATGAATTTTTATGGTTCATATGTTACTTTTTTTGTAATTATTAAATTAGTTGCGATTTTTTATGGTATTTGTTACGTATTATTTTAGTTCATTACGAATGAGTGTGTACAATATGTACAAATATGTCAAAAAATTGTCATTCGTGAACTTTTTGAGAATTTTTTATTTTGTAATTCCTTTTATAATGACCAACGAAGAATCCCAAAAAAAAACTTAACACGAACTGAAAATTCTAAAAGAAAAAAAAAAGTCAAGAACACTGTTAAATTGTGTGGCTTGATTTGTCTCGTAGCTTTACTAAATAATAAGTTATTTGCCTTTTTGTCAACATTTTCATACGTATTTGTTTAGTAACTTCTATTAATATCCTGATTGTCTTCATCAATATTTTGCCTACTAATAATTCAGCACTTCAAATTGCCTTGAGACAGATTTGAGAATGGAGAAGAAATAATCG